>OX375872.1:123345218-123945218 GCA_947359465.1 Metellina segmentata | reverse complement strand
TAAAACGTTTTTGTAAACAAGAGATAATTTTTTATATTTTATTATATGTGGCTGACCATAAACCTGGCAAAATTTAAAAGAATAGGAGAACTAAAAATGCCCCTTTGTACGACGTTTAATGTCCCAATTATAAATTCGCTTAAAACAGAAGAAGCCAATCGCATGTTTAATCAAGAAAAAAACCGTTGTGCTATATTAAGACAATCTTCATTTCATTTTCGTTAATAATGTAAACATCATTAAATATTCTCAGGACATACAGTTTTCCTCGTGCTATTAAGTACAAAACGTGTTTTCGTGCTCTCTTTTTGCAGTCTCAAGGCAACTGCCTACCTTTTTCACCAGCTCTTCGCTGATTGAAACAAGGTTCAGGATTGCTTTCTCATTCACTGTAATTAGTTGGAACTATTCCAAGCATAGGGTGATTCATTAGAGAACTAGTACAAGACGACGGATTTTCATTCATTAGTGAATTTTACATGGGGTGCCTTCTCTGATTACTAAAATAAGGGTTAGGTGCATTAAAAAGTAACAAAATGTCCGCTAATGTGAACTTAAAAGCTTAAATATGCATTTTCTTTTTGTCACGCTAAATGTGGGTGGTAGTTTTGTTTTTGTCGCTATTTCCTATAAGTGTTCCGAAATTAACCTCACTTGCCGTGTTTCGAATATAATTTCACCTTCAAAAATTAAAAGAATAAAAATCGAATTTATTTATGATTGTTGGTTTATGAACGCCAGTTAGAATAAACTCCAAACGTTACCAAAATGGCGATGAATAAAACTTTACGGTAACCCTAATTGGCATCATGAGAGAGCATTTGGATGGCTGAAGCAAAAAGCTGGTGGATAAAACTTTTAACCCTCTGAAGGATTTCACACACACACAGTTCCGGTTTTCAGCATGCCTTCTTTCCTGCATGACTTTCTTTTCCTGCAATTTTGATATTATTGATCAATGTAGTATTTCTAAAGGATTCTATTCTATGGAAATGAAGTGTGAAATCGTTTTCTATGGGATTATATTCTAAGGGAGGAAAAAAAAAAGAATATTTTCAAATAATTATATTATAGAGAAATGAGCAATAGAATCTTTCCAAAAGATGCTATGTTAAGGATGTGAGAAAGTTTTTCACAAACAATTATACTCTAAAGTAATGAACAATATACTCTTTCAAAATGATTCAATTCTAAGAAAATAAGTAATATAATATTTCTAAACTATTTTGTTCCTAGGAAATGAGCAATAGATTCTTTAAAAAAAAATTATTATATTCTAAGGAAATGAGCAATAGAATGGTTCTAAAGGAAAATATTCTAAGGAAATGAGCAATAGTAACTTTCCAAATTATTCTATTCTAAGGAAATGAGTAATAAAATATTTCCAAATACGGAAATGAGCAATTGTATCCTTAGAAATGGTTATATTGTAATAAAATTAGCAACATAATCTTTCAAAAGAATTCTATTATATGGAAATGACCAATAGAATCTTTCTAAATGTTGAAAGATACCTTGGATTCTTTCTACCAATTGATGTGGGTGCTTAGTCATTCAATGTGTTGTGAGGTTAAAGCAATACTATACTACTAGGAAATCTCATAAACTCAGAAGGTAAAAAGAACAGTAAACACGGTTGAGTATTTTTGAAAATAAGATATTCACTTTCTCCCATGCTTCTATGCATTTTTACCTACTGAGTTTCGCCATTTCAGGAGTGAAATTTATGCTGCCCCGTAGATTTAAATTTTTGAAGGGCAAGCACGGATATATCCGTTCTTATCCTGCAGTTTTCCGTGCATGACGTATGAACATATTTCGCCTTATTGATAAGTTGAGTAGAGTAACATCACCTGGACTATGGGGGCTGAAATTGTGCGTAACATCGCATATCCGTGATGGTTATAATTCTTCGTAATATCACCTGGACTTTGAGGGTTATGATTGTGTGTAGTTTTGCTTGAACCATGAGGGTAATAATTCTGTGTAATATCGCCTGAATTATGAGGATTATAACTGTGCTTAACTTCGCCTGAACTATGATGGTTATAATCGATGGTAATATGAGCCTCAACGATGAGTTACAATGTGTGTACTATAGCATGAACTAAGAGCTTTATTATTTTGCGTAATTTCCCCTGAACCATGAGAGCTATAATTGTGTATAATAGGGGTCTCAACTAACAGTGGTACGATTGTTTGTAATATAGCCTGAACAATAAAGTTTATAATTGTGCTTAACATAGCCTGAACTATGAATCACAACTATGCGTAATATCACATGAACTATTAGGGTTATTACTGTGTACTTAATATCACTTTAACTACATGGTTTATAAATGTTTGCACAACATTGCCTGAAATATGAGGGATATAATTGCGTGTAATATCTCCAGAACAAAGAGTTATAAATCTGTAATATCGCGTGAATTATGAGGCTTGTAACTGTGCGTAACATCATCTGAACTATGAGAGTTAAAATTGTGTGTAAGATTACCTTGACTATGAAGGTTAAAATTGCGTATGACCTTGCATGAGGTATGAAGGTTATAACTCTGCCTAGCATCATCCGAACTATAATATTAATAAAAGTATACAACATCACCTGAAATACGAGGCTTATAACATGGTCAGAACTGCGTGGGTTATAATTGTTTGAAATATCGTGGGACAAAAGGCCGATTTCTTGTCCTAATACTGCTTGTCTCATAAAATTTTAACCAACTGTGTCTCATGAGGCGTAGTGAAGGATAAGTTGTCCTGTATTTGAGCCTCAAGCGTACTATTCCCCTAGAACAAATGTGACAACAAACAGAAATTGTCTTATTTCTTCTTCCCATCCTCGGGCTCATTCAGACTGATGATTTTCCCACTGCATCGCCAGAATCAACAGACTGACCTCGACCTTCATTTCTCTTAACTTAATAAAAGGGAGGTAATTGAGTGGGGAAATTTTCTACACACAATGAGTATTTACTCAAGAGGTTTCTGATGGTTTCCACTTGATGCAGGGTATAAGAGTCGTTTTCCACGCAACACTAGGTTAAGCTGTAATAGGTCCTGCATTTTTTGTGGTTTTGTGGGTTTTTGCGGGTGTCTGTTACCTTCTCCGGAAAATTGGCAGAGCTCAAACAGTGGCGTATTAAAAGAGATAGGTCACTGGGTTCAAGTCCTTTTTAGTGGATAACGAGATATTTATTCTCTTTAACCCTCCAAGTGGTTTTGACAAGATATCTCGTCCATTAAGATCTAACCAATTTTGTAATAACGAGATATCTCGTTATGAAACTATCGCTTAGTTTCTTGTGATGACGACATAAAAATATGGCCAGTTTTCTTCTAAAGAGGATAGATCTTGTCCATCAAGATCTGGGGTCAGGAATACTTAGTCGTGACAAACACAGGGAAGTTAATGGATAAAGTAAATTGTAGACGATATAAAAGTATCAAAAAGATGTTTTAAGTATTTTTCTGTCGGGCTCGAATCGGAAGAGCTGTGGGTTCTATTCTCAGCGAAGCCTGCAATTCTGATGGTTGCGAGATCGGCGCTTGACCTGGCTAAAGACCGTAGTGTTCGCTAATGGTGGCTGGGGCACGTTAAATAGGTCGTGGTCACAAAGTCTCCCATGTTCCCATGCTAAATCAATACCTCTGGGGGTACCTGATCAATGGGTTATCGGCCTCTGATTGGGATCTAAATTACGATATGTGTGAGTGAATGAATGTGTGAAAGGGACCTTCCTGTAAAACTTATGTGTCAGGTATGAAGAAGTCCAACCCTCCGGGGCAATGGCACCCCCACTTGGGCCATATATGGCCCCCACGACAACGACAATAAGTATTTTTCTGATTACTTTTCAATCAACATTTAACCAATTCAACCTGAGCAACGCCAGATAATTCTGCTGGTAGAATTATGACTATAGATGAAAGAAGATGGTAGTCAACTAAGAGTCTAAAAATGTTTAATGAAACAGTATTCTCCACACTCCAAACTTCTTTTATTTGATCTAACGATCTTATGAGATGTTTGAATGTGTTTAGAATGACACGATGGTACGTGACTAAGATTCTAAAAGTGTTCATAGTGGAAAAGCAATGAAACGCATTTTCAACATTACGAATTTTTATAGATATCATACCATTTCTTTAGACTACACTATAGAATCAATCGAATATTAAGATTCTATGCTCCTATTTTTATTTTTTCTCTTGCTCCAGTTATTTTATTTCCTCCACATATTCTTTCTTTATCCCCCCCCCCCTTATTCCTGTCATTTTATTTCCTCGACTTGCTCTTGTTATTTTATTTTGTCGCCCTTATATTCTAGAAATTTTATTTTCTTTAATTGCTCCTATAATTTCATTTTCTTTTTTATTCTATTTTCTACTTTTTTCTCCTGTTACTTTATGTTATTCCTTTGTTCTTGTTACTTTATTTTCTCACCCTTATTATCGTTATTTTTGTCCCTCTTGATTCTGTTATTCTATATTCTCTCCCTCGCTCCTGTTATTCTATTTTCTCTTCCTTGGCCTGGTTATTCATTTTCCTTTCCTTGCTCCTACTTTTTTGTTTTTCCCTTTTGATCCTGTTACTTCATATTTTCTTCCATTCTTTTAAATTTCTCTCTTTCTTTAGTTAATTTTAATTTTTTATTTCTCGTTTTATTTTATTTTCTCTTCTAGTACCTGTTATTTTATTTTCTCTTCTAGTGCCTGTTATTTTATTTTCCCTTCTAGTGCCTGTTATTTTATTTTCTCCTCTTGCACCTCTAATTGTATATTCTTCCCTTGCACATGTTACTTTATTTTCTCCCTTCCTCCTGTTATTTTATTTTCACTCTTCTTTGTCCTGGGTTATGGATTTTTTTCTCCTTGCTCTGTAGTTTAATTTTCACCCCCTTGATACTATTATTTTATTTTCAATCCCATGCTTTTGTTATTACACTTTCTCTTCCTTGGCTCAGTTAGTTATTTTCCTCTCCTTGCTCTTGTTATTTAATTTTGCCCTCTTTCTCCAGTTGTTTTATTTTTTTTTGTACCTGTTATTTTATTTTTTCCCCCATGCACCTGATATTTTATTTTATCCTTCTGCTCCTGTTATTTTAACTTCCCCTTTGCTCCTTTCATTTATTATTTTTATTTTATTTTCTCCAATTTCTTCCTCAGTTTATACTTCCCCCTTTGTTCCTGTTATTTTGTTTTCTCCGTTGCTCCTGTGATTTTATTCCCCTTTGCTTCTGGCTACTTCAATTTCTTTACCTGTTTGCTGTTATTCTATATTCTAACGAAATCAATGATGCGCAATTTCAGGACATCTAAGGAATAATGGAGGCAGAAAGCATGCCTTTGTGTCCTGGGAACCGTCGGAACCTCTCCGTATTGAATTGATTCAAAGCAGATTATTGAGCTCTATCTTGCTTTGAGCTGAAACAAAGGAGAGTGCATCTGCTTCTGTCTAATCCTGAAATTGGAGCACAAAACAGATTAGCAGGAGTTGCGTCGGAAAACTTTCCGGCTACTCGAGCTTTTTGTTGGTTCAGATTTTCTCGAATTACGATCCTCGGAAAACGACTGCTCCTCGGGAATAAATGAATAGGTGTTCATGATAAAATCTAGAGGCGTTAATAATATGTGAACCTAGGACCACATTGTATTACCGCTCTGGCAACTTAGCAAACTTTTCAAAACTGAATAGATATTACATAAACAATTTAAATAAAGAACAATGCTAAAGAAGCCTTTAAACTACCGAATAGATGTTCTATGTTAATTGCGTTAACTGAACAGATGGTTCAGACGCGTTTAAACGAGCGGAATACCGTTCTGTGTTAGTTTCATTAACTTAACAGGTGTTTTTTTAGTAAATAGAATATTGAAAAGATGTTCCAGATACATTCAAAGCGACTGAATACCTCTTTCGGTTTAATTTCATTAGCTCAACAGGTGTTTTTAAGCAATTTAAATACTGAACAGAATATCCTGACACATTTAAACGACCAAATAGCCCTTTGTTTTAATTTCATCAACTTAACAGATGATATTTAAAGAATTTAAATTCCAGACACAAACGACCAAAATGCGTTTTGTGTTAGTTTCATTAACTTTCAATAGGTGTTTTTGAAACAAATTAAATATTGAACAGATGTTCCAGATACATTTAAAATGACCGAATGACTTTCGTTTTAACTTAATTTACTCAACGGGTGTTTGTAAGCAAATTAAATAATGAACATAATATCCAGACACATTTAAACGACTGAATAACCATTTTGTTTTAATTACATTAACTCAACAGGGGTTATTTAAACAACTTAAATACTGAGCAGAGGTTCCAGACACATTTAGACGACAGAATACCCATATTATTTCAATTTCATTAACTCAACGGGCGTTTTTAAAACAATTTAAATTCTAAGAAAAGATTCGAGACCCATTTAATGACTTAACTTTCCCGGTGGTCGTTTGGACTAGGTATATCGCCAACATTAGCAAAACTAACCAGATATTGATGAACGAGATATCTCGTCAGTAGATCAATACTGACATAATCTTGATCTTATCATAAAAAAATTGGCAAAATTTTATTGACGATATATCTTGTCATTAGCAAAATTGGTCAGGTATCAAAACCACTTGGAGGGTTAATTTAGTGATTTGTTCCTTAAAAATCGTGTATGGAAGTGTTTAGATATTTTCAGTCAACTAATCCTTGCAGTCAACTAATATTTATTTGTTGCTTTTAGCCAATTTACAGAAGTGCTATATTTCACATTTACTGGGGTTTGATAAAACAATTGAAAATTTTATTGTTTCATTCAAATGTTGGCACCTTTTTCCTTCAGTATAACTTCTAGTTTCCAGGAAACACACTCTAAAACTAGCTTCTTGAGGATGCACTTCAAAACTAGTCTCTAGATCACTCACTAAAAGTCGTCTCTAGGTAGCATACTCTAAAACTAGTGTATAGGTAACGCACAGTCTATAACTAGTCTCTTGGGGACATATTCCAAAACTAGTCTTTAGATCGCACATTAAAATTAGTCCCAAGGTAGCACACTCTAATATAAGTCTCTAGGTAACACACATTTAAAGTAGTCTCTTGGGAATACACTCCAAAAATAGTTTCAAGATACAGACTAAAACTAGTCTCTAGATAGCATACTGTAAATTTAGTCGCTAGATCACACACTAAAACTAGTCACTAGGTAGCAGATTTTATAACTATTCTCAAGATAACACTCTCTTAAGCTAGTCTACACCTCAAAGAAATTTCTAAATTTTAAAACCAACCCCTAAGTAAAGAGTTTAGGACAAAAATGTAGCCCCTCCATACTGACATCCTGGGTGCACCCCTGTACGTGTTTCCTGTGTATGTATTCCGAATTTGACGTCACTTGGCATTTCGCCATTCAAAATTACACAGGATTCCGCATTGGTACATGATAGTTGATTGGTCAATACCAATCATGTTAAGTGTCAAAAGTCCCCCAAACGGCGGTAAACTACGTTTTAAGGTAATCCTGCTATGCATCTTGCAAGATCATTTGGGTATCGATAGTAAAATCTCTACTTTTCATATGTTTTGTTTACCCTTGAAAATCTCATATGAGAAGCACGATTTTCTAAATTCCAATAAAATATTGTTTGATACGTTTAACTAAATGTTAAAAGCATTGCATTGTTAATACGTTAATCTCATATGTAAATCACGATTTTCTAAATTCCAAGAATATATAGTTTTACTAGCAAAATACCCGACCTTACTCGGTTTGAATTGGTTTACTCTAGATTGAAGAGATAATCAATATATAATGACTTACGTTTTTTGTAGAAAAAAATTTATTTTAACACCTTTTGCCATCTTTATATTTTCTACAACTTACTTTGGACACAAATCCTACACATGCATATCCATTCATGTAATACATTTCACATACATCGCACAATTGCTGTATGACAATGCTACAAAATGACGAAAGTTGATACTAAGGTTACTACTATAAAAGACGATTTATAGGAAGATTTGGAATTCCCTTTCTTAAGTTCTTTTCATGTTCAACTCAATTAATTAAAATTACGATTTACGGCGAGTGCTCTCGCACTCATAGTAAACAAAACAATATTTTTTTACTTGCGGCACTCTTGCCTCCGGTATGCGACATTGTGAAATTTTGCAATCTTCTCCTGTCATTATGACAACAATTTTTTTAATGTTGGAAAAAGTTCTAGTTTGGATTTTTAAACATTACTATTCTTTCAATAACGGCATTATTCTCTAAATAACGGCATCATTCTTTCAATAATGGCATAACTACACTTAAAATTTACTGAAAATTTATACTGACTTACCTAACATTTTTAAGTCTAATACTTTGTGGTGCTGTTGCGTGTGATGAGAAGGAAAACACATTTATTAAAATAATAAAAATTTAAAACAGGAAACAGCGAAATAAAACAAAATAAAAGATGTCGCAAAAAATTGTTCTAAAGATATTAATTTGTGATTCAATTTTATCTCTTGATCTCGCACAGTTGCCACAACTTACAACTAAAAGTGCACAAAATTTAGAAATGTAAAATTAATTCAGAGCGAAAGAACCAGAATAAATATCACTGCTCGCGCGATCTTGTTCATTCGCGTTTCGTTGAAAAATATCGTCTGTCCCAAATATTCGGAAATCGTTTTCATTGCGCAAAGAATAAAAATAAGACTCGAAATAAATAAAGTAGCAGAGCTAATATTTCACCATAAAATTTTTTTTTGAAAAATAATTGGTTTTCAGCATTACTGGTAAAGCAAATGAAAGTAATCGTAATACTCAAACTACATTCCAACTTTTCGAAAACTATCAAATTGTGGCTTATTTAAGTATACTTACTCAGGTGTTTTAGCATGAAACTCTTCTAAATATAACAATAAAAAATGTATAATATTGCATTCACTAAACTAATAAATAATGTATAAAATAAAACACATTGTAATCAAATATCTGGAATACAATTCATGTGATGTCTACACAAACACACAAACACAAAATCGAGCATAGAACAGAAAGACGGACAGACAGACTTTCGCAACCAATGCCACTCACTAAATGAAGATAAGTACTCACTGTATGCAAATTTCCATGAAAATATCTTAAACCGCGTGGACGTGTATAGGGCACAACATACAGACAGACAGACAGACAGACAGACAGACGGACAGACAGACAGACAGACAGACAGACAGACAGACAGACAGACAGACAGACGGACAGACAGACAGACAGACAGACACCAAACGAGAAAAGGGCGGATTCGGCATCAGAAGGGTCCAAAACGGATAGAAAACTTGAAATGGGTCGAAAATATTGAATGTACAAACAAACACTCCATTCTTATTTATATAGATACGCGGTTAACTAAATACTAACAGCATTCAAATGCATTGTTAACTTTAGTATACTAAATAAACATTACTTGAACGTTTATAGCCCATTTTATACTGTTTCGTAAACAAAGCGTTTGTAGATTTATATAAGAAAAGAGTATCAGAAAAATAGTGATTTGTTTGAAGTTAAATGCCTTACCTAATTTTGCATTCTGAAATAGTCGGAGAAAGTAAGTACGGCTTATGTGATTTTACAATTGAAGGACACTGAAACATTTTTTAGAATTAGAGAAACACTTTTCAGAATTTGGTACTAAGTGATAAACAAGTATAGAATTGGGTACCCCAGCTAACTATTGGTACATAAACATTTTTCATTAGAAATACGCTTGTATACAGATATGGGCTATCAAGTAAGGGATAAGCAAATAAAGATTGGGAACTACAGTGCTAAGGATAGACAGTTTTGCTTGTTAAATATGCATTTTATAGATATGGACTATCGAATAAGTGATAAGAAAAACTATTTGGAACCACAACTTCAAGGATAGAGGTAGTTTTTTATTGTAGAGATAAACTTTACATAAATGTGGGCTATAAAGTAAGTGATAAGCAAACAATATTGGGAACCACAGCTCTAACTATAGATACAGTTTTTTTTTATTGTAGAGATACTTTACAGGTAATGGACTATAAAGTAAGTGATAAGGAAAACTATTTATAACCACAGCTCTAAGGATATAGACAGTTTTTTTATTGTAGAGATACACTTTACACACAAAAATGGACTATCAAGTAAGTGATAAGCAAATATATTGGGAATCACGGCTCTAACGATAAAAACAGTTTTTTACTGTAGATACACTTTATAGAAATTGGTTATGAAGTAAATGATAAGCAAAACTATTGAGAATTAAAGCTCTAATGATAGAGACAGGATTTTTTACTATAGAGATACACTTAATAGAAATGGACTATCAAGTAAGCAATAGGCAAAAATTTTGGGAATCACAGCTGTAAGGATAGAGAGGAGATTTTGTATTGGGGAGATGCTTCACAAGAAATGGGCTATCAAGTGATAAGAAAGTAGAAGATTGGGAAACACAGTCCTAAGAATAGAGCAGAAACAGTTTTAAAAAATTTAACGCACTTTATGTACAGAAATAGGTCATTATATGATAAGCAAGTAAAAGACGACTCCAAAGATACAGAAGCAGAACAATTGAGAAATCAGGAACTAAAGCACCCATAGTATTTTCTAACATACGTTAAAAATTTACGACTCCTTTTTTATGTCAAAAAAATCGATAGCGTTGGAAAAACTCAGATTATCTAATTCTAGTATAGATTATATAGGCTGGTGATTTATAGTTCTTTTCGAACTATTACGACGAACTAGTTGGTTTGAATCGCAGATCGAAAAGCGTTTAACTCCTAATCACAGTAGCTATCGAATAAGAAACAAATTTGAGTTTGACGTGATCAATTTTCACGGTGCATATTGTATCCAACGTTTACTTTCTTTACGTATACTTTCTGGGTAGCAAAGAGACGCATTTATTTTACCTTGTTCGATAAAAACGCAATCTTTTGAAGTTTTCCCACTGGCACGGAATTAGGAATGTTTGCCATTTCTTTGTGGATGTTCCAAAAGAATAAAGAGTAAACTGCAAAAAACGGCATATTGTTCCGTGATCACGCATAAATGTTTTGCGTGCCGCATTCTAAATTGTTGAACTTGTATAGCATCTGGTATTAAGCGAATAACCTTTTTATGGCTGTGTATCTATTTTTACTTCTCGCGTTTCTTTCTCTATTTCACTAATTTACTACATTATTTGTAGAGACAGGTTGTTTACTTTCTGCTATGTACCATTAGGGTCTCTTTACATTCTTGAGCGTCACAAGATTTCCGAGCAGTGAAATATTGCCTTTGTCCCATAAGGCACACAATGGATAAATTACCGTATCTATTAGTTGAAAGAATGCACGGTTTATCTCAATCTTTAGAAATATTCTATCGGTCCTTCCCTTAGAATAGAATCATTTGAATATGTTACACTGGCCCATTCTTTTTAATATTATCTTTCGGAAAGATTTTCTTGGTTTTTCCATAAAATAGAATCCTTTGGAAAGATTATATCGACTTCTGTGGAAAAGAATCAATCAGAAAGATTATATAGACTTCCGTAGAATAGAATATTATGGAAAGATTATATCGACTTCTGTACAATAGAATCCTTTGGAAGTATTCTTTTTCCTTTCATTAGAAATAAAAAAAAAAGTTTTTGGAAATATTTTATCCTTTTATTATAGAATATAACCATTAGGAAAGATTCAATAGGTCCTTCACTTAGAATAGAATCCTCTGGAAAGATTTTATCATTTTACCCGTAGATTATAATCTTTAAGAAATATTCTTCTGGTCCTTTCATTAGAAAATAAACAGGTCCTTTACTCCGAATAGAATGCTTTGAAAAGATTCTATCAACTTTTTCCGTTGACTAGAATCCTTTTAGAAATATTATCTTGGTCTTTTAATTAGAATATAATCCTTTGGACGGACTCTGTTGATCATTTCCTCAGAGTAGAATACTTTGGAAAGATTATATTGCTCCTTTCCTTAGAATAGAACCATCTGCAAAACAATTATATTGGTCGAAACGTCTTAACTGGTTAAAGTTTAGCAGAGAATATTGCAGGTAGCAGCATGCAATAATGCGCAAGAACCCCTTTGAGGGTTAAACGCTAGATACAAAAAGTATTTAAAATCTGTGAATTCTTTTACAGCTATTTGCTGGTCATGCTTTATGAATCTGCGAATCTCTCTTTGTACTTAAGTGGCGATTTGGGGACACTAACACTCTTGGTATAAAACGGACTAAAATTTTCGTACTTTCACATCCAATTTATACTTTCCAAGTAGGAATGTGTTGTTTTGTATTTTAGGAGTGATTTGAGGTATTCTAAACACTAGACCTCTACCAAATCAGACATGCCTCTTTTGGAATCATCAGAAATGGAACGTGAAAGTGACTAAAAATTGCATACTCTTTCACATCACATTTCTGATTATTTCAAAGGAGGCATGTCTACTTTAGTGCCTTAAAAGTGATTCGTAGTCTCTCAAACTCTAGAATGACGAACGGAATGAAATCAACTCTTATATACTCATATGATTAGAAGTAAATCAACTAAGCATTGAAATAATTAAATTATTTCATTTCCCCCGAGAAGATGCTATAAACGTGTTATTAGTCAACTAAACAGTGTAATAATTAAGTTACATACAAGTTTGTACATGTCATTATCACGTCAACTTTGATTACATTTATTGAGAAGTAAAACAAGAAGTGTTTAGCACTTAGCGGAGGACAACTTGTGAGTTTAGAATACCGATGTAATAATCCATAGATTTACGTCATTTATGGTTAAGCAATCTTAGATTACTCCTTCCGAAAACGTATGTGATTAGAAGAGGGAAAGTCGAGAAGTTCAACGATGTAGTTGTAGCATATATCGACTGGTGATTAAATTAATTCATGGCTCTACGTGAGCTACTGCACGTAGATTTATAACATTCGGTTTCGTTATATGGCTTTATGGTTTCGTGTAAGCACACAGATAAGTCCATCCCACGGTTGGTGAACTTAACAAGGTTAACACAATTCTTAAAATCTAATCCGCACTTTCTTTCACATTTCGGTAAAGCATAAAGCAGGAGTGTCTTGCTTGTTAATCTTAAGTTTTACACAATCAAACCATTTCTGTGTACGAATATTTTCTAACCGCTCTTATCGTCTTTTCGCATAGTTTGGAAACTTGAGTCAAAAATCGTGTGACATACAGAAACACGCTTTCCAGCTATTTAAATATGTATGACATGTTTCAAAACTTTGCACTCTTGCTCTTGCTTGATGCGTTAACTTTAAAGAGTGATAGGATTACGTCGTAGCTGGTAAAGTAAAGGATTTTTAAACAAAAGGCTTCCTAGAAATTGTAGTAAAGAGATTGTTATTCACTTTACGATGTCTACACCATCTGACAACAAACAGGTCTTGGAACTCTGATTTTCAAGTCTTTTAAATTTCGATAAATGAATTTCGCAAGTAATTTTTCAAAAAAAGGGGGAAATATATTTATAAGTTTGAAATTAAATTTTGATAGCCTAAATCTTGTGAGCACTAGAAAATGTCATTTGTACTACAACTTAATATGAGTAATCTTTTGTAATACACATATTTTAGATACTTATTCCAAGATTTAGTTCAAATGCTGTTCACTTTTATGGACATTTAGCATGGATTTATTCATGAGGAAATATATAATTCTTATTTATAAGGACATATCGGTGACGTAGAGCAGAAACGCATTAACTGAAAAAAAGCCAAATTTTACAGTTCAGACGTTTGAAGACCGTTTTTTTTATTAGTTTACGGATCGAAAATAAAAATTCTAAGCATTTGGGAAGGGTTATATTATTCTTCAAATAGATTAAAATGTGACGATGTAATCATCGTCATCATAAAAACAAGCATTTAGCTACAAAAAATGCACTTCCGGATATTTGCAGTTAATGAGTTTCTGTTTTAAGCAAGTGATATATCCATTCTTTCTCATAAGGCCACATATTTTTATTCATAAGGACAGTTATTATGTACTGCTTTTGATTGGGAAGGAATCTCATTTAAATATTTTTAGCGTCTGGGATCTCCTTTTCAAAATTGGATAGAGTCTTAGTATATATCCCCATTCATATCCTACTCTCTCATTACTTGTGCACTACTGTTTGTGAAAATTGTAACACCATGAAGGAATCATGAAAATCAATCAAAACTTGCAAGAAATGCAAAACAGATTACGATATGCAAATTATTAGAATTACAAAGCGATCACGCATGTGTGGGCTGAGAAACACCATCTAAACTTCCAAGTGGGCCGTGTATAAAAAGCACGTTAAAGGTGCGTTGAAATGTGTGTATCGCCCTTTGACTGCAGTAAATGAATAATTAAAAGTCAACATGCCTCGCCAAAAACGCAGAGTGCCATACTAGCAACAAACGTAGTTTGAACAGGGCCACAGGATCGGCCTCCGTGAGGGTGGACTATAGTATCGTGAAATCGCCACTCGCATGGGTCGTAATTCCCCAACAGTGATGCGTGTGTGGAATAGATGGACAATAGAGAACCGGACAAGTCAAAACCCAGGCAGTGAGCCACGCAAAATGACGTCACCACGGGAAGATAGACACCTCATACGCATGACGGTGACGGACCGTACAACGTCCTCTCGTGCGTTGGCACAACATTGGTGCACGTCTACAAATGTGTCATTGTCAGTCTACAAATGTGTCATTGTCAGTCTACAAATGTGTCATTATCAGTCTACAATGTTCGTCAACGTCTGCTGCGCCATGGGCTACTTGCAAGGATTCCTCTCAGCAGGATTGCCTTGACGCTGAACCACCGACGCTCCGGCTACAATGTTCTCACCAACACAGCCAATGGCATGCCGATTGGCAACACGTTGTTTCTCAGATGAGTCATACTACAATCTGGACTATAACGTGTGACGTGTACTCGTCGACTATAACGAATGACGTACAGAGGTAAACGCCTTCCCTCGATGTGTCTTATTTAGCGTCATACTGGACGAACGCCTGACATTATGGTCTGGGGCGTTATTGGATATCACTGGCGATCCCGCCCACTACAAATTGTGGGGACCTGAACAACGGACGCTACATCAAGGAAGTTATGGAGCCCGAGGTCCTACCCCTCTTACAACGCATTCTCGGAGCTGTATTTCAGTAAGACAAAGCCCGTCCACATGTTGTTCGGAATGTAGAAACCTTTTACAGTATAAGACAGGTTCCGCTTCCGCCATGATCTTCCCGGATCTGTCACCCCTCGAGCATGTCTTGGATTACATTGGTCGGTGACGCGCTCGTCTTGCAGAGAGTATGGCTGAACTTTGGCCTCAGATAGAGGCCATCTGGAATGCCATTCCTCAGCATGACATTCAGAATCTGTATGAGTCGATGCCACGACGTGTACAGACATCGCTGTGTGTGGCAGCTGCACAATACATGGAATTTCGGCATTATTTTTGTTTTATTTTTCTGTAAATTTTATCGTTTATTTAAACCACCATAAGTATAATCAATACGTGGAATAATCATTTAGTTCAGTTGATTCTTTCATAGTGTTGCAATTTTCATAAACAGTAGTGTATATATCATTCTTATCCATTTATATCTACATGATGAAGCTGACCAACAGTTTTTAAATAATAAATTCATGCTTTCATCCGATTTATTTTCTACATGCTGTTGAGAAACATGTTTTATTTTTTAACTTTTTCAACATCATGTTAAGCAGCTATCTGATTTGCTTTTTTACTTTTTCAACTTCATGTTGAGCTCAATAAGTTTTCAATAGATTTTATTCTATGAATTAGCACTCTACAGTCTTCTCTTACTCACTATTTTTCCTGGTTTTTATATTTACATTAGTTTTGTTATTTTACCTAGCGTTTGTCCAATTTTAATAGATAGGTATTTAATTAAAGTCACACTGGAGCAAAACTATTGGCGATCCGAGATCGCACCAGAAGGGTAAAAATTTTAGGACAACACCACGTAATTATGAACCACGGCCAAATGATGAGATCATATCTGAACTGGCACCCCACTTTCCAAATTTCCACGCCATGCTAACGTGAGGGCATTTGAGGATAGATTTAACTTGCACCAGCCCCCTTTATACACCACGTTCCTTGATTGGTGTTGAATTCGAAACCCTCCTGTAGCTAATAAGTTACTCTTACAACCGAGCTACAATTTTAAACAGCACAACTTTAAACCTTGCATCATAAAAACAAATATCCATCCATGTACTTATTATTAAAAATATTTATCAAGTATTTCCTAATCTTAAAAATATTTATCATGTGTTTCTTCTTAATAAGGATATATGAGCATTCTTATTGATACGGACAAACAATATCATTATTATCTCTCGTCTAGCACACATCTTCCTTAGGGGCCAAGGTAGCCCTATTGGTAGAGTAGCGAATTAGCAACCTGAGGGTTGCGAGTTCGATACTATATCCAACCAAACACCGTGATATATATGGGGGTTTTGTGCAAATTAAATCACTCGTGGCTTGAATTGTCTTCACACGTCTAACGTCTTAACGCGTAGTGTGGAAGTTTGGTAGGTAGATATTTTAATGAGCGTCACTCTGGAGCAACACAATGGGCTATTCATAACGGTCTGAGATCAAATCCGAAAGGAAAGGTCCAAGTACAGTAACCCGTAATTTTGAACCACGTTCCGATGACTTTCTATTCAGGATTGATCCTGGACCGTCGCAAGTTGCCTTGCCCCAGTGCGACGTTAATTCAACTACCTACCTACCTACAGCTTTTCTAGGAATTCCCAGTCTTCCCGCAGCATCTCTGTAACAAGCAGGGCACATTATAAGTGCCTTTGAGAGGATTTATGTAGGAATGGTTTCTCAAGGTCTCAAGGGGGAAATTCCTTGGCCGACATCCTAGGGTATTACAACAGGTGTCCCTCCTGTTTGGTAATAACTGGGAAAGCCCTAAGGAAGTTTGTTTTAGATAAAAGTATGCAATACTGCAACAAATGCCAATTTTAGTATGTTTTTTCATGTATTTGCAAGCAACGCGCGCGCGCGTGTATTCATATTTCGAAACCAAAGTAATTTAATCTTTTACTGACGAAATAGAGCTTCAGAGATAATGACTTCCGCCACATAATATTAAAACATATATTTCTCCTTTATCGATATAACTGGTGAGTAGGTAGGTATATAATAACGTCGCACACTGGAGTAACACACGGGCTATTGGCTACGGTCCGAATGAATCCTGGAGGGAAAGATCAAGCACAACATAGCGTAATTTTGAACCACGGTCACGAGGTCAATGCCTCAGCTGGCATTCCATTCTCCAATCTTCTACACCACGCTAACGTAAGGACATTTGAGGCCCCATCAGCTTTAACTTGCACCAGTCCCCTTTGTACACGAACGTCTGGTTTCGAAGAGATATCTCATCCATCAAGATCTGACCAATTTCACTTTTGACAAGACTCCTATCCTTCAAGAAATTGCTGAATTTTTTTATGATGACGAAGTTAAGATATGGCCGATTGTCTTTAGGTGTATGTATACACTAGAAGATTTTTTTTAATTTTTTTACTTTAAAAATCTAATTTTTCCCAAGTAGTCATTGGTTTGTGCTAATTTCAGTGAGAAGAAAAAATCAGATTTAGCTAATTATAAATTTTCTAATTTTCTTATAATCAGCTAATTAGAATGTTTCTTGATCAGTGGATATCTCAAATTCTAATTTGTTCAGAAAGGCAGTTCCTCTGTGGGAAACTACCCCTAATACTATACTTCGTGTTTTGACTCTCAATCAAGTTGTTTGACGGAATAGGTTAGACTTTACATTTGTTTTCACCAAGAAAGGCTCAAAATATCAAGATTTTTTCAGGAATATTAACATTTAAAAATCGACTAAAATTTAATTTTTTTAACTAAAAACTCTTATTGAGGTTCAGAACATCCTCTGAATTACATAAATTATAATGATACAAAAATAATTTTAATAGATAAATTCCTTGCTGAGTTATCACTGAACAAAGTATCGTATTGCAAAAATACAGTTATACAGAAATTGAGTTTTAAAGTTTTGGAAACATGTTTGTACTGGCGATAGTACTTAACGATAAAAACCTTGTAACTAGAAAATTATTCCGAATATTTACAAGATCTTGCTATTGTTTATAAACTCAGAAATTGAGAAATATTTTGGAGCATTAAAACAAAATCGATATTTCGGTCAATTTTCGTTTTTTCTCGTTCTTAATTTTCTTCTTTCATACACTTTAATGACGCCATATGTCGTCCATTTGGTCATTCTTCTTACAAGGTATCTCTTGAAGTCAGCCACTAGGAAGCTTGATGAGGATAGTTGTAAATGCAACCTGAAAATTTATACCAAATAAAAACGGGTTCATATTCAAAATTCCAGTTTGACGTAGTAGTCGAGACTTTTCCAAAATCCCCCTCAGATCGCGTTTCTAACAGAACAATCGGCAGTACCATGTTCCATTTAGTATGTTCGTAATGTTCTATTGCACTTTTGAAGCGTTTATGAAAACGTTCGAATAATCTTCGAGGGTAAGTCAAAAATTATCCACACTTTCACCATAACACATCTTTAGGTTTGTCACACTGCCTCCTACTACACATGCTTGATTAAAGTTGATACTACTGTGGTCATGTTAATGAAATTTGACCTGGATAGCGTCATTTTTCTTGCTTCTGTTTCAGTGTAAACATGGCCGCTCCGTTGTCAGTGTGTACCAAGGAGGAACATAGAGGAAGGATACGATTTCTCTGATCGAAAGGTGTATAAGGAGCCTAAATTCACCGGAAGCTTACAACACAATAAGTGGGTCCACCAATATAATCGAGAATTCATAAAGCAGCGTATGGAGTGGAAACACCTAAACGCCAACGAAGAAGAAATTCGAGACTCTACTTTCCATTGGATAAGTGATGCTAACCGATTTTTAGGAATCACAAGGGCCTATACTGGAAGACTAGCTAGAAAAAGGGCGTACTCTCAATAGTGCTAAGTGCAGTGATTTGTTTGCCAGCCATTTGCCAAACACAGAGGCTCATTGTCGAAGAAAATGTTGTTGCATGACAATGCACATCCATACACGGCCGGCCAGACCATTGAAACCATCATTTGGGTTTCAAGGTGCTGAAATATCCTGCCTACATCCCAGATCTCGCCTCTCGATCAAAGAAGTACTAGAAGCGGTGCGTTAATGGATGGGCCACCAATCCAAAACATTCTTACAGAAAATACGCAAGCTTGTGGATCGCTGGATCAAGTGCATCGAAAAGGAATGAGATTATGTAGAAAAATGATACACTTATACACTTATTTAACCCCAATAAAAAAAAGTATTTGTGTAAATAATTTGAAAAATAAAGTGTTGAGGATTTTTGACTTTCCCTCATATTGAACTGATGTCAATGCTGCAGAATGAACGGAGCTGGTTCCTACAGTACTCTTAATATTGGTTCAATGTTGTTTCATCAAATTACTGACATTCAACAGCGACGATTACTGAGGATGGTTGAATGCAACCTAAAATAAAACCCAACAAAATTGGTTCATATTCAAAATTCCAGTTGCGCGTGCGAATCGAGGCTTCTTATAAACTCTTTTAGAATTTCTTTGTTCCGGTGACAAAAAAAACGAAATCAATAGCTTTCTAAACTTTCGGAAATCAATCATTGCTCGAGTTGCGCGGTAATGTACTTAATCAAGGTCAGCAATAACTCTATCAGCAAAAGGAGTTTGCTGTGTTCAAGACAGCGATTGCGTGACATGTAAAGCTAGATCTTTTTGACTACCAGGAAAAGTAACTTGTAGTGCTGGGAGAAAGGAATGGGGGAGCGCCGATTTAAAAGTTCAGAACACTCTCTTGTTATAAGGACATTGCTTCGACTTAAGTCTATCCGGCTCTGAACTATTGCGTCGGAAACTTTGTTTTTGCCTTCTGGTCCTTGGGATTTTTAGTATTAAACAAACCAGACGGAAGGAGAAAATATTTTATTTCTCCTTCCCAAATGCTCTAGTTTAGAGATTTTCAACTGGTGTCTCGCTGGAGGTGTATAAAGGATGGTGAAACGTCTTAACTTGTGTAAGATTTGTTAAATTCAATAGTTTACTTTTGAACTTTTGATAAGTGTGAGTGTAAAATTCGAAGTAATATCCATGAATAATTTTGAGTATTATTTTTTATAAAAAAGTATAAATAATATAGTTTCCCACAAAAAAAAATTGGTGTAAAAAGGGAGGTGTAGCTTTTTGTAAGACAATAGAATTCATTCTTATTTTTAGTTACAAATCGGATAAAAATTTAAGGGGAACCGGAAGTCTCCATTGAAGCCCATGTTAAAAAGGGCTTCTTTATGCCCGTGTTTCTCAGAATCTTCCCACATTAGTGGTTTAAAATTTGGCACAGTTAATATTCAAATACTTTTTCATAGATAGACATATGCTTTTGTAAAAAAAAATTTTTGTTTATAATTTATGATATTATAAAATGTTCTAATGATTTTTTTTTACAAAAAGCATGATTAAGAATTTTTTTTAAATCTAATCTATTATTCCCTAAAAGCATATGTCTATTTATGTAAAATTACAATATGTTTTTGAAAAAAAAAGTTTCAAAGCTATATATACTGTATATTCTGAGAAAAAGATACATTTGTATGAAAAAGCAGCATTTTGAGAAAACAGCGTTTAAAGTATAAAATTGTATATTTATCTTACCCTCAAATATATATTTAAAAAAAATCTAGCACAATAAGAGGGTGTGTCAGGTCCTTGAGCATCTAAAAAGTTATCTTCCAACTTTTTTTCTTTTTTCTTTTCTGCCGGGCTTTTTTTTCAATACCTGTCTGCTTTCTGAGTGCAATAGAAACCAGCAAATCATCCAATGTTCTCATTTAGGTGACACCATTAAGTCCAGGTTCTATTCCTGCTGCTTTCAAAATTAAAAGTTTTGATGCATTTCCATCATTGAAGGAAAAAACGGCTTCATGGACTCCATGCGTGAGGGATTTCAACGTGACGAAAGTGTGTTTTGGCACGCGAGACCAGATAATATTGTTCAACGACTCATTTGGATTCTGAGTCAGTTTACAGTTAACAAAAAATACACTTAACAGTTTGTAAAATTAAAGAAAAATAAATTGCTTACATATATAACAGTGTAGAGCTAGATCTTTTTGAATACCAGGAAAATTGAACCGAAAACATCGTAGTCAATAGTATTGCAGATGATTTTTCAGTAAAGTTCTTTTTTAAAAAAAATAATTAAAAATACTTTTCGAATGGGCGCATTGGCAAAAGATGCCCACCATTCTAAAGGTAACATTTCAAATATTCAGAAACACTTAAAACCTCAAAATGGACTTTGAGGTCATTTTTTTGCCTTCCGGTCTCCCTTAATATATGTTTTGGTGAGCCCTTAAATTTTAGTTATTATTTAATGTGCCCATGAGGTGAAAAATTGAAAATTACTTCTCTAGAAGAATGTAGTTCACGCATAACAAAATTTACTACTTATAATTTTTGAGAGTGGACGCCGTATGTCAAAATGCCAACCAGGATACTCTTTAACATCAGGATATGAATTAGGTTGTTTACTCTTTACGAGGAAAGTTGTAGATCGCGAGGATATATTATTTTGCTCTCCCTTCCTACCTTTTATAGTCGCTATTTTTACCATCCACGCCATCAATGGAATTTGATGTTTTCAGGTTGTCCCTTGGAACAAGGAAAATTTTAAACAAATAATAGCACTTTACCTTTTAAAATACATACATATATTTTCATGAGACAACATACACATAGATAAGGTTTGGGGGTCAGGAAACCCTTTGACCCTACCCTTGAACTATTGCCGTTTCCTCAAGGAGAAAAGCTGTAGACAAAGGATATTACTTCTCTCTTCCTTAATATGTTTCACAGCCGCTATTTTTAAACTTCACTCAAACAAAAGAGCCGATCAACTGGTCTGGTGGTTAAGGTGTGAGCCCGTAGATGGAAGGGAGGTTCCTGGTTCGAATCCGGGACAGTGCATGAATATTTGTAAGTGTATGGTATTAAGGCGGCTGGTAAATCCGTCGTGGCCGCGAGTCCTCACGTTGGGTTGGTGTGGAAGTTTGGAGAGTAGGATGCCAGCACAGGTGTTGCCTTGTCATCTCACCGTGGTTCAAAATTACGTGATGTTCTCCTCGGATATTTCCCTTAGGGTATTGATCCCGGACCGTCGTCAATAGCCCGTTGTGTTGCTCTAGTACGAAATTATATAAAAATTATTATTAATTATTATTACAAACAATAGAATTATATATAAATGTTTTATCGGGTTGACCCCCTTTAAGCTAGAAAAAAGTTTACTTAACTTAAAGGTACTCTATTTTTTAAATTATATAAAATTATTGAACAAAATAAGACTCGCATAGATAGGGTTTAGGGGTCAGGACACATTTTGACTCTCCTCTGGAACCCCTCAGTCATTTCCTCAAGCGTGAAATTTATAGACTGATGATATCACTTCTTTCTCCCTTCCTATGTTTTATAGTCGCTATTTTTGCCCTCCACGCCAGAATGGAATTTAATGTGTTTTCAGATCGCTCCCCCGAAATCATAAAAATGTTTTAGCGAAACCCAAAACACTTATTTTATATTAAACTTAAATTACATGAAATTATTTCGTGAGGTTAGACGCACCTAGATAGGTTTCGGGGGTCAAGAAACCCTTCCCGTGAAATTCTCGTCGTTTCCACAAGGAGAAAAGTTTCTGCCTGAAATGAGTTCACTCTCCCTTTGTGTGTTATAGTCTATTTTTATCCTCCAGGTCAAAATTGAAATATGATATATTTCGAGGTCATCCCCCGACCCTAAAATATTTGATAAAGCCAAAAATATTTAACTTTTCAAATTAATTTTTTACAACAAGAACTTGCGAAACCCTTTTACACTTGGTCCTTTCCTCGAGAGGGAAATGTATAGACTGCTGATATTACTTCTTTCTCCCTTCCTATGTTTTATAGTCGCTATTTTTACCCTCCACTCCAGAATGGAATTTAATGTGTTTTCGGTTCTTCCCCTTCGCTCCCACAAAAATGTGTAATTGAAAGTGTTGCGGCACTCATTCGAATTTCCCCGAAGTGTTTACGGAGAGGAAATTAGGATACCCCCCGAGCCTGCAAGTCCCCCGATTTTCCACATCCTCCTCCCCCATAACAAAATCCGACTCTCTTTATGGAAGGGGCTCAGGTAAAACTAGGGGGGAGGGGAATCGCAGAGCGGAATGTGTACTAGTATCGAAACGCTCCAGCTGCCTCCCCCCGGCGGCGTTGGGGCAGGTCAGGATGGAGGGAACAGAAACTCATTGACGTCACGGGTGACGTCAGAGAATATTGACCGCTGCGACAAGGCAGGAGTTTTCGGAAAAAGAACAGACAGATATGTTCCCAATTTAACGGGGAGTTTACTTTTTTCGAAATCGTGCCGAACGGGGCACGTGGATGGGAGGGGGGGGGGAGGATCGGGAGTAAATACCTGATTCATTTTCATCAACGCTCGCCTCACCTCGCCCCCCACGATTGCCCTCCCCCCCGGAAAACCGGACAAAAATATCTGATCTCCGTCTCGAGCTGACCACCCACGAATTCTTTGTCCAAGTTCTGGACGTAATGAATCAGTGTTGGAGGAGGTGACGATGAGATATGGGGTCGTAATTGTTTGCGGGTTTGCTTTCGGTTTTCGTTTTGTTGGGCGTTTTGGGGGTCCTAAAATTGGGATTGTTAGACTGCTGTTAAAACCCGTCCCCTCTTCGTGGGGGTGTTGAATTGAAGTTTTTAGGGGACTCAGTAAATTGAATCAGATGCAGTCTATGTATATTGAAGATGACATATGTTATCTACGAACTGCCGTTATTTTACTGTTTAGTGATACACTGTGAGGACTTAAAATTAGAAAAGAGTAGCTCTTACCAGATGACAGTTCGGGAATTGTTTGCGGGTTTGCTTTCGTTTTTCGTTTTGTTGGGCGTTTTGGGGGTCCTAAAATTGGGATTGTTAGGCTGCTGTTAAAACCCGTCCCCTCTTCGTGGGGGTGTTGAATTGAAGTTTTTAAGTGACTCAGTAAATTGAGTCAGATGCAGTCTATGTATATTGAAGATGACATATGTTATCTACGAACTGCCGTTAGTTTACAGTTTAGTGATACACTGTGAGGACTTATAATTAGAAAAGAGTAGCTCTTACCAAATAACAGTTCGGGAATTGTTTGTGGGTTTGCTTTCGGTTTTCGTTTTGTTGGGCGTTTTGGGGGTCCTGAAATTGGGATTGTTAGGCTGCTGTTAAAACCCGTCCCCTCTTTGTGGGGGTGTTGAATTGAAGTTTTTAGGTGACTCAGTAAATTGAATCAGATGCAGTCTATGTATATTGAAAATGACATAGGTTATCTACGAACTGCCGTTAGTTAACAGTTTAGTGTAACATTGTGAGGACTTATAATTAGAAAAGAGTAGCTCTTACCAGATAACAGTTCGGGAATGGTTTGTGGGTTTTGTTTTCTATCGCGTCACTGGGTGTATGAAATCTGGAGTGTTAGGCTGCTGGTAAAACCTGTAGCTTCTTAGTATGAAGCGTTGAATGGAAATTTCGGGGTAACTCAGTATTGGTTCAGATTCAGTCCAAAAATACTAAAATTGGTATATGTGATTGATGAATTACTGCTGGTTTTCTATTTAGTAATACACTGTGAGGTCTTAGAAATAAGAAGAGTAGCTTCTTCTAGATAATAGAAATATTTCTGTATTTGCTTGCGGATTTGTTTTTGTTTTACTTTTTGTTTTGCGTTACTGGATAACTGGTTATAAAATTGAGAGTATAAAGCTTCTAGTAAAATCTGTCGTTTCTCAGTGAGTGAAGTGTTGAATCGAAGATTTCGGTAACTCAGAAAATTGTGTGGAATGCAGTCTTCGATATAACATATGTGATCTATGTACTGCTGTTGGTATACCGCTTAGTGATACACGATAAGGTTTTATAAATTTAAAGATTACCTCTTTCCAGATAATATAACTATTTTGGTAATGGTTTGTAGTTTTGTTTTGATTTACTGGGTTTATAGTAGGGAGTGTTAGGCTACTAGTAAAATCTGTCGTTTAATATGAAATGTAATATGGAATTGTTTATTTAACTCGGCAAATTGACTCAAGAGTACAGTCAAGAATTATTAAAAATGGAATATGTGATTGGTGAACACACTGATGTTAGTATACACTTTAAGTGATACATCATGAGGTTTTATAAATTTAATAAGATCAGCTCCATCAAAAAAGTAGAATTATTTTAGACAACTTAGTCAAAAAAAATTATAAAAATTTCATATGCTACGGACGCATTTCTGTATATACACGGCTTAGTGAGTAAGGTTTTATTGATTTAAAATTATTAGAGACTCTCTCTCTCCTCAAGAAAATATATGTACAAATTTTGGTAGTATTTCTTTAGCTGACAATAATAAAGATATTATGTGATTGATGAATTACCCTTTTTAGTAATACACCGTGATGATTTATTAATTTGAAATTAATAAATTCTCAAATATGTGGGAAGTTTTGAAGAAAAAAGTAATTAGGTCATTACTTTTTAAAAAGATAAAAATTGATTTTATCGGTTTAGAGATGATCATAATAGATTGGGATTATGGGTTATGAGTTAGATTTTTGCTTTTGCGTCAACAGATTGACAGATGTGACTGTTGCATTAATTTTAAATGGGTCGTTACTACCGTGTGAAGTTTTGAATCGAATGTGGAAGACAGAAATTGAGTTTTAATTCAATTAAATGAAGTCAAAAGGATAATAAATGTATCAGAGATGACGTGGGAGGAAGATTTGGAGTTTGTAATGATGTGTCTAGGATGCTCTAAGTTTTTTTATTTTGTTTTTACATTGATGAATTTGAAATGTAAGTGTTTGGCTATCAGTTTAGTGATACTTTTTAGTAACTCGCAAATGCTTCTTCAATTTGTACAGGTCGCTTTCATCCAATGAAGTTTTCAACATAATATTGAATACAGAACTTGAGTGAATTCAGTCAAATTGAATAAGATGGTATGTATGTAGGTATTCTAATTAACGTCGCACTGGAGAAACACAATGGGCTATTAGCAACGGTCCGGGATCAAACCAGGAGGGAGAGATCCCAGGATTACACCAGGTAATTTTGAATTACGGTCATATGACGAGGTCACACCGCAGCTGTCATCTCACTCTCCAAACTTCCCCATCACACCAACGTGAGCACATTTGAGGCTACAACAGATTTAAACACGACGGTCTTTGGTTGGATTTGAACTTGCTACCCCTGGTTGCTAATTAGTTACTCTTCCAACCGGGCTATGGTGGCCCTAAATTACAATAGTTTTTTTTTTTGCTTTTTTTTTTGCCTTACAGGATTTTAAATTTAAAGTATGTTGGTTTCTTAAGGCCACCGTGTTGAAGAGCCACCATGGGTTAGTCTGTTCTCGACGTGTTACTCGTCGATTGTGAATTAGACTTTTATCGACGTGTTACAAGGCGACGATGATTAAACTGTCATCGACGTGTAACAAGGTGACTGCGAATTAGACCGTTCTCGGTAGGTAACAGGGGTACTGTGATTTAGAATGTCCTTGACTTGAAATAGGCGACTGTGAAATAGACTGTTCTTGAAATGTTAGAGAGGCACTATGGATTAGACTATTCGCATGGTGTGTATATACAAGGTTACTGTTAATTAGACTGTTCTCGACGTGCTACATGACCACCATGAGTTAGTCTGTTCTTGTCATGGTACAATGCAGCTGTAAATAAGATTATTGACGGGTTCTTGAGCCTTGTTTATATAAACTGTCCTTGACGTGTTATACAAAATTAGACTGTTCTCGACGTGCTACATGACCACCACGAGTTAGTCTGTTCTCGTCATGTTACAATGCAGCTGTGAATAAGATTATTGACGGGTTCTTGAGGCTTGTTTATATAAACTGTCCTCGACGTGTAATACAAAATGACTGTGAATTAGACTGCTCTCAACGTATACGTGGGTTAGTCTGTTCTCGACGTTGTTCAAGGTGATTGTGAATTACACTGTTCTCGACATGTTACAGGGTTACCATTATTTAGACTGTTCTAGACGTGTTACAAGAATATGAGGAATTAAACTGCTCTCGACGTCTTACAGTGCCAAGGTGGATTAATCTGTTCTCGACGTGTTACTGTGCCATTGGGATTTAGACTGTTCTTGATTTGTTATAAGGCGACTGTGAATTACTTTCTTCTCGACGTGTTACAAGGCCTTCGTGGATCAGTCTGTTCTCGACGTATTACAAGGCAACTGTGAATGAGACTGTTCTCGACGTTTTACATGTGTAACGGTGATTAGACTGTTCTTGACATGTTACAAGGGGACTATGAATGTCATCAATGACTATGAATGTATCATCCTCATCTAAAGCTGCTAGTAGCGACAGGATTTAGCTAGAGACCAGTACGCTAGGTGGAGGACAATGGATACATGCTTATTATTTTTCAGTTATTGAATGTATCAAATTCGACTAATTTTGTTGTTCTGTCGTCATTTTATCTCTAGAGGACGATAACTATTTCGAGACCTACTGCTTAAATTGGATTCTGAATCATTAATAACATATATACCATGACGAAGAATTGATCCTAGTGGCCCAAAAAATGTTATGAGGAAGGAAAATGAGTCAAATTCTATAACTGGTTAGAAAGTACCAAAAACTGGTAGTATCTGACCTCAGATTTTAATGCAATAATTTAACAGTTTGGCAAATAAATATTTCAACCTGCTTAACTTTTGTGATGGTTGTCTCGCCGAGAAATCTCGTCACTAGAAGAGAACTAACTGACCATATGCTGATGAACAAGGTATCGCGTCATAAGATTAAAACTTTCCAGATCTTGATCAATCAAAAAATCATCAAATCTTCATAAAAAAGTCAACAATATCGTTATGATTGTATATCTCGTTACAATCAAAATTGGTCAGATCTTGATGGACGAGATGTCTCGTCCAAGCCACGTGGAAGATTAAACCAAGCGTTAATTTACGGATTTGTTAGTTTTCGTGAAAACAAACACATTTAGCGCATGGTCTCGTGTCTAGAGCAGTTTGTTCATTATTGAATCTTGCACAAGTAACAAACCTATCAATCATCTTACCTAAAACAATGACATTTAGACAAGAAAATTTCATATGGTTTTTAAATTTTAGTGGTTGAATCCAGTTTTTTTTATTAACTCTACGAACGTAATAAGATGAGCAAGTAGTGTAGTGTTGCTTATGCACCACAGCAAACCTACAACATAGTTCTAAAGAATCCATGGATTATTTCAAACTTTAGAAAGAGATTCCATAGGTCCTTTCCTTATCATAGAATCTTTTGGAAGTATTCTATTAGAGACTTTTTCTTGGAAAATAATTTTTGAGAATATTCTATTGGTTCTTTCCTTAGATTCGAATCCTTTGAAAGGATTCTATTGGTCTTTTACTTGAAAAAATTATTTGGAAAGAGATTCTATTGGTCCTTTCTTTAGAATAGAATGCTTCTATTGGCCCATTCTTTTACAATAAAATAATTTGGAAAAATTCAATTTGTCCTTTTCTTGGATTAGAATCCGTTTGATGCGTTCTATTGCTGTTTTCCTTCAAATAGAATCCGGCGAAAAAGATTTTATTGATCCTTTCCTTAAAACGGAATTCCTTTTAAAGATTCTATTGCTCCTTTTCTTGGTATATAATCCTCTGGAAAGATTCTATTAGTCGTAATTTAAGTCTAGACTGCAGGTTGTAAGGTAGAATTATGAGTGTGAACCTTGAGAGATCAATAACTCGCTCAAGATTTAAGGCTCCCGAGTCTGGTGCTCTAAAACCCTCAGATCCATACACTAAAAACAAATTCCAAAATAAAAGACATTGCTGAATTTTATTCCAAGGATAAAATACACTCGTTATTAAAATCGGAACAGATATCAGTTCAACACACAGACATACTTAAATGCTGTCAATAAATAAAATATGTTGTTCCGATAATAGAGTCATAATATATTAATGTTATGAAATCTCAATGCGAGCCAACTTTTCGGAGAATTACAAATGAAAAGGTTTCGTAATAACAGCATCCCCACGCATAAAAGATTCAAAGGATTTCGGAATACCGCCCACACAGATCAAGAAAAGATTTGCTTCGTATTAAATGGTAGTTTGTTGTATTTTTTCGTTTCTAAGAAGCACATCGAAAAAGCCAAGATAAGTATAAAGTATTGCTAAGTCTAAGTGCATATTTTGTTTGATGTGTACAAATTTGTTTTCATACGAAAGGAGAAAAAATATCCCCGGCCCACGAGTAGTATGTAAGTACTCTAATGCGACAAAAACAAAATGATCAGGATAGATTGGTTGGCTTTTATGGCGCAAACCTCATATTTGGCCAAGCAACGCCAAGCAATGGACCTATGCATGCCAGGAAAGTTTTACTGATGCAGATAAAATGAAGGGTGAGTTATAGGAATCGAACCTGCACCGCCTACAATCTATCCAGTGGACAAACCCACTGAGCCATGTTGAGCCCGTAAACATAAAACACAAGTTAACTTAGCATTGCTATTGAGAGAACGTATCAACCTACCTGCCGAAAAACTAAAACCGAAACTAACAGATTCACCCCTATCAAATTATGTGGACTCTTCAAGCCGTAGACACTAAAGACGTGGCTGTAGACACCATAGACATTGCCGAATGGGCAAATATGGCCCATAAAACTTCAATCAACCAACCAATCATAGACATGGCTATGACCTTGTTTATGTTTTCAATGGCTATACAAATGGCCGAAGAGACCATAGAAGTGATATACAAGAAGAATGAGCATAGCTATTCAGAGGAGCTTCAAAAAGTGCGACTAACACTTTGACTAGTAGCCACGTGACTGCTCTATGAAAAGTTGACATGGTTGGCCGATTTGGTTTCTCATCGCCTAGTTTGGCGATGTAATATCTTATGCCAGGGTAGGTATGTGAATATTCCTTTTTATAGAGTCGCGACAAAAGTGATGACGTCGCCATAGATTACTACTATCAGATCATTAATCAAGAGACCAACCAGATGATGAATCAATGGATAGGCATCTTCTCCGTCACCACCAGTTCCTTGAGTTCCTCCATTGTGACGTTAATTCAACTACCGGATTTATTTTTTATGGCGCAAGAGCTATATTTGGCCAAGCTGCACGAAACATCAAATAAACAGACCCCCTTGATTTTAAAGTTTCATTGACACAGAAGAGATAAGTACATCTAGGGAGGAATCAAACCTGTACCGCCTATATACGGATATATAATGTGCTAAAAGTATAGTTGAAAATTGAAACGAGCAGTTGCGATAGACACTAGTTCGTTACAAATTGTTAAGGATCTTGCAAGTTAATGAAATAGTATCCAAGTAAATAAAAGCACGTAAACATACCACGATGAAAAGTAGATAATGACAGCATCCACTAAATAGCACTAAAGAAAATATAGGATTCAATACTTTTCAGTTTTCCTCAAAGCACTAATACGCTTTCACCAGATTGATTTTATAGTCAACGCAGAAAGTAAGACTTTAGACCCCCTTGTACTTTCTGTTGGTGGAAATTATTTAGAAAACTACCCCCGAGGTCTTGCTAAATGGACATACTACTTTTAAGATATGATATATTTTTTCTGTTGGGAGAAATTGTTTAGAAAACTACCCCCGCGGTCTTGCTAAAAAAGGGACATACTACTTTTAAGATATGATGTATTTTTGACATTCTACGATACGAAGAAAATAGAATTTTGTCCACCTAGATTGCGAAAACGTGTGACACACTGTGCGTCTCTTCAAACAATGATAGAATCAGGTGAATGGAAGCAGTTTTGTATTCCACAGCAATCAATACTAAGCCTTTTTCTTGTACACTTAAAATTACGATTAATACCTTGAAAATCTGGTGGCGGTCTTTAATATAAGCCCTCATGGTCAAACAATTATAATTTTTGACTGTGAGGGAAGTTTTTAAAAAAAGCAATTCTTCTATTTACCATCAAGTCTGTACGAATAGACGCAATCACCTGTTTTTCATTTTGTTTCGATTCTGATCTCGCGCTAGGTCATTAGAAGCAATTATCGTCTTTTTAAAACACTTTCTAAGGTTTCTGAAAAACCTCTGACATCACAATTTGCGTCATTTTCAGTCTAATGGTGAATTGATTCTGATCTTCGTATTTTTTTTAAATTTTTACATTCAACAGAGTAATGTTATAAACCACAATAACTTTTCCCGTAAAACTGCTTGTAGTCACCCAATTCTACGGCACGGTGCTACCTTTGTTCCAAGCATTTCTCTGTTTTCATCGCTTTAGACTGCTTAGAAACATTGTGTCGGTCATCAAAGAGGCTTAGTTCCAATGTGAAAGCAAATTTGTAGACAACGAACAGACATCCAAAAATGCGCTATTAATACTTCAAATTTCAACCCATAAAACATTTAAAAGATTCATGGAAATTAAAATAGCAATATTAAATCTTCCGTGTCTGGGATAAGAGGGTTATGTCTAATTTTTGATGGTTTCAAAAGAGTCAAGAGCATCATTATAATTTTAAAAATTAATCTAGACATAAAATCAAACCTTAAACAATCTACGAATCTAAATTACAATTATTTGTATCATGGAATGATTCTTATCTTCCAGAATATTTGTGAGGAAAAATATTCAAAATGAGGTTCTGAGAAGTCGCCAATTTGACTTAATCCCTTCTGCCCGGAATATACATCCAAGCGGCTTTACAGTAGGGTAAAGCTTCGATTGAAATCAGAAATAAGACGCTGAATAAATTTTGAGTTTAATGGAAGTATGCAATGTCGCAATCAATTCTAGACGTCTCTTAAAACTTCTTGTTACCTGTTTCGAATATTCCTCTGTTTTCGTCGCATTAGAGTGCTTAGAAACGGTGCGTGGGCGTTCGTAAAGGCTTCGTTCTAATATGAAAACAAATTGAAGGCTATGAACAAACCTGCTCCTAAATTACTCTTAGTGATATTGGGTTGATTCAAAAGTTGGTCCAGTGTTTGCCGTTTAATGTCATTGCATTACAAGGGCTATCTTCTTCAAACGTGTAAAGTTTTGGTGTTGTTCGAAAGAAGGAATGTCAGCGACTACTTGTGGAGAAAATTGTGTCATTGGGTTGTGATTTTAAATTTGGTTCAGCTCTAAAATTGGCAAATATTTGAAGCATTTTCGACATAACATGCTTCTTTATTTCCGAAAGGGCAAGAATGCTTCGCAAGCGCAAAATAATATGTGTTGTATAGGGTAAGGGTGGCCTTCGAGGATTCCACGTTCCATAAGGGGATAGGAACGTTACGTCACCTGGATTAGTTCTTTAGCCAGAAACATCGGAACTTCTATGGTATTATGCAGCTATCAGTGAGTTGTAGAAGGTCGTGGTCACATACTATATTGATTAAATGTAAGTTTTAGTAAATAAAATAGTTTTTCTTCAATTTTTGTTCAAACAATGGGACGAGATTTTACATCAGCCCAATACTTCCGACTTCTTTCAATAATCATACAAACCGGTTGAAAGAGCAACGGATTAACAACCGAAGGGTTGCAAGTTCGATTTCAACCAAAGACTATCGTGTATGTGCATGGGGGGAGCAAGTTAAATCGGCTGTGGCCTCAAATCTAATCACGTTGGCGTAGTGTGGAAGTTTGAAGAGGGGGGTGCCGGCTCAGGTGTTTTCTTGTCATCTGACCGCGGTTCAAAATTACGTTGTGTTGTCCTCTGATTTTTCCCTTGGAGATATATCCTGGACCGTCGCCAACAACCCGTCGGGTTGCTCCAGTGCGACTTTATTTGAAATACCTACCATACTCATTCAAACGAACCAGCGAGTCATGGAAATTAAAATTACAGTTTAAATATGTTCAAGCGTTTTTTTAAATCTAAAAACTTTATATTGTTGAAAACAGATTTAAATCAGACAAAGGTAATGGTAATGGTAATTTTAGTTAACGTCGTACTAGAGCAACACAACGGGCTATTGACGACGGTCCGGAATCAGTCCCTTAAGGGAAAGATTCGAGGACAACACCTCGTAATTTTGAACCACGGTCAGATGATGAAGCAACACCTGAGCTGGAACCCCACTCTCCAAACTTCCACGCCAACCCAACCAGACAAAGGAATTCAATAAGTTTACAATTATTCAATGGTTACAAAATTACAATGATTGATAAGTTTACAACTATTCAATGGTTACAAAGTTACAATGATTGATAAGTTTACAATTATTCAATGGTTACAAAGTTACAATGATTGATAAGTTTACAATTATTCAATGATTGCAAAGTTACAATAATTGATAAGTTTACAATTACTGAATGGTTACAAAGTTACAATGATTGATAAGTTTACAATTATTCAGTGTTACAAAGTTACAATGATTGATAAGTTTACATTATTCAATGGTTACAATGTTACAATGATTGATAAGTTTACAGTTATTCAATGGTTACAAAGTTACAATTATTCAATAGTAACAAAGTTACAATGATTGGTAAGTTTACAATTATTCAATGGTTACAAAGTTACAATGATTGATAAGTTTACTATTATTCAATGGTTACAAAGTTATAATGATTGATAAGTTTACAATTATTTAATGGTTACAAAGTTACAGTGATTGATAAGTTTACAATTAATTTTAAGGATTCGCCGTCGTGTACCAGTTTTAGACGTCTCTTAAAGTTATGGTGTTGTCTATCAGAGTAGCTGATTAGCAACCAGTTCGAAACTTGATCCAATCAAAGACCGTCGTGTACGCAGGATCAGGTGTACGTTAAATCAGTCGTGGCCTCAAATATCTTCTTGTTGGCATGGTGTCGAAGTTTTGAGAGTGTGGTGCCAGCTCAGGTGTTGACCTCGTTATCCGATCTTAGCTCAAAATGACAAGCTGTCGTCCTCGGATTATTCTTTTCAGGATTGATCCCAATTGCCCGTTGAGCAGTTCCAATTCAGAACTACCGAAACCTCTTTGTGAAATTGTCATAGTCGTCACAATTGTAGTTAACCGAAAAGTGTTAACAACCGTCGAATTCCTTTCATCAACCGAGTGTTAACCGCCACACCCCAGGGGACAAAGTGACTCTCTAATCTCGCAAGGTATCTTCTCACCGGATTCTTTTCTTTTGTAGGAAAACGGATTCCTCCGAGTAAATCGGATTTTTCAATTCAAAGCTGCAATCAATACTGGAGTAAAAGTGAAATCCCTTTTGTTTCCCGTTTTTTTCCCGTTTGCGATCCTCTCCGGGTGCATTTCTATCCTGGAGATGATGTCCAAATCGATTGTATGTTTGTCTTTCACCTCGAGCTTCCGAGTGTCGTTCCGAGGGAGTGTTAACAAACACAAACAATCACCGAATTAATCAACGAAACAACTAGTTACGTCAGTTATTTCAGAGTGGGCCGTTAATTCTGGTTAATTGAAAGGAGATATTGGATGGAAGTATTTGTGTGTGGATATTTAGAGCTTTTTCGTTTTTATTGGGTTGATTCAGAAGTTATTATCGTCCTATTTTTTAAAGAAAAAATATTTTATTTATGTACTAAAAGTTACATTTAATCATAATATCATATGTGCCGTTCTATGCGATGGTCTTTCTCGATCTCACCGACGGCTGCATCATCCCGCACTCATAGAAGTTCCGAGTTTCTGCCTAAAGAACGAATCAGGTGACGAAACTTTCTTAATCACTTATGGTCCATGTAATCGCCAACGGCACCCTCACACTACATTACACGCCGACCAACCGGTATAATGGTTAAGGTGTTAGCCTCTACATCGGAAGGTTCCTGGTTCGAATCCGGGTACGGGCATGGATGTTTGTAAGCGTATGGTGTAGAGGCGGCTGGTGCACCTTAAATCTGTCGTGGCCGAAATTCCTCACGTTGGATTGGTGTGGAAGTTTGGAGAGTGGGGTGCCAGCTCAGGTGTTGCTTCGTCATCCGACCGTGGTTCAAAATTACGAAGTGTTGTCCTCGGATCTTTCCCTTAAGGGACTGAGCCCGGACCGTCGTCAATAGCCCGTTGTGTTGCTCTAGTAGGACGTTAACTAAAATTACCATTATCATTACCTTTTGCGTCTGCTCGCCGACCAACCGGTATAGTGGTTAAGGTGTTAGCCTCTGGATAGGAAGGTTCCTGGTTCGAATCCGGGTACGGGCATGGATGTTTGTAAGCGTATGATGTAGAGGCGGCTGGTGCATCTTAAATCTGTCGTGGCGGAAAGTCCTCACGTTGGATTGGTGTGGAAGTTTGGAGAGTGGGTGCCAGCTCAGGTGTTGCTTCGTCATCTGACCGTGGTTCAAAATTACGAAATGTTGTCTTCGGATATTTCCCTTAAGGGACTGATCCCGGACCGTCGTCAATAGCCCGTTGTGTTGCTCTAGTAGGACGTTAACAAAAATTACCATTACCATTACCTTTTGCGTCTGCTCGCCGACCAACCGGTATAGTGGTTAAGGTGTTAGCCTCTGGATCGGAAGGTTAATGGTTCGAAGCCGGGTACGGGCATGGATGTTTGTAAGCGTATGGTGTAGAGGCGGCTGGTGCATCTTAAATCTGTCGTGGCGGAAAGTCCTCACGTTGGGTTAGTGTGGAAGTTTGGAGGGTGGGGTGCCAGCTCAGGTGTTGCTTCGTCATCTGACCGTGGTTCAAAATTACGAAGTGTTGTCCTCGGATATTTCCCTTAAGGGACTGATCCCGGACCGTCGTCAAAGCCCGTTGTGTTGCTCTAGTACGTCGTTAACTAAAATTACCATTACCATTACCTTTTGCGTCTGCTCGTTGTCTTGCTATATTACGACGTTGATTAAAATACTACGTACTTTTTGCGTCTTCGAAGCATTCTTGACTTTTCGGAAATAAAGAAGCCTAATTTGTCAAAATGCTTCTTATTTTCTACCATTTTTAATGCTTAACAAAATTTAAAAACACAACCCATTAACACAGTAAAATTGGTAATGGTAATTTTTAGTTAACGTCGTACTAGAGCAACACAGCGGGCTATTGACGACCGTCCGGGATCAGTCCCTTAAGGGAAAGATCCGAGGACAACACCTCGTAATTTTGAACCACGGTCAGATGACGCCCATTAACACAGTTTTTATCCAAGGTAGGTAGGTATTTTAATTTACGTCGTACTAGAGCAACACTACAGGCTATTAACGACGGTCCGGGATCGATCCCTTGTTTTTTGAACCACGGTCAGATGACGTGGCAACACCTGAGCTGGCACCCTTCTCTCTAAACTTCCACACCAACCCAGCATGAGTACTTTCGACCACGACAGATTTAATGTGCACCAGCCGCCTCTACACCATACGCATACAAAACATCCATGCCCGGACCCGGATTCGAACCAGGAACCTTCCTATCCAGAGGCCTTAACCACTTAACCACTATACCGGTTGGTCGGCTCAGTTTTTATCAAAAGAGCTCGCTGAAATTCATTCGTTCAAACATCAAAACTTTACGTGTGTGTTGTAAATAACACTTTGGTTTTGCTATGCAATGTCCTCTAGAGCCCAAAACCGTACGAACATTTGAATCAGCGTAATAAATACTGCGTTAGAGATTTTATTTTATGTTTTTTGAAGTGGTAATGGTAATTTTAGTTAACGTCATACTAGAGCAACACTACGGGCTATTAACGACGGTCCGGGATCAATCCCTTAAGGGAAAGATCTGCGGACAATATCTCGTAATTTTGAACCACGGTCAGAAGACAAGGCAACACCTGAGCTGGCACCCCCTATCTCCAAACTTCCACACCAACCCAGCATGAGGACTTTCGACCACGACAGATTTAATGTACACCAGCCGCCTCTACACCATACGTTTACAAACATCCATGCCCGGACCCGTATTCGAACCAGGAACCTTCCGATCTAGAGGCTAACACCTTAACCACTATACCGGTTGGTCGGCGGTGTCGTCCTCGGATATTTCCCTTGGCGGTAATGGTAATGGTAATTTTAGTTAACGTCGTACTAGAGCAACACAACGGGCTATTGACGACGGTCCGGAACCAGTCCCTTAAGGGAAAGATACGAGGACAACACCTCGTAATTTTGAACCACGGTCAGATGACGAAGCAACACCTGAGCTGGCACCCCACTCTCCAAACTTCCACGCCAACCCAACGTGAGGACTTTCGGCCACGACAGATTTAAGGTGCACCAGCCGCCTCTACACCATACGTTTACAAACATCCATGCCCGGACCCGTATTCGAACCAGGAACCTTCCGATCCAGAGGCTAACACCTCAACCACTATGCCGGTTGGTCGGCTCAGTTTTTATCCAAAGAGCTCGCTGAAATTCCTTCGTTCAAACATCAAAACTTTACGCGTGTGCAGTAAATAACACTTTGATTTTGCGATGCAATGCCCTCTAGAGCCCAAAACTGGACGAACATTTGAATCAGCGTAATAACTACTGAGTTAGAGATTTTATTTTATATTTTTTGACGTGGAAAAAAGCAGTGGTGTCTTTCCTTTAGACGTGAAAAAACATTAATTGATTTCTGTTTTAGTATAAATAAAGCCTTTCCTTTCAGCTTGATGGACTGCGTGTGTTTTGCTTAAATATCCGTTGTTTGGTATTTTTAGTGACGAAAAATTGCAATCGAATCATTAAAACTTTGTAGTTGTTACTTCAGGTTGTTGATGTGATGTTCTAACATGATATTGTTTAGTTCTTCATGTTACAGCTAATTTCCTAGCCTCTTCTAGAGGTGGATAAACATTTTAATTTAATAGATTTGGAAAAGATAAAGTGACATACATTAAATACGCTGGTGGGGATCCTTTGGAAATTTTAGAATGTTTTTGTTCTTTCAAATCTTACTTTTATTTTTACTTTGACATTTAGTGTTTTTTTCCTACATTTTCTTTGAAATTTTACCTTATTTTTAACAAGATTTACTTTAGTATTTCCTCTTTCCTCAAAATTTAATTTATTCATAATTTTTGCAGCACCTATATTTGTAAATTCTTCAAAATTTATTTCTCTAATGATTTCATCTTTTATTTCCTCAACTTGTTTATTTTATTTAAGGGGAGTTAGTACCTTTGAGACCTTGCGTTGCTCGCGAAAACATACTTTTTTCGATTTATCATAAATAATTGAGTTTTGTATATTGTAGTATAAAATTGATACAGTTTAAAGATAATTGTATGGCTTTTAAAAAACAGCAGTCATATTTGTAATTAAAAATATTTTTTTATATAAAACCTAGCAAAAGTTATACACAACTTCTTCGGTTTGAAATTTACCCACTTAACTTTCCCACAAGATAACTTTTGAAAGATGCACTGTAAAACTCAAATGTTTGCACCAAATTGAAGCAAATGAATGTCTTAATTCTGTGAACTAAGGAATTTGTGATATTTGAAGTACAAATATTTATAAAAATTAAAAGTATTAAAATAAGTCAATTTGAAATTTTTTTAGTTATGTATGGATGTATAAATAAAAAACTATAGCTCTCATACACAAATCCATAGTTCAGAGAACTAAGATCTTCTTTTAGAATAACCATACAAAATTTCTTAACTCTACGTTTATTAGTTTTTTTTTAAACTTGAGGGGGAAAGTTAAGTGGGTAAATTTCAAAACGAAGAAATTATGTATAAGTTTTGCTAGGTTTTATATAAAAAAATACTTTTAATTACAAATATGACTGCTGTTTTTTAAAAGCCATACAATTATCTTTAAACTGTATCAATTTTATACTACAATATAAAAAACTCAATTATTTATGATGAATCGAAAAAAGTATGTTTTCGCGAGCAACGCACGCTCTGAAAGGTACTAACTCCCCTTAAAACAAATTTTATTCCTATAGTTTGTGACCCGAGTTTCTGGTAGAATGTGTAGAGACGCATTGCTCTCTACAGGATCAGAAAAAGTGATCAGTTTTCTCCCATCCTGCATAACAACCCGTTTCACACAATCAAAAGAAGGGGTCGACCAACCGGTATAGTGGTTAATGTGTTAGCCTCTGGATCAGAAAGTTCCTGGTTCGAATCCGGGTCCGGGCATGGATGTTTGTAAGCGTATGGTGTAGAGGCGGCTGGTGCACCTTAAATCTGTCGTGGCCGAAAGTCCTCACGTTGGGTTGGCGTGGAAGTTTGGAGAGTGGGGTGCCAGCTCAGGTGTTGTTTCGTCATCTGACCGTGGTTCAAAATTACGAGGTGTTGTCCTCGAATCTTTCCCTTAAGGGACTGATCCCGGACCGTCGTCAATAGCCCGTTGTGTTGCTCTAGTACGACGTTAACTAAAATTACCAATTACCTGTGTCAATGTTTAGTAAATTTTGATTTGTGCAATTTAAGTTTTCATTTCGCTTAAAATTTCCCCGATTTTCCTTATTTTGAATGTACTCTGGTACAATTAATTGCCCCCCCCCCAATATGCATTTAAATTGTCTCTTTACTCTTCTTTTCTCTGGGTTATACTGTCTTGCTTGTACATTGACAAAGGTATCTCAACACGAAAAGTAGTTGGTTTATACACTGACTCCCAATGAAAAGCATTTGTTATCCCTTGTTGGTTACAAAATTTACAAGGTCTGGGAGGATACTTCTGTGCAGAAAGTGTCGTTGATGTTTTGTTTTGTCTATTGACATTTGTAAATCTAGGTCTAAATTGATTTTGTCGTGGAAAATTATATTGATTTTATATTGCTCCTGGTTTTGGTGGGACAAAGTTATTTGAATTTTGTGTGCAAGTTCTAGGCACCCAATCATTAGATGGTGGTCTATACCAATTTTGTTGCGATATTCTGGGTTTAAATTCTACGCTTGTTGGTTCTTGTGGTATTTCCTTAATGATTTTAGAAACTATTTGCAACCATTCGTTAGGTGTTTGCGGTTCTTTTATAATTAATGCCTTAATTTGACTGGGAAGACCAACGGATAAACCTTCAAAAATATGTATAGTGCTGAGGTTAATTTTTCTGCCTAATTTTACCTTTCTAGTGAAGTATAAAAATAATTCCTTAGCATCCCCTGAAAATTTCTATAACTTCACTAAAAGTGCTACATCCCAAACATTGATTGATATACAGTTTAAGTGCTGACACCACCGATGTATTTTTGAAAATGCCGTAATTTCCACTGATCTCCTAAATTGTTCCGAGCCGTATGATGGTCAAAATGAGTTAACCATGCTGAACATTCTATTACCAATTCTGGCTCGAACATTAAAATTTCTGGTATAGTACCAAAATTTGCATTATTATTATTATGAGCTAAATACAAAGTCTGCGCTACGTTAGTTTGTTGCATTTTCGAATTGAATTTCCAGTTCAGTTTTCACAACACTCAAGTCAGATTGCGTTTCAATTTCCCAACTACGTGAATTAGTGTCTGGACTCGATTGAGTGCTCTGCTCTTTGAAGCCAGTTTTCTGACTTCGGTTTTTTGATCCATATTTTTACAACTTTTCACTACTTAAAATCATGAGTTCTACACTCCTTAATTTAAAATTTTGTCACTTTCCACATAAATTTAAATAATTCCGTTTACCATAAGCAAATATACAGATAGATAAATAAAGTACATAAATATAATTCAATAGTTCTTAATAGCTTTTTGCATAATCAGTATTACATACACTTTTATACAATAGCACTCATAATATATCTGAAAGAAAAAAAAAGCGCATAATAAATTTTCACTTTTAAAATTTTCTCAAAGAAAATTTTTTTTTTCTTATGTCAACGAATTACCTATGCTTTACGACAGAAAACGCACTTCAAGCGAAAGGAGCATTGTTTGAAATTGCACATAGGATAAGAAAATATAAGTTAAAAAAATATAAGAAAATATAAGTTCCCTGCCCGTCCATAGCGATGATTCGATGTAAAATATAACATCTTGTAAACCATGTCATTCCATACGCACAGCAATACTGCAACCCACAGGATCGTTGAAGTACCTCATAGCAGAACACTCATTACAAGAGACACTCATATTGGTTACCACCTTGATGAAGTCTTGGTGCCTACCTTGTAAAGAAAAAGTGAAAATCAAAATTCAGGCAATAAGGCATGCACCGCAAAAACTGCCTCTTCCCGTAGAGTCAAATACTTATTGAGAACGCTTGTGGCCGGTCAACGGTCCGGGTCCTAAAATATCGCCACGTCACTATGGTCAGACTTGCTATGGCCTGTCAACGCAAAACATTCTTCGGGAGTCTATTACCTTCTATTAAACAAACCAAATCCACTTGTAGATGTAAATCCTACCGGCTTGTAAGGAATGTGGTTGATATCTTATTGCATTTGTAAGTGGATAAGGTGTAACCTTTAAGCGGTTTTTAGAAGTCGAAGAAATACCAAGTATCGAATAAACAACGATCATGAAACTGATACGTTTATTAGATGTGATATATAGTTTTACACCACATATTAAAGTGAAACGTAAAAGAAGGCAGCAAGCAAGGTAAGGCAAGAATGAATTCTTGTGAGTTCAACTATATATAACCTGATGTTTAAGACAGGCGCCTCAATCCCATGATAGTACTTTACGCAAGTCCAACTTGATTGGCTAATCGGATCACATGACCTAGATACGTATGTCATCAAGGTTTATAGTTGTTGGCGATTTATCTCTTCCATTCTGCTTTCTTCTTTTCTTTTCAGATCCATGGCTATGGGTGGGTAGAGGTGGGAGCCGAAAATTGTATCCTTTTATTATATAAGTTAATAATTATATAAGTTAGTGTTTTATGTATGCTTTTTGTTACATCAGAATGGTCCTAAGCCAGTGGTGGATACGACACCATCATCCTAAAGCAAAGGGGACGGCAGAGGGGCGGAAAAATATCAGCTGGTAGTGAGTTCAGGAGTGGTTCTTAGATTATTTATGTAAAATCAACGGAAGCTTGGAAAAATATGAAGAAGGGTATTAAAAATTAGGAAAAGTAAATTAGAATGAAAAGGAATTAAATTGGAATTTTTTTTAAATAATTTGGAGGATCTAAAAATTTTTCGGCCAGCTGGGTTCGAACTCGGGAAGTCATTCTCCGCTGCTGACGCTAATTTGAAGGTGGGTGACTTTAGCCATTAGGCCATCGTTGCTTCACGAAAAGAAGTTCTTTAAAGTATAAGTACCCTTAATATAAGTTGGCAAGAAATACTACTAACAACAACCATACAACATATATATGAGGAGCAAATCAGAATCAACTTGTCGGACACTTACGCTGTACGCTCAGGCGCTAGTGTATGTATGGCATTTCTACGAAACAACGCGCATATTCAAATTCAAATGGTTACTGCAACAATCAGATTGGCGAGATATCCAAGTGAAGCAAAGTCCGTGAAACTAGCCAATCAAGTTGGACTTGCGTAAAGTACTATCATGGGATTGAGCCGCTTCTTGTTTAAGCCAGAGGTTTCACGCCATGTGATGTCATATCTCGCCAAGTGCGATCAAACAAGGTTACGCTGGTTTTGTTAAATGTTTGAGAAGTGAGCATAGAATTTTATAGTGAATAATATTAAAATGTAATTTTAATATTACACACACATACATATATATATATATATATATATATATATATATATATATATATATATATATATATATATATATACTCACGGGAAATAAAAAAAAATAAAGAATATTTTTTTTTATGTAGGAATGTATGTGGTATTAGCTATTTCTTTAAATATCGTCTTTGTCAAGGGGAGCAAAGTAGGGCCACTTTTGAGGAAAGAAGTTCTTCTGTACTTGTGTTTGACTTAGCCAAAGAGATATACACAAGTTACCCCCGGAAAACTCAAAGATTACCGAAGATAGAATGGAGTATATAAAACTTCATCTACAACACAAAAACAATCATATGGCAAACATAGTCAAAGGAATAAAAATAGCCAAAAAGGTATAGCCTTAGCATTTAGTAATGCCGCCTTGACAACAGTTTTGGGGACTTATTGACAGGATCCAAAAGGCAAGTAATTAAAAAATACAGATGGTATGCTATGAACAGATGGATAAATACAGATTGATGGTATGGTGCCAGAATATACATTTATTCTGGTTCATTTTTCGATAAAGAATGCTTGCTCGATATGCTGCAAAAATTTTAAATTCTTCAATCGAATCGTTTTAAAGATATACCAACCACTCCCAAATAAGCTGTTCCGAGAAAAACGCGTTTGAAAGTTTCAGTACACTTAGTTCCTTTAAAGTCCACGAATCCACAATTGAACCTCGCCCCGTGTGGAATCTAAACGAGCATAATGTGTGCCCAGCTCCCACTGTGGACAGTCATCGGAATATGCGAAGTACCGAGACACACGTGATCAGGTTGTGACCCTTGGATGGAAGACACAGCACGGGACGCAACCCACAAACTTTATTTACGATGCCGTAAAATGTGTATTAATGCGAAGAAAGCACCGACTTGCCACGATAGGTCATTTCCTGTCAGGAAGCGTAAAATATTCCAGCGACGTCGGATGTAACCTATGCTATGTCCAATAAAGCATTCACCGAAAGTTTTTCCCTTTCTACGGTGGTAGCATTTCTGTTTAGCATCAGTCGGGGACAGGATAACCAGATGGGCTTTGAAATAATAAAATCGGAGATATTGTCAACCTATTTAATTTCTTTTCATTGAATCAAAATACTTCATTTAAAATGTATCTCACGGATTCAATACTACCTCATTCCTAGATGAACAACGCTGAAGTTACTGTATGTGCATTGTGATAACTCCTAGAGGAAAAATGCTACGTTTTGAAGTAATAAAACTAACTCACTGATTCAATACTCCCCCCCCCATTCCAAGATGAACAAATGATACAGTTCCTAATTGAACGGTGCTACAGTTCCTGGATAAAAACAATGCCGTAAAACGATATTATAGATAAGTTTTGAAGTGATAAAATCCACGATCTCTTCAATTTATTTTAATCTTTTCATTGAATAAAATTACTTCATTCGAAGTGTATCTCTGATTCAATATTATACCATTCCTAGATGAACAATGCTACAGTTACTAGATGAACAATGCGACACCTGGATGAACAATGCGACACCTGGATGAACAATGCTACAAAGCATTCAGGAGAAAAACTATGTTCTATTTACTTAAGATTCGTAGAGCGGTGACGTAACAAAGTAGTATTACGTTTGAAATTAAGGTACTGGGGTATAAGACAAGTTTTTTATACTATTAATTCTCCCACTCCCTATCGGTTTATAACTTCCCTTTTCCCGGTGATCGTTTTCCTAATGCCCCCATGTTGCAGTAGCGTGGTAGTTAAGTACTTAATAGTTAGTAAGTTAGACCAACCCAACAGGCTTTGGCGACTGCAACAGTGTGGTAGTTTGAAGAGAGGTGTTTTTGCTCAGGTGTGCACTCCCAGACCGTTGCCAATACGCCCTTGTATTGCTCCACTGCGACACTCTAATTCAACGAACTTACCTGAGTTTTTTTTTCTTCAACTGTAGCATAGATAATTTAGGAATGGGGTAATTTTGAACCACTGAGGAAGTGGGTGAATAAAAATAGTATAAAAAACTTGTCTTATACATTATGAATAAAGTACTTCGTTCAATGAAACTAAATTAAATAATTTGCGGAGCCCCCATAAACTGTTTCAGAATTCAAAAATACAGAACTGTTTTTAAATTCTCAAATCCGGTCCGTGAGGTCATTTCTGAGCGAGCCCCTCACTTTCCTAACTCCCACACTGCTACAGTCGCCACTAGTCTGTTGTATTGGTCTAGTGCGACGTTCAGTAAGTACTTAACTACCACACTACTGCAACATGAAGAAATTTTTTCAGGCCACGATAAACTTAACTTACACCAGCCCCACATACATTATAGTCTTTGGATGAACCAAGTTTTGAACTTGCAATAGTCATGAAAAACTAAGGCCATAGGTTTCTCTAAACCAAAATTCAATTTGAAACCTATCTTCAAATTTGAAAACACCAGTGTTCCGACTGTAAAAGAATTAAACTATCTGGTAGTCAATTAATGATGAACAACTCACATGGATTCCATATGTTAAGTGCCAGCGATTATACGTACTTCTTAAAACTAGGAACATTATGAGATTCACAGCTAAAACTTGGGGTGTTCGTCTATGAATTTTAATTAATATTACAGTAATTGAGAGGGCGGATTGGTATGCAGCTAGTATATGGGGTATTAATCCTACTGTAGCAATGAAAAACTATCTTAATAGTCTCTTTTGATCACTCGAGATAACAGAACGACTTCTACGGCATCTCTTCAGATACTGACTAGTATTATCCCCCTGCACCTTGTCATCCAAAATAAAGCTGTTTCAAAAACAGTGCAAGTGCAACTTCAGGAAAACGTTAAGCTAGTTGGTCAATGGTTTATCTGCACTGATTATGAATCCCAATCCTCTCAAGTCTTCAATCAATTATAGGACCACCCTCTCCCGGCATCGCAACATCAATCTATACAGGCGGCTCGAAAACTCCCAAAGGCGTTGGCAGCGCAAATGTACTTTTTGAGGATTCAGCAATCTGTCATAGTTGGGCTATATATATTGGTGGGTATTGAATGTATTTTTAAAGAAACACAATGTACCCAGTCCTTTTATTTTAAAGGACAACACATTTATTAACCAATCAACACAAAAGATGGTCGTCGATAGACGACGCTTACGGCCTTGTCAGCGCTTGGTGGTTGACAGTTGAGAGTGCAATGAACCCAAAAAGGGTAGAAATATATATATATATATATATATATATATATTAGACGATTTTGGTTAGCGGTAATAAAAAATCGTTTGATGCAAAAGAAATAATTGCAGTTGTACTATGTTTTTAAAAGTCAAAATTATCGTCTGCGGCTTGAGAGGTTTGTTTTTATTCAAAATGGAATTTTTAACGAAGTAGTGGTTCGAAGGCTATATTTATGCTCTTTCCGAAGAGAAATATTCATATTTCGTTATCCAAAAACGATGTGAGTGTCATGGTTTTGTGATATCTAAAGCGTGGATAGGTAATATCGTTAACAAGAAAAGAAAAAAACGTCAAATTTGAGCCTCAAGTGGGACAAAAATTCCAAACAAGTATCCAAGGAAGAAACGGACATCTTCGACTATTGCATAGGCACGTTGTTTAATGTTAAAAGAAAATCCCCCTAGTCAAAGGACAGTTGCAAAATCATTAAAATGCTCGGTGTCCACTGTAAACAAAATGATAAACGTTGATTTAAATCTTAAGAAAGCAAAAAAACGTAATGTGCATTATGTTTCTCCAAAGCATATCGCTGAACGCAGGACACGCTGCCGAATTCTATATGAGAAACACTTATCCAAAGAAAAATGGAAAAAAATTGTCACAATAGATGAATCATGGGTGTATTTAAATGATTGCAGCAAAAAAAAAGCCATTTATTATTATAAAATTGGAGAAAAAAAATTTGAGCACATGGTTCACAGAATCGAAAGAAAGTTTTTCTAAGGGATTCATGATTGTTGCTGGAAAAAAATGTCAAGATTAACTCCAAATACTATCAGGAACATATTTTATAGCCAATTTTTCTGAATGAAATACCATCGCTTTACCCACAGTGATATCAATCTGTAGAACTCCATCAAGACAAAACTAGCAGTCACACATCAATATCAACTGTAATATTTCCTAAAAGAAATAGAACAAAAAACCGGTATCAAGGCCATACCCTTCACTGATATCCCTACTAAATCTCCCGATCACCTGTCGATTTTTGTTCTTTCGGACTTTTAAGATCTGCATTATCCAAACGTCGTCCCACAACCCTTACAGGACTCTGGAAAGCTGTTCAGGAGGAATGGGATAGAATACCTCTTGTGACACTTTAAAAGGCATTATTATCCAGGAAATTACGGTGTCGAAAGATAGTTCAGAATAAGGGCTATCAAATAGAACATTTAAAACACAAGAATTTTATGTAATTTAGTTTTGTGAATACAATATACATTGTCTAAAAAATGTGTGAGCATCCTCTGTATATATATACACAGATGGAGGACAAAATAATACGAACACCTGTGAAAAAGTATGACGTATTTCACACCTGCAGTACAGCCGCGCCACCTGCAACAGAAGTCTGCCACCTAGTGGGCGTGAAGAGGAAGGTATCAGTCTCTTAACAGCCGTCACCTGCGATGCATGCGTCTATCGAACTGTCTGTGATAAGTTGAAATGTCAGACCTGTCAGAGTTCCAAAGAGGAATGATTGTTGGAGCGCTTTTAGGTAGAGCATCGGTTACGGAAACAGCAAACCTTTTGGGGGTTTGCAAGGAGTACGGTATCAGCCATTATGACAGCGTACACGAAAGAGGGTAAGACGGCGTCTTCAAAGCACAACAGTGGCCGAAAATCAAAGCTTGCTGATAGGGATAGACGGGTCTTGAAGCGCATAGTAGCCCGAAAGCACAAGCAATCGTTATCCGAGATAACATCCGAAATGAACAGTCATCTCCAGGACCCCGTTTCAACCAAAACTGTCAAAAGAGATCTTCATGCTGCGAACATTTATGGCAGAGTGGCAATTCGTAAACCCTTGGTGACAGCAACTAATGCTTTCAAACGACGCCAATGGCGCAGAGATCACAAAAACTGGTCCCCACAGCAGTGGCAACATGTATATGGTCAGATGAATCGTCATTCACCCTATTTCAGACGACCAGACGCGTTTATGTCTGGAAAACGCCCAGAGAAGCGTTTAATCCTGAATGCCTCTTACCGACTGTGAAACATGAGGGTGGCTCCATTATGGTAAGGGGTGCGATATCTTGACGCGGTCTTGGGCCACTTGTTATTCTGCATGGGAGGATCACATCCAATCACTATCTAAGCATTCTAGGGGATCATGTCCATCCTTTTGTCCAGACTGTATTCCCTGGAGAGCGACCGCTTTTTCAAGACGACAACGCACCTATCCACACTGCTAGGTGTGTTCAAAAATGGTTCGAAGAGCATGACGATGAATTTGAACATCTCGCATGGCACACTCAGTCTCCGGACTTGAATATTATTGAACATTTATGGGAATATTTGGAGTCCAAAATTCGTTCCCGATTTCCACTTCTATCCAGACTTTCGGAATTACAGACCGTTTTGCAGGAGGAATGGCTTAATATTCCTTTAAATATTGTCCATGACCTTTATGCATCTATCCCACGTAGCATTAAACCTATACTTCAGTCAAAGGGTGGTCCCCTATTAATAAAGATTTTCCATTATTTCACAGGTGTTCGTATTATTTTGTCCTCCACCTGTATATACATCCTTGCAAGTCTGTATACCAAGCTGAACTGCTTGCTCATAAGGATGCAGTCTACTATTGCTTCAGAGAGAATCATAGGCGAAACTAGGGTTGTTCAATGAGGGGTTTGTCCTCCCTAAAAGTATGGACTGTACCCCAAGAAAAAAAAGGAAAGAATAATTTAATTATATATTTCTATTATTAAAGAATATCTTTCGATCTTTTTCAGGTTTATTCGCTTTGTGTTTTTTAGATAGCGAGTCACGTGATAGCGAGTCTTGTGGTTCAACGGGCTAAGGAGCACGCGCAGAAGATAAACAGTTATATTTTTTAGTCATAGTACGATTAGAAAGTTTGCAATGTTTTCAGAAGAACAGGTAAATTCGGTCGCCGTTTCCATAGCAACAGTCGAATATGAAAATTTTAAAAAGTACTATTACAACAAACAACACGGATCAGCTAAAACATACCTATGATTCGGTATTTCTATGCGGTTGCGAAGAAAACTGTTTCTTTTTTTTCTCCTTAGGATAGATTTTAGTGTCCTTCTTATCTCCTTATTGTTGTACATTTAATATTTATTACTTAAAGCTTTAACTGTAACAATTGTTATTTTTTTTCTCCTTAGGATAGATTTTAGTGTCCTTTTTTTCTCGTCGTACTAGAGGTCCGAGATCAATCCAGCAGCGATCCAAATGGGGTTGGATTGTGAAACAATCCCCTCCCCCTCATTGTTGAAAAGCATAGTTCGCGAAGCGAACTAAATATGATTACGTAGCAATCATCGGGGGTTAGCGAGCGACAGCAAGCAGGGGGGGAGCCCCCAAGTTTATAAAAAATTATATATATATAAATATACATACATACATACATGCATACATATATATATATATATATACATACATACATACTTACATATATATACAGGGTGTTTCAGTGAACCGTTTCAGAACTTCTAAGAGGGGTAGGGTACATCCTGACAACTCGAAATCATATAGCAATGTGGGGTCGGAAATGCTTTCCTGAAGCGGTGTTGTACACAGAAGCACCGTAAAGAAAAGAGACCGTAAGTGAGAAATCGTTTTAATAATACATGAAAAGAAGCAAAAGGTACATGGATTAAAGTAAGTGTTCGAAGTTTCTTCCACGGGCTACAATGCACGCCTCATATCTCCGACGCATGGACATCCGAACATTCTGGAATACTCCAGGCATATCTCGAATTTCTCCGGCAGCTACTGCAATTCTTGCAACCAGCTCCTCAACATTGTCAACAGGGGTGTCATAAACTAGCGATTTCAGATGACCCCAGAAATAAAAATCAAGACATGATAGGTCGGGTGACCGAGCAGGCCAACGCACGGGACCACCACGTCCGATCCACTGCTGACCAAATGTGACATCCAGGTAGTTACGAACATCTCCGCTATAATGGGCAGGGGCTCCATCGTGTTGGAACCACATTGTCTGTTGCGTCTATGCAGAAATCTGTTCATCTCTCAAAAGTTGTGGCAATACTTGCTGCATAAAGAGCAAGTAGTTAGGTCCGGTTAGACGAGACGATAACAGGTAAGGTCCGATGAGGTGATCTCCCATAATACTGGCCCATACATTGACCGAAAATCGAATCTGTGCTGCACGACGTCGTATTGCATGCGGGTCTTGCAAAGAAATTATGACTGGGGATACGCCTCACCGGATATCGTTCCGCGTACAAACGCTGTGCGGCTGGCCCACTACAATTTGCAGCCCCGTACGCCAAATGCATATCGGCTAACTCTGCGATCGTGTAATCATCCATCCTACTAACTTGGCGTTCTTGTGCGAAATGAAGATTCCCTACACGAAAGCTCGGGATTTTCGCACAACGCCATCTACCGCGTCAGGAAAGCATTTCTGACTGCCCATTGGTATATAATTTTGGTTCGTCAGGATGTACCCTACCCCTCTTAGAAGTTCTGAAACGGTTCACTGAAACACCCTGTATATATATATATATAAATTTTTATTAATTAATTATATTAATTTGACTAATATATATTAATAATTAACTATAACAATATGATTTTTTAGTCAATACAGTCGAGCCCACATATAACGAAGTCGCACGAAAAACAGAAAATTATTTTTATTAAACACTATTTAATATTGCAATTCCAAAGGGACAGAAAAAAGTAGTAATAACCGATATTTTGCTGTATCCGAGCTCGCAATAAGTGGGCTCGACTGTATTACTTATTACCAATAAATTATATTAATGATTACTAGTAATTATTACATATATTAATAAATACTCATTAATTAATACTTGATTTTTAAAATCACACTTTTTTTTATTTGTACAATATTTATTAGATGACTTTATGGTGAATTTTAAAACTTACTATATTTACTATATATACACTGAAGAGCCAAAACATTATGACCACCTACTCAAAATCGCGTTGCGCCTAATTTGGCCTGCAAAACAGCTGCAACTCCTTCTAGCATTCATGGTCTGTTCTACCACAACTACGGGTCCCAGAGTTACCAACGTCTCCCAAAGGATAATACCGCCACCACCAGCCTGTGTATGACCTGCTGTACAAGAGAGGAGCAACTGTTCGCCTGGAAGACGGCATACCTTGACACGACCATCGACATGATACATGAAGAATCGGGATTTATCTGACCAGGCAACTCTCTTCCACTCATCCCTGGTCCAGTCTCGATGTTCCCGGGCCCACTGTAGGCGTAGTTGACGATGACGCTTGGTCAACAGAGGCCCACGAGTGGAACGTCTGCTGCACAGTCTAATATCCAACAGTGTCCGCTGAACTGTGTGTTCCTAAACACTTGCGCTTGAACCTGCATTGTATTGGGCTGTCAGCTGAGCCACAGTCTCGTGCCGATTTTGCTTTACCAAGCGGGACACTCTCCGACGTCCTTTTTCTTTGATGATGCTTGGACGACCAACACCTTGGCTTCTACTGCTGGTGTCACCGTCATTTATCCACTTTGCATGAATACTAACAACGGCAGATCGTGAACAACCTACCAGTCGTGCAGTTCCGGTGATACTCGTTCCGAGTCTTCGAGCCATTACGATCTGCCTTATATCAAATTCGCTTTGATCAGTAGCCTTTCCCATCACTCTCAAAACTCAGTGCAAGAATGATTACTTACCTTCTCCAGCAGCAGTTAAATACCATTCTCACTTAATCACGTGCCCTCCACGTCATCCATGCGAGTTCTTTGCAAAATGTGGGGATGGTCATAATGTTTTGACTCGTCAGTATATATATATATATATATATATATATATATAATCAAAATAGAATTTAAAGCGTCAATTTTTTCGGAAATGTTTCTATTACTTCTGAACTTCTTAGATTTAAATTTGATTTGCTTGAAGAAAATTGGTAAAAGTTCTCTCGATTCTGTGCTCATAATTTTTTAAAGAGTATTAACTATATATACTTGTGAATTATTACATGCAACTATAAAATTAATGATGATACTAAGACATGAAATCATTCATCAGTGCTGGTAGAAACTTACATAGAAATATTACTGTTGTAATGCCAACAAGAAGAAAATTAACATACTTTCCACATCAACATTTCTATTGAATTGTTTTAAGTAAGTTGCTTGACACCTTCATCGTCTGGGAGAAAGAGTGTGAGACGCTTTGTCACACCCTTAAGGAATTTAGACTTCTAATAATATACTATAGGCTGTTAAGAAACGCTGATTATAAAGTGAAACCAGTAGAACTTAATGAGTAATAAATAAATGTATGTCGAAAAGGAAATAAACCACGAAATATCTCCCTATTGACGAGTAAGTATCTTTCACGAAGTTCACTACATGGGCCCCACTTCTTCCTCTCATAAAATCCTCTCTTTAGGCAGGTAGTTGAATTAACCTCCCACTGGATCAACACACGGGCTCAATCCCGAAAACAACACATAGTCATTTGAAACACGGAGAAGGGACGCGGTGACACTTGAGCCAGCACCCCACTCTCCAAACTTTGACACCACGCCAACGTGACGATATTTGAGGTCAAGACAGTTTTAAAGAGCACCAGCCCCCATGTACACGGAGGTCTTGGTAGGATAGAGTTTGGAACTCGCATCCCTTCCGTTAAATCCGCACCCTCTCAATATTAATGCTCAAAATGCCCCAATAGTAATTACTCTTAGACTGATACAGTAGCCTTATTTCCGGAAGAGAGGAAATGTCATATTCTAATAACATTTCTTTGGGCTTATTGTAAATTGCTCATTCAATCTGCTACTCTGTTCACGTTATTTATTCTATTTATGTGAATTTTAACATGCAGCGGGTATGTCACCCGACTCATGACTGCGGATCGGAAACCACGCCCGGGTCAACACTTGTTGGGGATTAAATAAAGACGCTACAAATCCAGTATGAGAAAGATTTGTTGCGCCTCGCTTCTTCTAATTACTCCCCAACAAAACACTTAAGAAATAACAACAAAGCGCGTTACTCTTTTAGAAGTCGAAGCTCAGTAAACACATATTTTGGATGAGTGACACATAAATGAGTGTTTTCTGAGTATTCTAACCGTATTCTCTAATTATGTTTCGTACTCCATTCGTTACTCCATAAAACGTAACCGGCCATGCGTAAGTGGAGAGTTTTGTCCTTCGTTCTATTGTAGATTAGGGCAGTGAAGGAGTACGTATCACTGTCATTCTCTACTGCTTTTTACCTTCCTCATCCACAATAACACGGCCGTTTTAATTTCCTCTTCACTATCTCTATTTGCAGTATATCTTAAGTTGGTTCTTTTTATTGGACTTTTTTGCCTAACAAATTATTGGAATATTTTTAGCCTAACAAATTATTTCGCGTGTTTTCGCATCCAAATCCCTTTGTTTCGTTGGAAAATGAATAAACCGATCACTCCGGAATACACCAAACGCTGCTCTGACGTCAAGTGGCCGACTTGTTGTTTCTGGTATACGTCAAAAAGGGAGGAGGTAGACTAGAGAGCGAGGTAGGAAAGAGAGAGATTACTGGAAGGCTTTAGATAGACGGCTGCCAAGTGGAGAAACTGCTGCCCAGATGTGTCTGACACAATGTCACTCCGTTCGACATGAAATAGACTAAATGAGCCCTAAGCCACTTTCCGCTTTCACTAAAAGGGAGACGTAAAAGTGCTGTTTGGACATTTCCCTGTACAGGCAATACACTTCAAATGAGGAAACACAGTTTTTTCATAACTTGAAGGCGTGTAGTTATACAAAAGGAGATTTTGCCTCCAATTTTAATCAAGTTGGCATGATGGTGAAGTTTGGAGAGTGGGGTGCCACCTCAAGTGAGATCTCATCATCTGATCGTGGTTCTAAACTACGTGGTGTTGTCACTTTCTTTCAGGGTTGATCCCGGACCATCACTAATAGCCCGTTGTGTTTCTTCAGTGTGGCATTAATTAAAAAATTCCGATATCAATACCGATATTATTCCCTTCGGGCTTAATCCCGGACCCGGGCAGCCCGTTGTGTTGCTCCAGTGTACGTTCGTAATTAAAATACATACCAAACCATAACCACCCCTAGCCGGGCCAATAGTCCGTTGTGTTGCATCAGTGTGACGTTAACTAAAATACCTACCTTAAATTTTGGTAATATTAATACAGTTCTTTTCAAAAATAGCCGACCAACCGGTATAGTGCTTAAGGTGTTAGCCTCTGGGTCGGAAGGTTCCTGGTTCGAATACGGGTCAGGGCATGGATGTTTGTAAGCGTATGGTGTAGAGGCGGCTGGTGCACTTTAAATCTGTCGAGGCAGAAAGTCCTCATGTTGGGTTGGCGTGGAAGTTTAGAGAGTGGGGTGCCAGCTCAGGTGTTGCTTCGCCATCTGACAGTGGTTCAAAATTACGAGGTGTTGTCCTCGGATCTTTCCCCTAAGGGACTAATCCCGGACCGTCATCAATAGCCCGTTGGGTTGCACTAGTACGACGTTAACTAAAATTACCATTACAAGACAAAGTAATGGTAATGGTAATTTAAGTTAACGTCGTTCTAGAGCAACACAACGGGCTATTGACGACGGTCCGGGATATGTCCCTTAAGGGAAAGATCCGATTACAACACCTCGTAATTTTGAACCACGGTCAGATGACGAAGCAACACCTGAGCTGGCACCCACTCTCCAAACTTCCACACCAACCCAACGTGAGGACTTTCGGCCACGACAGATTTAAGGTGCACCAGCCGCCTCTACACCATACGCTTACAAACATCCATGCCCGGATCCGGATTCGAACCAGGAACCTTCCAATAAGGAAAGAAGCGGATCTTTCCTTTAAGGGATTGATCCCGGACGGTCTTCAATAGCCCGCTGTGTTGCTCTAGTACGATATTAATTACAAAATTTACAATTAATTACCGATCTAGAGGGCCGACCAACCGGTATAGTGGTTAAGGTGTTAGCCTCTAGATAGGAAGGTTCCTGGTTCGAATCCGGGTCCGGGCATGGATGTTTGTAAACGTATGGTGTAGAGGCGGCTGGTGCACCTTAAATCTGTCGTGGCCGAAAGTCCTCACGTTGGGTTGGCGTGGAAGTTTGGAGAGTGGGGTGCCAGCTCAGGTGTTGCTTCGTCATCTGACCGTGGTTCAAAATTACGAGGTGTTGTCCTCGAATCTTTCCCTTAAGGGACTGATTCCGGACCGCGATTTCCCAAACCCTCACAGATACTGCACCGCCAGGTGACAGGCCGGTCGCGCTGGATGACGATTTGTTGCTGAACCAATTAAATTGACCGGTTATCGGGTTGCACTAGGACGACTTGGCGCTGAAGAAATCTCGCAGCACATTCTTCATGTTGTTAGTGTTATCTTGATTGTGTTACACGTGTGGAGCGCATAATGGAAATAGAATTAATGTTAAAAGAAATCCCAAAAGATTTCAACGTAGTTTTACATATGGAAAATATCATTATTCTTCGAAGTTCCTTGGCAAATGAAAATGACGCTGAAGTTAAAACTTTTTATATGTTGCAAGATAGTTTGTTTCCTTTAAAATGAAACAGTATTCGAACTATAACTAAATATACACAAAAGTTTGCAATTTTTCACTGATAAAAGATGACTTAGATTTTTAATTAACTGATTAAAAAACAGTTTTTTTATTACAGTTATTAAAACAAGGATTCTTATTTAAACTAAATGAGAATAAAATTATTAAACTAAAACCAGATGTTTTTTTATAAACTGATGAAAACCTGTTTTTTTTTTATAGTTAAGAGATTTTATAGATTTTTTATAATTTTAAAAGATAAATCCCAATTTAAATATATTAGCATTTAAAGTTACTGCTTATTTAAAGATCCCATTGACTTATTAAAGAAAATCTAAAAACAATCACCCCGTAATAGTAATTATTTAATAAGAACTAATCATATAATTAATTAATCACAAATAATGATTAATTAATTAAGATAATCCATTGGACTAATCAATTTGAGCAGATATTACAGATAATTACTACTTTGCATTTAATGTTCATTGCTTTGTTAAACTAAGTTTCTAAAAAAAACCCGGGTTAAACCGATAAAATCCGTTAAAAAAAAATCAAATCGCCCTAACTGTTATCCATTCAAACTTCTTGCTAAAACCGCGACGACGGAGCGATAAGTCGCCAAGAAGTTGGATCAACCTTCCTACAATTCCTTAACGCTTCTCACAGCGACTGGCCTGTCACCTGGCGGTGCAGTATCTGTGAGGGTTTGGAAAATCGCTTCCGGACCGTCGTCAATAGCCCGTTGTGTTGCTCTAGTACGACGTTAATTAAAATTACCATTACCTGCTTCGAATCGGGGTCCGGGCATGGATGTTTGTAATAGTATGGTGTAGAGGCGGCTGGTGCACCTTAAAACTGTCGTGGCCGAAAGTCCTCACGTTGGGTTGGCGTGGAAGTTTGGAGAGTGGGGTGCCAGCTCAGGTGTTGTTTCGTCATCTGACCGTGGTTCAAAATTACGAAGTGTTGTCCTCGAATCTTTCCCTTGAGGGACTGATCCCGGACCGTCGTCAATAGCCCGTTGTGTTGCTCTAGTAAGACGTTAACTAAAATTACCAATTACCTACCGATTTAGAGGCTACTGATTGTCGCCAACAGCCCGCTGTGTTGCTCCATTGCGGCGTTAATTAAAACACCTTACCAACCAATGGTTTAGTGATTTAAAGTGAAGCGATTGTCCCAGTTTAAGGATATTAAAGCAAAGTCTCCGAGAGCCGTTTCCCAGACACCGAGACTTCCCAAACTCCGCAAGATGGCCACCGCAGAATTTGACATGAGCAGTTTTGCCACAGACTTGATGGCCTCCGTTTACAGGTACTTTTACACCACAAAGCAGATGGACCTCCCCGTCACTCTGGTTGAAGGCTCGCTAGCTCCGAGGTACGGCTTCAAGTACCCTACCACCCAGACCGTCTCAGACTACGTCGTCTTCCTCTGCAATGCCCTCCGCTCCACCTTCGAGAGAATCTACGATAATGCCTTCCCCGCGAACGTCCGCAACGTAGAGGCCTTCCTAAAGTACACCATAGCCTGCTGCGGGGAGCTGTTCACCAGCCAGAAGGCCGCGGATCCCGAGCTGGAGGCCCCCGACATGTTGTACTTCCTGATCGCCACCGCCTTCATCGCAGAGTTCGGAATGTACTGTTTCCGCCAGAACTGCTTCAGGTACGCGTGCACGTCCGTAAACTGCCTTCTCTACGTCCATCTACGCTTCTTCCAGCAGATCTTGTACAGCGAGCAAGGGTTGCTAAAGCTTGTGTGGTTTTGCGATTGCAAACTCAGGGAAAACTCTGGATCTAGTTTGGATCATTTGGATCAGTTCAAGCAATTTACCCTGCATCGCAACTTGAATCTCTTCAATGCCTTGGTGGTGTTTCCCATCGAAAGATGCATGGAGACAGATCTGTATCACTTCTGGAATTTCCAGCTGACTCAAAAAGAGCACAGATCCCTCGTTACAGACTGCCGTGCCAAGGTGGATGATAGATTGGCGAATCGTTTGGGTTTTGTGTGCCGTAATTGCGATTCTCATTGTATTATACACTTGAGACAACTCTTGCTTTTTGAGATTTCTTAACCATGAAGTCTAGCGGGTTTTTATGCCATTCAAACTGCTATTGCTTTTAGACGTTTTGAAAGGACGAAATATTTGCCATTTTTATAAAATGAACATTTTTTAAACTATCGAAATATTTTGTATTTTTAACGGCTTTATATAAAATTGTTGTATTTATGGCTTGAGTGATTTGTTTGTAGTTCTAAAGCATCGTATCTTACCTGTGTCGCGGTTGGGATTGAAATTGCGACTTCAAATCTTGTACCTTGTAGTCCTGTGAAGCGGTACTGGGGAAAACTTCTCTTCAGCATTATCTTATGTGAATTTAATTTGACTGTTGCACAGCATTAAATAAGTGAAATGCTTTTTTCAACTTTGAAACCCGATATGTAACGAACTTTAGGTAATTTGGCAGTTTTTAATTAACGTCGTACTAAAGCAACACAACGGGCTGTTGATCACTGTTCCCTAAGGGAAAAATCCGAGAACTAACTTGGGGAACATTTAAATAACAACCAAATTAGATCGACGTGTGCTTTAGCATGTGTAGTTGGATATAGTAAACAAATGAGGTCGGTACGTAAGTCATAGCATGTCCGAAATTTGCATTATGAACGTTTAAATACGATCTCGTCTGGGTATGGGCCGTAATGGTTCAGTGGTATATACACCTTCGAGATGTAGGTGATTCGTTGTAGACAAAGGTTTGATTCCGGTCGGGTGCATTTCTGTCTTGTCAGTGACACTTCCATTGTATACGTCTTGCTTTATGATTCAAGTCTTGTATTTGGCGCAGCGTGGTCAATTATGGCTATTGCGCAATAACACCCCCAAACTAACCAAACCCAAAAAGCCCGGTTGGAGGAGTAACGGGATAGCAATCGAAGGGGGGTGAGTTCGAATCGAGCCAAAGACCGTGTACAAAGGGGTTGGTGCACGTTAAATCTGTCATATCCTCCGATGACTCACTCGGATCTTGGGGATTTATCCCGGACTGTCGTTGATAGCTCGTTGTGGTGTTCCAAATTAAAATTAAAAATTAAAATGCCTACCGGGTGTCTCGTGTGGTGTGGAAGATTAAAGAGTAATTTTACTCCAGCTCGGGTGTCCTCGTCATCTGAACATGGCTCAAAATTACGTGGCGTGGTCTTCGGATCTTTTCCTTCGGGTTTGATCCCGGACCATTGTCAACAGCGCGTTGAATTTCTATGAAGTGTGACGTTAATTTAAATATCTACCTAACCAATTTTTATGTCTTTGACTAACAGAATCGTATGATAGAATTCTATTCCACGTATGGACTATTACTCGTTCTACAGGATTTTATCCCATAAAAAAGGAGATTTAAAATATGTCAATAGGTTTGACGAAACCATGAATACTGTTGTCATTGAACCTTCCAAATAGTTTTGGCGAAATAACTCGAAAGACCAGAGATGTCTCAATATGACGACATATCTCGTCCTACGTTCTGGTCATGTTTCTTAATGAGATATATCGTCGAGACAACAACCAGGAGGGTCGAGTATGTCGTGACTTGACAAGAGCACTACATAACTTGCAAATCTCACTTGTGAAAACATCTCGGCAGGTAGGTATGATAACGTCGTACTAGAGCAACACAACGGGCTATTCACTAGGGTCCGGGATCTATCACCAAAGTAAAGATCAGAGGAGCTGACATCCAAACCACCACACCAACATGAGGACATTTGAGGCCACGACTGATTTAACTTGTACAAGGTCCCTTTGTACCTGACGGTGTATGGTTGGATTCGAACTCACGACCCTCCGGTTGCTAATCTGTCACTCTTCCAAACAGGCCACCGCGGCCCAAAACATCACGAAAGAGCCCCGAAACATCACCAAATGTCTAACTATTTAATGATTCTAAACTTATCTATATATTTTTATCTCTAAACACACACACACACATAATGTAAAAACAAGAGCATAAAGAAATTTCCATTTGAGTAAGACTTAACGGGCTAAATCGGTTTCTAGTTGGATACTTCCTTAAAAGTGTGCGTCATCCTTCAAGGATATGGAATCGAAAATATCGACAGTATTTCCGGTACGTGCTTGGTCACCAAAATAGTTTAATGTACTCTCCGTCATTTAGAAAAGTTGGACGGAAAAAGTTATTTTCAAGCGATCTCGTCCGAATATATCTCGAATTACGAACAGATTAAATTTGGAATGTTTGAAGGAACGGGATGAGTTACCTCGAATTCGTGTAACTTTCTAAACGTCCGTTTGGAAGATGCGTCAAAGTTATCTCGGCGCTCTTCTGTAGTAAATGGTTGGCTTGGTGTGGAAGTTTGGAGAGTGGGCTGCCAGCTCAGGTGTTGCCTCCTCATCGGACCGTGGTTCAAAAATACGTGGTGTTGTCCTCTGTCTTTCCCTTAGGGGTTGATCCTGGACCGTCGCCAACTAGCTCCAGTTCAGCGTTAATTAAATGCCTACCTACCTGTAGTAGATGGGTAGATATATATTTTAGTTTACGTCACAATGTGGCTACACTTCAGTCTATTGGCGAAGGTCTGAGATGAATCCGAAGACAAAGATCCGACAACACGTAATTCTGACAACTGTCAGTTGACGAGGTAACACATGTGGCGAAATCCCACTCGCCAAACTTTCGTACCTTGTGAACGTGAAGCCACGAGAGATTGAAAATGCACCAGCCCCCCATTTACACGACGGTCTTTAGTTGGATATGAACTCCAACACCATCCGTTTACAAATCCGTTACTCTTCCTTAAGGGACTGATCCCGGACCGTCGTCAATAGCCCGTTGTGTTGCTCTAGTACGACGTTAACTAAAATTACCAATTACCGTTACTCTTCATACTAAACTACCGACGTCCTGGATAGAAAGGTAAGGTGTAATCGGTAGATTTAATAAACATCGTACTAGAGCAACCCAACGGGATAATGACGACTGTCCGGAACAAATCCCCTAAAGGACTGATCCTAGGACAACACCTCGTAATTTTGAACCTCGTTCAGATGACGAGGCAACACCTGAGCTGGCACCCCACTCTCCAAACTTCCTACCCAACGTGAGGACTTTCGGCCACGACAGATTTAAGGTGCATCAGCCTACACTACTACATATATCCATACATTGACCCGAGTTCGAACCAGGTTGAAAGGTGGTGTTGTAAGTGAACAAATCAGATTACCCAAATCTGGGTCGTTCGTTCCACTTCAATGCACACTAGTCTAATCAGTCAGTTTATACTAGATTCAGAATTCGATGTTTCGGATTGACCCTAAATCCCTTTGGATGTATCTCTAAATGTACCTCTAAATGTATTGGATGTATATCCGAAGATTTTAGGGCCGACCAACCGGTATAGTGGTTAAGGTGTTAGCCTCTAGATCGGAAGGTTCCTGGTTCGAATCCGGGTTCGGGCATGGATATTTGTAAGCGTATGGTGTAGAGGCGGCTGGTGCACCTTAAATCTGTCGTGGCCGAAAGTCCTCAAGTTGGGTTGGCGTGGAAGTTTGGAGAGTGGGGTGCCAGCTCAGGTGTTGCTTCGTCATCTGACCGTGGTTCAAAATTACGAGGTGTTGTCCTCGGATCTTTCCCTTAAGGGACTGATCCCGGACCGTCGCCAATAGCCCGTTGTGTTGCTCTAGTACGACGTTAACAAAAAAATTACCAAAAAATTACCGAAGATTTTAGGTCAATATTTTTCAATCGGTCGGTCTCTTAGAATCAATTTTTTTAGATCAAGTGGTAACAAAAATGGTGCTGGTGCGTATTAAATCTGTCGTGGCAAAAAATCCCCAAGTTGGGTTGGTGTTGAACTTTGGTGAGTGGAGTGCCAGCTCAGGTGTTGCGTCGTCATCTGACCGTGGTTCAAAATTCGTAATATTGTCCTCGGATCTTTCCCTTAGGCGATTGATCCCGGAGCGTCGTCAATAGCTCGTTGTGTTGCTCTAGTAAGACGCCAATTAAAAATTACCAAAAAAAGTACCATTACCCGAACCGTTGTGTTGTTTCAGTGCCACATTAATTAAAATATCAACCCGGAATTTCTACTGGATTCAGATTTAGCATTACATAAAAGGTTTCGCTCAGGTGTTGCTTAGTTATCTGACCGTGGTTCAAAATTACGTGGAGTTGTCCGGGTTTTTCCCTTGGGGAATTGTTTGCAGACTGTCGTCAATAGCCCGTTATGTTTCTCAAGTACGACGTTAATTAAAATACATACATTTATGCATCAAAAGTTTCTATCTCCTCAAACCCAAGATACATCATGATCAAGGTAATGCTAATGGTAATTTTAGTTAACGTCGTACTAGAGCAACACAACTGGCTATTGACGACGGTCTGGGATCAGCCCCTTAAATGAAAGATTTGAGGGCAACACCTCGTAACTTTGAACCACGGTCAGATGACGAAGCAACACCTGAGCTGGCACCCCACTCTCTAAACTTCCACACCAACCCAACGTGAGGACTTTCGTCCACGACAGATTTAAAGTGCACGAGCCGTCTCTACACAATACGCTTACAAAAATCCATGCCCGGAACCGGATTCGAACCAGGAACATTCCGATCTAGAGGCTAACACCTTAACCACTATACCGGTTGGTCGGCGATGATAGGTAGATAGTTAGGTACTTTATTAACGTCATAATATAGAAGCACACCGGACAATTGGGGACGGGATCAACCCCCAAAGTGAAAGATCCGAGGACATCGCCACGTAATTTTGAACCAGCCCCCTTTGTACTAGTGATGCGACATCGATGTCGATGTTTTATAAAAAAAACATCGACTCCAATACATCGATGTTTTTTTATAAAACATCGATGTATTGGAGTCGATGTTTTTTTTAACACCGATGTTTATACTTGTCGATGTTTTATTTTTAAATGAAAAAAGTACCAGTGTAAAGATTAAAAAAGTAACCAAATAGCAGAATTTTCATAATCATTAAATTGAACATGCTTTTAGACCAAAGTGGCCAAAAGTGAAGGGTCTGAAAAGAACGAGGATAAAAGGGGGAACAGTGCCCCTAGCAACGAGACAATAGGGATGCGATATCGATGCCAATGTTTTATTAAAAACACATCGATTTATTGGAGCCGATGTGTACTTAACATCGATGTTTTTACTTTGGTTATGTTTTTACGCTGTCGATGTTTTATTTTTGAAACAGTACTAAACCAGTTCTTAAAAATGGAGAAAAAAAATTTAAATACATCGATGGTTTTGAGGCGATGTATTTTTAACATCGATGTTTTAATATTGAACATCGATGTTTTGTTGTCGATGTCGCATCCCTCTTTTGTACACGACTGTCGGACTAGATTCGAATTCGCAACCCTCCAGTTGTACTTTGTTACCATTCCAACCGGGCTACTGCCCGTCAGCATCAGGAAGGCGATACAGTATGGACGTTAGAAAGGTTCCAAACAGCAAACTCACGCCACTCGATCCCGAAAACAAAATCGAATTTTGCTTCGATACCAATTCCTAAAAATACCCCTCCATGCTTGGATTTATTTGCTTTTCGGCTTGCGTCACCTTATCGCACAGTCCCCCTCTCTGCCCCTTCGGAGCATTGACGAAAAGTATTTTGGTCATCCCTCTCCGCCGTCCACCGCGCGGACATAAATCCCGACTTCCCCAACCACTTAGCGGAGTGCGTGGTAAAATAAAAACAGGAGACATGTTCCGCGCTGATCTCCAGCGGTCAGTTTTCATCCATTTATTAACCGGTCGCTGTTTATCATTCCTAGGTATACGGGTAGGATCATCTCAAGAAATCGTTGCTAGGCAGAGGTAAGGTATAGGGGGATGAAACATCAATGTTTATTTTAATACATCGATGTTAATAATACATCGCCCCAAAACCAACGATGCATTTAAACTTTTTTTTCCAATTTTTTATAACTAGTTTAGAAATCCATAACATTAATGTTAGCCCGGGGAGGGGGTGATTTAATTTGTCAGTTGCCGTGTTTATTCATTTATAACTAAGATTTTTTTAAACTGTCAAGACAAAGTAAAAAAAAAAATGAACAATTAGCAATATCTTTTATTTTTACATTGGATAATACAAAATAAAATATTATTTACAGCAATTTGAAATAGGTACTACTAACTATAAGTATAAAAGTAGGTAGGTACATAACACTAATTATTGTTACTTATTATTAATTATTTATAAACTTATGGGGTGGGGAACATAAACTTATTTTTTATGTCCTACAATTTAAAAATATTAGGGCTTATAATTATTATCTGCCCCAATATTTATTATTTACAGTTTGTAAAAAAGAAGTTTGTTAACATTCTCCCCATTGAGCAGACTTCTTTTATCAATAACTGTCCCAACAGTTAGGGGATAAGCTCTTTCTGATGAGACGGATGTCTCCATCACTGACAAATACTTAGTCGCACGGCTATTTTTTCAATTTTTTCAATAGTACTTTTTCATTTAAAAATAAAACATCGACGTTAAACAAACAACAGCTCCAATAAATTGATGGTAAATAAATCGATGTTTTTTATAAAACGTTGAAGACATCGATGTCGCATCCCTAGTACTGTAGCCTCTCTTAGTGAGATGTAGTCTATCGGACACTCGATATTGGTTTTCGTGCTTGATATTTCACTCGGCTTTATCGGGGTCATTCACCTCCGGTTGCTAATCCGTTACTCTGCCAACCGGGCTACCTTGACCCCCTAGAAATTTCGGAAAAGCTTCTACGATAGGAAATAGTGTGTTTATTTTAACCCTCAGAGCACCACTAGATTTCAGACTATAGTGTAGCATTGCCTTTACACCACAACACATGTAATGACTGAATAAGCACTTCAGCGGGTTGAAAGAATCCAGGAATTCTTTCGACGATTAGAAAGATTTTATTCCTTATAAGGGTATCCTTCAAAATGATTATGTTCCTTCTTTCCTCGGAGTAGAATCCTTTGGAAAGATTCTACCGCTCTTTCCCTTAAAGTAGAATCATCTGAAAAGACTTCATTGCTCATTTCCTATGAATAGAGAATCCTTTGGTAAGATTCCATTCCGGGAGCAGTGACAGAGTCTTTGCAGAACAATTTTTCCTTAATTTTATCAAAATTTTGATCGATTTTGTTTTCAATCAGAAGTTACGATGTTCTGCAGTGCAAAATATGCGGTTCAATTCTGGGGTCCATATATGAGAAAGGATGTAGAATTAATTGAAAGGATTCAGCACAGAGCTACAAAAATAATAAAGGGGATAGAAAATCTAGACTATAATGAACGTTTAAGTAAGCTAAACATGTATACATTGGAAAAAAGAAGAATGAGGGGGGATTTGATTCAGCTTTTCAAGTTGGTAAAACAAGGGGACACAGAGGGCTTAAAATTAAATAGGGATAACAGAACAAGAGGCCATGGGTATAAATTGAATAAGACACATTTTAATCTCGATTTAAGGAAAAACTACTACTTTAATAGTGTAATAGACAAATGGAACGCGTTGCCAGAAAATATAGTTAATTCAACGGAAGTGTACGAATTTAAAATACAATTGGATAGTCAGTGGGAATTAGGGAATTCATAAACAAAGGACCAGCCTTGTTGGGCTTGAGCCTGTAGCTGGTCGTCAATATTTGTATTTGTAAAGCGCTTCTTACCACACCTTTTTTGTTCTTCTATCTACGGAACAAGCTTCCTACACCGCCCAAATTACCACAAACACTTTATAAATAACACGTCTTCTATGTCAATGACAAAATATTTAATTTCAAAAGGTATCGACAGAATTACAAATTCTGAAAGTATGCCTTAGTTTTAAATAAAGTTAATTAACGTTGATGTTTTATTACAAATTAGGTAATACATATATAGCCAATAATTGTGTTTTACGTCTGTTTTTTATTTTACTGCAGTTTTAAAAATTCGTACAAAATGCCTATAGAACAATTGCATTGATTGGAGCTGCGTTTCAGAACACTGAATATAATTCTGCACCTGGGGATTCCATTACTCTTTTCTTTACAATACAATACTTTGCTCATATGTTTAGAAAAGAATAATTTGAAAGATATCATTAATAATTTCCTTATACACAATAGAATACTGTGTTCATTTATTTAGAATAGAATCACATAGAAAGTGATTCCGTTGCAACTTTACTTACAATAGAATATATTGCTCATTTGTTTAGAATAGAATACTTTGTAAAGATTCCATCAATAATTTCCTTATACAATAGAATCTTTTGTTAATTTCTTTAGAATAGAATACTTTGAAAAGATTTTATCCCTCCTTGATATATAATTCTTCGGAATAAATCCTTTTATAGGAAATATGGTGGCCATTTCCTTGGAATAAAACCTTCAGAATCTTCTATTGCTCCGTTTTTTGCATAAGAAATCTCTTTGAAATATTCAATTGGTCCTTTTCGTGGAATAGAATCCTTTGGAAAAAGTCTATTGTGGTCTCAGAAGGTCAATACTGGTTAGAAACCAAGCAGGTTTCAAAGTGGCTTTTAAGAGTGTGAACCCCTCGGCGGATTAAGACCTTTCTTACTGACTGAGATCTTGATGAACGACATACATCTCTTATACAAATCAGGTAGAGATAGGTAGTTGAATTGACATCTCACTGGAGCAATATAACTCGCTATTGGTTACTGTCTGGAATCTATTCCGAAGGGATGGATAGTCATCTCCCGTCCAGTGGACCAATCAGATTTTCAATGTTATGTTCCACCCAGCAGACGAGAGACTTTAAGTGTCACGTGACTAGTAGTTTGGGTCACATAATCCCTAGGGCATAAAACGGATACAATTACTCACTATACTTTCATAATTCCTCTATGGTATACACCGACAAAGTGTTTGTTGCACCCTATCCAGGACGCAAATCATCAGATCCTCAACTCTTTTCCCCCGTTGGGCGAAACAAAAAAGAATCAAGAGCTCAGGATTTATTCGCTACACACCACTTGAGGCAGGTGGGTAATGGATTTGGACACGAGATCACTTTCGACCATCGGTCACTGCTCAGTCCACCCCAATCTTACGATCAATAGGACTCGTGTTTCGCTTATCTGCGGGGGCTAGCAGGGGAGGAATTGATAATGTCTCCAAAAAAAGAGGAAACGGCGGGGGGAAAAAATTCTTTTTTTTTGGATTAGGATTTGTTGAAGTACATCTGATATCGGCCTACTTTGACTTAGTACCGGAACCAACCAGGAAAGACTTTAAAAAATCAAAATTTCTTGGTGATTTGTCAAGAAACCTTTCGTTTGTTCTTTCCCACACTCATTCGAACCCTTCCATTTTAATATTAAAAAGGGGGCTGCTGCATGTTAAATCTGTCGGGGCTTCAAATGTCCTCGCGTTAGCGAGGTGTGAACGTTTGGAGAGTGCAGTGCCGGCTCAGGTTTTGTTGCAGGGTGACGTTAATTACAATACCTACCTTACACGATTTAAGATAAAAAAATTTATAAAATGAAATCCGAATTTATACATGATAGTTTATTGGCCTACACTTCGTAGGAAAACAAAGCCGCGGTAACCCGATTGGAAGAATAACGGAGCATCAACCACAGGGTTGTGCGTTCGAATGCAGCCAAAGACCGTCGCGTACAAAGAGGGCTGGTGCAAGTTAAATCTGTCGCTGCCTCCAAGGTCTTCATGTTGGCCTAGTGTGTTAGTTTGAACAAATGGGTGTCAGCTCATGTATGACCTCGTCATCTGACCGTGGTTCAAAATTACGTGGTGTTGTCCTCGGAACTTCCCATATGGGGGTTGATCCCGGACCGTCACCAATTGCCCGTTGTGTTGTTCCAGTGCGATGCTAGTTAAATACCTACCTCGTAGATAAACCTCCAAACGTAATGATGTGGTTCAAAATTACGAGGTGTTGTCCTCGGATCTTTCCCTTGAGGGACTGATCCCGGACCGTCGTCAATAGCCCGTTGTGTTGCTCTAGTACGACTTTAACTAGAAATTACCATTACCATTACCAAACGTAATGATAATGGTAATTTTAGTTAACGTCATACTAGAGTAACACAACGGGCTATTGACGACGGTTCGGGATCAAACCCTTAAGGGAAAGATCCGAGGACAATACCTCGTAATTGTGAACCACGGTCAGATGACGAAGCAACACGTGAACTGGCACCCCACTCTCCAAACTACCACACCAACCCAACGTGAGGACTTTCGGCCACGACAGATTTAACGTACACCAGCCGCCTCTACACCATACGCTTTCAAACATCCTTGCCTGGACCCGGATTCGAACCAGGAACCTTCCGATCTAGAGGCTAACACCTTAACCACGATACTGGTTGGTCGGCTAAACCTCCAAAGGTCACCCAACGTTGATAAACTACATTTTAATGTAACCCCGGCATGTATCCTGCGAGAGCATTTGGACAGCAAGAAAGCAAAATTATCGCAGAACGCACTGAAAATCACACTCATGCTGTCATTTTGTAATCGTAATTAAATCCCGATTGATAGATGCATAAATAACTTTCTTTCGGTGTCTGAAGATATTTTATTCAAACTGGTTTTAAATGTCACTGAAAGTTGACCGTCTTCCCACCAATGGTGCACAGAAAAGAAACAGTTTAGGAAAATTTGCTAATGGCATAGAAAGTCTAGACAGCTTTCTTTCTTTTGAAGGATTTATTTTGTCCGCCTTTAAGAGAAGGGTGCAGTCTCGACAGTATTGCAATAGATGGAGACAAGGGGGGGGGGGAATAAATAATAATCAATTATTCCTACACGCAAGGGTCTCGCTCAGGGTTTATCTTCCGATTATCAATTGGTTGGTTTGGGGGTTTTATGGCGGAAGAGCCATATTTGGCCATGCAGCAGAGACAGACACAAGACAATAATTAACCCCTCAAGGGAAAGATCCGAGGACAACACATCGTAATTTTGAACCACGGTCAGATGACGAAGCAACACCTGACCTGGCACCCCACTCTCCAAACTTCCACATCAACCCAACGTGAGGACTTTCCGCCACGACAGATTTAAGATGCACCAGCCGCCCCTACACCATACGCTTACAAACATCCATGCCCAGACCTGGATTCGAACCAGGAACCTTCCGATTCAGAGTCTAACACCTTAACCACTATACCGGTTGGTCGGCGAGCAGACGCAAAAGGTAATGGTAATGGTAATTTTAGTTAACGTCCTACTAGAGCAACACAACGGGCTATTGACGACGGTCCGGGATCAGTCCCTTACGGGAAAGATCCGAGGACGACACCTCGTAATTTTGAACCACTGTCAGATGACGAAGCAACACCTGAGCTGGCACCCCACTCTCCAAACTTCCACACCAACCCAACGTGAGGACTTTCGGCCACGACAGATTTAAGGTGTACTAGCTCTTTTGCAAAGTCGTAGGTAGACATTTAATTAACGGCAAACTGGAGCGATACAACGGGCTATTGGTGACAGTCCACGATCAAACCCGAACGAAATCCGATTAAGTGGTGGTGTTGAAGTTTGGAGAGTGGGGTGCAGGTCGTGTGTGTGACCTTCTAATCTAACCGTGGTGTTGTCCTTTTATCTTTATTTTCTGGTTAGATCCGGGACCATAGCCTGCCGACCAACCGGCATAGTGGTTAAGGTGTTAGGCTCTAGATCACAAGGTTCCTGGTTCAAATCCGGTTCCGGGCACGGATGTTTGTAAGCGTATGGTGTAGAGGCGTCTGGTGCACATTAAATCTGTCTATGGAGAGTGGGATGCCAGCTCAGGCGTTGCCTCGTCATCTGACCGTGGTTCAAAATTACGAGGTGTTGTCCTCGGATCTTTCCCTTAATAGATTGATCTTGGACCTTCGTCAATAGCCCGTTGTCTTGCTCTAGTACAACGTTAACTAAAAATTACCAATTACCCGGACCATAGCCAATATACCATGGTATTGCTCCAATGCGATGTTAATTAAAATTCATCCATTCTTAGTCGGTAGGTATTTAATTAACGTAACGCTGGAGCAACACAACGGGCTATTTTCGACGATCCGGGATCAATCCCGAAGAGAATGATTCAAGGAAAACGCCATGTTGTTTTAAACAACGTCCAGATGAGAAAGTCACACATGACCAGCAAAACGCTCTCCAAACTTCTACACCAAGCCAACTTGAGGTTATTTGAGACCACGACAAATTTAACGGGCACACGCTCCCTTTGTACACGAAGGTCTTTGATTGGATTCGAAATCACAACGCTCCGGTTCCTACTCTACTACTCCACCAACCGGTCTACCGGCCGCCTTGCAAAGTCGGACTGCGGTCATAGGCGTTGCATATAAGACTGAGATTTGCTGTTGAGAGAGAGAGATGAGCTTCAAAAACTGTACCAACATGTCGTCTAGTATTCACGTGACTGCTATGTTGAAAATTGATTTGGTTGGCCGATTTTGCATCATATCGCCTCGTTTGATTGGCTGGATAGGTTTGTGAATGCGCATATCTAGAGTGGTGACAAAAATGGTGAATTCACAAATGTCGAATACTAAATGACGCAAACCAATCAGATGATGAATCAATGAATGGGCGTCTTCTACTGTCCCGTGGACCAATCAGATGATGAACGTTTGCTTCACCCAGCATACACATGAGTCTAAGAGCCTCGTTGCAACTAGTTTTGAGCCGACCAACCGGTATAGTGGTTAAGGTGTTAGCCTCTAGATCGGAAGGTTCCTGGTTCGAATCCGGGTCCGGGTATGGATGTTTGTAAGCGTATGGTGTAGAGGCGGCTGGTGCACCTTAAATCTGTCGTGGCCTAAAGTCCTCACGTTGGGTTGGCGTGGAAGTTTGGAGAGTGGGGGTGCCAGCTCAGGTAGTGCTTCGTCATCTGACCGTGGTTCGAAATTACGAGGTGTTGTCCTCGGATCTTTCCCTTAAGGGACTGATTCCGGACCGTCGTCAATAGCCCGTTGTGTTGCTTTAGTACGACGTTAACTAAAATTACCATTACCATTACCAGCAACTAGTTTTGATCGCATGATGCTGGGCCCAAAAAAAAGGTTAGAATTACTCACACTACTTTAGTACTTCCATGACCGAGTAAAACTAGTTGGAAATATATCTTATTAGCCTGAAAGTTGAGTGTTTGAAAATAGGTCCAACCAAAGACCGTCGCATATGTGGGGACTAGTGTGCGTTAAATTTATGGTGGTCTAAAATATATTTACTTTTGCGTAGGGTGGAAGTTTGGAGAGGGGGCGCCAGCTCGGGTGTTAACTCGTCACCTAACCGTCTTTAAAAATTACGAGATGTCGTTCTCGTATCTTTCCCTCGCCAATAGTCCGTTGTGTTGGTGCTTTGGGGCGTCAGTTCAACTACCCACCCTGGGAGGTAGGACGTTATTTTAATTAACGTCACACTGGGAACAACTCAACAGGGCTAGTGGCGACGTTGAGGGATCAAAACCAAAGTTAATGATCCAAGGATAACATCACGTAATTTTGAACCACGTTCAGACGACGAGGTCGCACTTGAACTGGCACCCCACTCTTCAAACTTCCACACCACCTAAACGTCGTACCCTGTGAGTGTATGTATGTCCATTGCGTGTATTGTGTTTGGATCAACCTTGCGCCATAACCACTCAACTAAATTTGCTGCCAAATCGAGCTTGTGTCAGACTCAGTCGGCTTCAATCTTCTCGGAGATACAGGATGCTTTTCCAACTCTGTCAACAGAATGCTGAGTCAACTACAAACACCAGCTTATGTGCTCCGAAAAATTGAGCCGAGGACTTTATTAGAACCGTTTCCTGTTGTTTACACATCGTCTGGAAATAAGAAAGTCAAAATCATAGGCATCGGAAAAAACTGGAGAAGTTTTCGGGAAAAGAGCACGTTTGAGGAATGTTTACATTCAGACGGTTAAAGTTGATTGCCACTTATATTTTAAACCCAAGCCAATTTCGAATCTTTCGTATTTGCTGTAGCTTCGAAGAAATGCTTTTATCGTCCGCCATGTTTTTTTTCTTGTTTGTACTTGTCCGTGCTCGTATTAGGTTTGTTAAGTGACTCTGTAGGAAATTAATTCTCAGCCATGTTTAGCTGGGGTTTCGTTGGTCGATCTATGATTTTTTTTCTGCTACAAGGGAATAGAATTTCGCGTTTTTATCTTCGTTATAAATCATTTTCGAAGTTTTATGCAGAGCACATAAGCATTTTCAACGTTGTTGAGAGCCGTATTTACTTCAACCGGGAAGAAATACTTTTATAACCGGAAATGTTTTTCCTTATATGAACTCGATCCAATCAAAAACCTTCAAGCAGGTGGAGCCTGGTGCAGGGCACATTAAATCTGTCATGGCCTCAAATTTCCTCACCTTGGGGTGTAGTGGGAGTTTGGAGAGAGGGTTGCCAGCTCGAGCGCTGATTTCGTCATATGACCGTGGTTCAAAATTACTTGGTGTTGTACTCAAATATTTTCCCTTGAGGATTGATCGCGGACCACCGTCAATTGCCCATTGTGTTGCTCCAGTACGATGTTAATAAATTACAACTACCTTGTATGAACTTTTCCGTACTCATGTTTTGTAGGAAGAGTAACGGATTAGTAACCGGATGGTTGTGAGTTCGAAACTAGGTCCAGTCACAGACAGTTGTGTACATGGAAACTGGTGCACCGTGAACTCAAATGTCCTCTTGTTGACTTGGTGTATAAGTTTGAAGAGAGGGGTGTCAGCTCATGTGAAACTTTTTCATCTGTGACTAATTATAATAAATTATTACCATTTACATTATCACTCCTTACTTAAAAATCTGCTATTCATAACATTTATGCTACTTTTCATGAAAATGTCCCTCGTAGGAACGTTATTTCTGAAAGTCTTTAAATATATTAAGCCATTTTATTAATTATTTTCATTTACACTCTTTATTTTAAACACTTTTCGAAACAATTTTGTAAATTTTTAAGAGACATTAAAACTTGAAACGAAGGAACTGTAATTTCTGTAACAATTTACACCCTACGCCATTTCAATCAACTATTCTAATTTACCATTTACACACTACACACACACACACACTTTTGCACCTTATTATTAAACTCTGTTCGTAAAAGTTTTGCTGCTCTTCACGAAACGCTGAAACGTAGAAACGTAACTTCTGATGTATCTTACATCCTACGTAATTGTAATTAATTATTAAAATTTACATTTACACTCCTTATTTTAAATTCTGCTCTTCGAAACATTTATAATACTTGAGAAACATTTATATTGATGAGAAGGTCCCACGTAAGAACGTATTTTCTGCGTGAAGTGTCTCTCTTAAACACTAAGCCATTTTAATTATTATTTACATTTACTCTCCTTATTTACTTCACTGTTGTGCGAAACAGTTTGTTACAATTTGCCAGAAGGTAAAACGTAGAAACGTAATTATTTCTGATGTACCATAAATGTTGCGCCATTTGAATCACATTCCTTATTTGCATTTCTTATTTTGAAATCTGCTGTTATCATTTACATTTTCACTCTTTACTTTAAACTCTGATGTTCTAAACAGTTGTGTTACTTTCGAACAGTTATGCTGCTTTGAATTCGAAAGACCCAAGTAGGAACGTTGTTGTTGTTGTTTCTCATGCCTACACTGGCAGACCAAAGGAGTGCCAGGCCCGTCGAAGACGGCAAGAGGCGAGGGGGGTGCGCCTTCCATGTAATTGAGCCCCACTGGGAGGAAGTCCGACTTGCTCGACATACATGACACATCCGTTTTACAGGATGGTCCCTTTCATACATCCATTCATTCACACATATCGTAATTTAGATCCCAATCAGAGGCCGATAACCCCCTGATCAGGTACCCCCAGAGGTATTGATTTGGTATGGGAACATAAGGGACTTTGTGACCACGACCTATTTAACGTGCCCCAGTCACCATTAGTGAACACGACGGTCTTTAGCCAGGTCGAAGCGCCGATCTCGCAATCATCAGAATTGCAGGCTCCGCCGAGGACAGAACCCACAACCCTTCTGATGCGAGCCCGACGCTCTACTGACTGAGCTACCGCGGCTCAAGTAGGAACGTAACCCATAAAGTGTTTTAAACAACGAACGAAATAACCCAAATAATATTTGCATTTACACTTCTTATAGCAAGAAAAAATTTTATTATTCAGAAGATGTCAAAACGTTGGAACGTATCTTCTGATGAATCGTACACCCATAAGACATTTAAATCAATTATTTGCATTTACATTTACACTCTTTATTTTAAAATCTGCTCTTCCAGACAGTTATGTTACTTTCCATTCCATGATCTCACGTAGGAACATAATTTACGATATTTCTTATGCACTAAGCCATTTTAATCAATTATTATTCACTTTTGCACTCCTTATTTTTTCATTAATAACAGTTTTGTTACTCTTCACGAGACGGTGAAACATAGAAACAGAATTCCCGACGAATATACGCCAAACTACGCCATTTTTCAATCCGCTATTCTAACTTATATTCACACTCCTCATTGAACTAAGGAGAAAACGTAAATGAGAATAAACTAAGCTGCTCGGAAGAGCTCTCATACAAGTTTTTACCTAAAATCGGTACAGCGCGGAGGGAAGACGCCAATAATTTCATTATCCCCTTCGCGCAATTGCACAATGTTCACAAAAACACTCCCCATCGGATTGCAATTATTTCCCCTCGTGTTTCCTATTGATTGCGAGCTTAAGTAAGAATAAATATTAGAAGAGACCGATGTACAGTACTGTCCGTGCGAGAGTACAGCGATGAAAAATCAATAGAGTTGATTCGAAAAGCAACACTCCCACGCGTCATTCTGTAGAAATGCGATATCATCTACTCTGGGATTCTTCTGGAAATCTCGCTCCAATACAGAGAAAGGCAGAGAAATACTTGTAAATTTTACATTCTGCTTCGATATACTTTGCATATATTTGCAGAGTATAAATATTTCCCTTTCGTAAAAATATTCCCGTCGTTCTTTTTCAAGACGTTTTGATGAGATATCTCGTCCATCAAGATCTGACTAATTTTGCTAATAAAGAGATGTCTCGAAAATTGCCGAGTTTTTAACAGCGACGAAACCAAAATCTGGTAAGAAAATGACAAGGTCATATCGCCAGTCTGTTTCATTGGGGTTGTAATCTTTCAAAATAATGGGGTTCCTTGACACTCTAAGTGGTTTTAACGTGAAAGATCTGACCATGTAGTTCCATCCAATTTTGTAAATGACGAGATATTTCGTCATCATATTACGCATTTTAATATGACGAGATAGTTTCAGTTTTGGATGATGATGAAATCAAGAGTCAGTTTTCTTTCAATGACGAGATACCTCGTCTATCAAGATGTGGTTAGTTTTGCTAAATAAGATTAAGTATTTTGTCATCAAAATCTGGGTAGTTTTGCTAATTACATGATACCAAGTCTAGACAATAATGTCTTTGTGCTAAGGATCCATCAAAAGTTTTCTTTACTCTCCAAGTAATTTCGACGAGATATCTCGTGTTTATCAGGATCTGGTCAGTTTTGCCAATTAACTCCCTGGTGGTTGTCTCTACGAGATCAATTATGTGGTTAGTTTTTTTTTTCTCTAATGATGAGATATCTCGTTCAACAAAATCTGGTCAGTTTTGTTAATGACGACGTATTTTGTCCAGACAACCACCAGGAGTATATTAAAAAAACATTCATACATTTTTCAAATAATTCAAGGACATGGTATACCATTTGGAAGAGTTACAGATTAACAACCGGACGTTTGCGAGTTCTAACCCAACCAAAGACCGTCGTGTTCAAAGGGGACTGGTTCACGTTAAATCTGTAGTAGCCTCAAACTTCCTCACATTGGCGTGGTGCGGATATCTGGAGATTGGAGTGTCAGCTCAGGTGTGACCTTGTATCACAACTACGTACTGTTGTCCTCGGATATCCCGGGCGTCGCCAATAGCCCATATTGTTGCTCCAGTGCAATTAAAATACCTGCCCCATTATTTTCTTTTTATATTTCTGAGCTCAAGTGAGGAGCCTTCCTTCCCTGAAGAACACCACTGACTCGCAGACACGCCACTGCATCCTCATGCCCTCCGAAGGCGTTACGCTACCGAATCCGACGTCACAACACTTCCGTTGGAATCGCGTACCTCCGTCACCCTAACAATGCGCACGTTCTGTCGTCACGCCGATCTTCTCCTGCTGGGTCATCGCAAACGCAGATTTTATTGCTTACCCAGCCAATATTAACCAAAAAGAGACAAGCCGGAGATGTATTGCTGTCCTTGGCGTGATTTGGCCAAACTCCAGGTGGAGGATTAAAAAATAGTGTCGCTGATAGAACCATTAGCGGATATCTTGTCGCTTAAAAATGTTCTTTATGTGCGAAGCAGACGAAAGTTAGCACGTTAATCGTCCGAGGTTTCCTTGTAAACGGGATGGGATATTCCCCTGGGGTAGTTTTTATGTATATACTTAACTTAATATTCGCTATTTTTACATAACTATTTTCAAGCAGCAAAAATTAGCTTATTTCTTTGCAAGGAAATGGTAGGTAGGTATTTAACTGACGTCGCACTGGTGTAACATAACGAGCTATTGGCGGTGGTTTGGCATCAAACCCGACGGAAAGACAGCACCGCGTAATTTTGAACTACAATAAGGTAATGGTAATGGTAATTTTAGTTAACGTCGTACTAGAGCAACACAACGGGCTATTGACGACGGTCCGGGATCAGTCCCTTAAGGGAAAGATCCGAGGACAACACCTCGTAATTTTGAACCACGGTCAGATGACGAAGCAACACCTGAGCTGGCACCCCACTCTACAAACTTCCACGCCAACCCAACGTGAGGACTTTCGGCCACGACAGATTTAAGGTGCACCAGTCGCCTCTACACCATACGTTTATAAACATCCATGCCCGGACCCGGATTCGAACCAGGAACCTTCCGATCTAGAGGCTAACACCTTAACCACTATACCGGTTGGTCGGCAGAAATATCTGGGAATTGGTAATTTGGTAATGGTAATTTTTAGTTAACGTCATGCTAGAGCAACACAACGGGCTATTGACGACGGTCCGGGACCTGGGAATTGGTAATGGTTATGGTCATTTTAGTTAACGTCGTACAAGATCAACACAACGGGCTATTGACGACGGTCCAGGTAATGGTAATGGTAATTTTAGTTAACGTCGTACTAGAGCAACACAACGGGCTATTGACGACGGTCCGGAATCAGTCCCTTAAGGGAAAGATTCGAGGACAACACCTCGTAATTTTGAACCACGGTCAGATGACGAAGCAACACCTGAGCTGGCACCCCACTCTCCAATATTTTGCCTAGGATCGGTCTTAGTAAAGTTTTATTGTCGTAGGTAGGTGGGTATTTAATCAACGGCACATAGGAGCAACACAACGTGCTATTGTCGACGATCAGAGATCAAACCCGAAGGGAAAGATTCGAGGACACCACCACGTACTTTTGAATCACGGTCGGATGACGAGGTCGCACCTGAGCCGGCACCCCACTCTCCAAACTTCCACATCACTCCAGGACAATTGTGTCCCCAGGAGATTTAACGTGCAGCAGCCCCTTTGTACACGACGGTCTTTGGTTAGTTGAACTCGCACCCTTGCGGTTGTTAAACCTTCACTCTTCCAAACGTGCTTCCTCGGCACAAATAACCAATGGAGACAGCTAAGCAATCCACTTCACTATGGACGAATCAAAGACCAAGGTGTGTATGTATTTTAATTAACGTCGCTCTGGAGCAACACAACGTGCTATTGATGATTTTCCTGGATCAACCCCCGAAAGGGGATAGATCCGATGACACACACCACGTAATTTTGAACCATGACCAAATGACGAGGTCCAGCCTGAGCTAGCACCCTACCACTCCAAGCTTCCACACCACGCTAACGTGAAGACCCGGGAGCAGAAAGGGCTTAATACTGCGACATACATCGCAGAACATGCAAAGTCTATAAGCAGAACAATATTTCCTTTATTTTATCAAAATCTTGGCCGATTTTTTTTTAAATCATGTTACTATGTACTGCAGTGCAAAGCGCGCTCCTTGACATACCTTTTTTACTTTTCTATAGCTACGAAACAACCCCCCCTACACCGCCCAAATTAACACAAACACTTTATAAATAACATGTCTTCTATGCCAATGACAAAATATTTAACTTCAAAAGGTATCGACAGAATTGCAAATTCTGAAAGTATGCCTTGGTTTAAATGGTAATGGTAATGGTAATTTTAGCTAACGTCGTACTAGAGCAACACAACGGGCTATTGACGACGGTCCGGGATCAATCCCTTAAGGGAAAGATTCGAGGACAACACATCGTAATTTTGAACCACGGTCAGATGACGAAGCAACACCTGAGCTGGTACCCCACTCTCCAAACTTCCACACCAACCCAACGTGAGTACTTTCGGCCACGACAGATTTAAGGTGTACCAGCCGCCTCTACACCATACGCTTACAAACATCCATGCCCGGACCAGGATTCGAACCAGGAATCTTCCGATCTAGAGGCTAACACCGTAACCACTATACCGGTTGTTCGACCCTTGGTTTAAAATAAAGTAAGTTAATTATTTTAATTAATGTTTTATAAAAATATGTAATACACGTTTTAGCCGATAATTGTTTTTAACGTCTGTTTTTGATTTCACTGCAGTTTTCAAAATTCGGACAAAATGCCTGCAGAACAATTGCAATTGCTTGGAGTTGTGTTGCAGAATACTGAATATAATTATGCACCTGGGCGTGAGGACATTTGAGGCCACGACGGATTTATTGTGCACCAAACCCCTCCGTACACGATGGTCTTCGGTTCGATTCGAACTCTCAATGCTGCTTGCTAATCCGCCACTCTAGCAACCGAACTACCGCGGCCCAAAATACCAACGGATGCAGTTAAAGAATCCACGGCGTCCAAAGACTCATCAATCTCCTGGCGCACAGCTCCTTCGGCACGATGCACACACTCCACGAATTAAAGCTCCATCTACCGAATCAATTTCGCACCCAGTTTTCACTGTCACTGTGCAGCGGAAATGCCAGAAAGGACGGAACGCTTCCACAATTCCACGGTTGAGGCAAGTGATACATCAGGAGGGAGCAACAACATAATAATGACTAGAAGGACAAGATAATTACGCCCACCGGATCTGGATTCTGTCTGTAATTCCTGTCTGATAGACACTTGTTTTCTTCGTTGACAGCACGTTTAGTTGGGGACGTAATGAAACCGAAGCCCGGAAGTTGTACTCTTTACAAATCGATTTTCCATTCCAGTGTGTTGAAAACGGAATGGTGTTGCGAGTTGGGTCAATGGTTTTCAATGGTCGCCAATCAATGCTCTGTGGGGATGGTTTGATCCACTTTTCGAAAATAGCGTGATTGTGCAGAAAAATGTCGGTAAACGGAATTTCACTTCGTTCTTTGAATTAGACTTTTTTCAGAAGTAATCTCTGCGTATTTTAGGCGTCGTGGACTTGATTTCTGGTGTTGTTGTTGTTTCTTATGCCTACACTGGCAGACCAGAGGAGTGCCAGGCCCGTCGAAGACGGCAAGAGGCGAGGGGGGTGCGCCTTCCATGTTATTGAGCCCCATTGGGAGGAAGTCCGACTTTGCTCGACATACATGACACATCCGTTTTACAGGAAGGTCCCTTTCATACATCCATTCATTTACACATATCGTAATTTAGATCCCAATCAGAGGCCGATAACCCCCTGATCAGGTACCCCCAGAGGTATTGATTTGGTATGGGAACATGGGGGACATTGTGACCACGACCTATTTAACGTGCCCCAGTCACCATTAGTGAACACGACGGTCTTTAGCCAGGTCGAAGCGCCGATCTCGCAATCATCAGAATTGGAGGCTCCGCCGAGGACAGAACCCACAACCCTTCTGATGCGAGCCCGACGCTTCTACTGACTGAGCTACCGCGGCTCACGATTTCTGGTGTACTCTCTTCTGTGTCACAGTAAACATTTTCTTGTGTGCCTCCATTACTCTTCCAGAAGTGAGCTCTGCAAGTTGTAGGCATCGTGTGAGCGAGTTTGATTCATGTAAATTATTCTATCGACTTGGTTGGCCGATTCGGCATCTTATTGCTTCGTTTGGCGACATACCATCTTATGAAAGGTAGGTGTGATGGTGGATGAATGCTCATTCCAATACTGTGGTGACAAAAATGGTGAAGTCGTTTCTGTCTACTACAATCTACTATTATTGTTACTATCTAGTGTATTACTGTTGCACGGACATGATGAATTAATGGATGGGCGCCTTCTCCCGTCTAGTGAACTAATCAGATGATGAATGTTAGATTCCACTCTGCAGAAGAAAGCAGTCTAGGAATCACTTGCTACTAGTATCTGCTACACAATATTGGGCACACGTGTGCATTTACACATGCAATAGAATTGCAGCATTTTCAACTAAAACATCAGCATCGAGCAACATAAGAGTTACTTGATCCTATAAATCTCAATTATTTTAATCTGTATCTATTTTTATCCACTTCTTTGAAGTCAAAAACGCTAGCCTTTTAATCAAAACGAGCCATTTAGAACGAGCTCATACTTAAAGTTGTTCCAATTTAACATTCCTGCTAATTATTCTCTTCACTTAATGAATGCTCTCAGGGAAATGTATTATACATTTAACATTCTTCCTTCCGCTTGTTTTAATATCTTTCTCGTTCCTGTCTCAATTTGTATGCAAATGAAAACAACTCAGGAAAGTTTATAGAGGTACATTGAGAGATGCAAATACGTTCTTTTTGAAGAGATAGTTTTAGTAATAACATTTGCATGCCAAATTAAAAATATTCATAAATAAGCATTATTTCAGAACGCCAGATGGGGGGGAATCAGTTACATTCCTAGAAGAATAATAGAAATGATTAATGAATTGATGATTTTTTTAACTATACATTTGACTGGGTGCGTGTTTTTCCCTTGGAAATGACGCTTTGACTTCGTATTTAATGGCTGCTTTAATTGATTGGGTTTTAAGGCTTGATTTTTGGTATTTGAACTAACGTCACACTGGAGCAACACAACGGGCTATTGGTAGTGGTCTAGGATCAATCCCGAAGGGAAAGATCCAATGATAAATCTTGTAATCTTGAACGACGGTCATATGACGAGAAAAACACCTGAACTGGCACCCCACTGTCCAAACATCCACACCAAGCCAACGTGAGGACATTTGAGGCAACGACAGTTTCAATGTTCATCAGCCCCACGTACACGGCGGTATTTGGGTGGAGCACTTTGTGTAACTCATTGAGACGTTAATTAAAATACCTATTTACCTACCTACTACAATATTTTATCAGAATATCTGGTCCTTTAGCATTGCTTCAGAATTTCGCGGAGTAACGAGAATCTTTATGGCACAGGAATCTTGAAGCTACCATCAATGTCCTGTGAGTCAAATGTCACCAGCTCTTTTGGTAGGTAGGAATTTTAATTAAAATCCCACTGGAGCAACACAAAGGGCTATTGGTGACGTTCCGGGATCAATCCCAAAGGGAAGGAACCGAGTACACCACCAGGTAATTTTGAACCACGATCAGATGACGAGGTAATACCTCAGTCGGCATTACAATCTCCAAACTTCCACATCAGGCCAACGTGACGACATTTGAGGTCACGACAGCTTTAACGTGAATCCGACCCCTTTGTAAGCGACTGTCGTTGGTAGAATTTGAACTCGCAACCATCCAACTGCTAATCCGTTACTCTCCCACCCAGGCTGCCGCTGTCACCAGCTCTTTCGGTTAGGTAAGTAGGTATTTTAATTAAGGTCGGACTGGAGCAACACAACGAGCTATTGACGACGGATCAATCCCCTAAAGAAAAGATCCGAGGTCAACACATCCGAGGATTTTGACCCACAGTCAGATGACGAGGCAACACCTGAAGATGGCACCCAACTCAGCAAACATCGTCACCACACCAACGTGAAGACATCTGAGGCCACGACAGATTTAGCGTGCACCAGCCCCCCCCCCCCCTTTGTACACGACGGGGTTTGATGAATTCTAACTGAGAACCCCCCCCCCCCGGTTGCTAATCCGTTAATCCGTTACTTTTTCAACCGGGCCAACGTGGTCCCCAGCTCTTTTGGTTACTTAACAATAGAAATATGTTCTTAAGTGTGCGCAACTACGATTCGTAATGCATTGCAGAATCTCGTAGTACAGCAAGAATATTTATGAAATAGAGGACTCTTGAGCCATCACCAATATACAATGAGTCAAACGTCACGAACTCTTTTTGTTACTTAACAAGTGTTTAGTTCTTAAATGTGTGTAGCTGCTATTCGTTGCATTCGTAAAGTCGTAAGAAATCGATCAATTTGTATGTATATGCAGCAAATTTTTGCTAAATACCACATTCCGTGTGTCAGACAATCATCCTATTCTCCAGATAATCCCTCAGCTAATTTTATTGTACTTCTTTAATCAAAACCCACTTTACCATAGAAGTCAGAATTTAGGACAGTACAAAATCCCAAATCCTGAATCTTCAGGACCTACCTACCCCCCCCCCTCGAGCTAATTTTGCGTTTGTAATCGTAAAATAGCAAATATGTAAATAGAAATAATTTTTTAAAAAGAAAAAAACCTTTCTAATACAATGCAACAAATTTTACTTGCAAATCTAATTTTTCTGTGTGGTATTCACTTTGAACATGTCCTTTGTTTTGGGTTGTTTCATCAATTAGGTTCAGGTTTAACTCCTTCGTTAAAAATTGTCAGAAACGTGTCCTGATTTTGGACAATTCCAGATTTCGGACGTCCGGATTTGGGACTTTGTACTATAAAAAGTAACCTCTCAAATTGATTACTTATTTGTGATAGGAAATCGTATATACCTATAAGTAACATTTCCAAAAACTAAATTATTTCAATGACTTTTCTTGACACACTGTATATGCTAATAAATTAAAATTAATATTCAACAAATTGTGCTATAACACATGAGCAGTATGAGTATTAAAACTAGCTAAATTTTGTCCTATAATTCCACTGTATGATAAAATCTAAAATGCCCTGAATCATTCCACAAATAATTCTTCTCTTATAAAATCGAGTTTTATGTGGAATATATTATTTTGATATAGAATGTCATTCGACGAATCCTTTTCGTCCTATGGTCCGAGAATATAAATTTGTTTCTCGAAGAAGCCTCTCAAAATATCTGTAAGAGGACAAATATAGCATAAAACGAGATCTTAAAAGTGCAACAGGTAATTAGAATCCTGCTAAAATTGGAGCTAAACCTTCTCGTAAACATATTGCAACTGATCATATGGCTAAGAATAAGCACACGTAAATATATTTTTTTCAATACTCAAGGAGGGTAGGTATTTAATGAACGTCACTCTGGAGCAACACAACGGGATAGTTTCGACCTTAGGGGTAATTTGGTAATTTTTAGTTAACGTCGTACTAGAGCAACACAACGGGCTATTGACGACGGTCCGGAATCAGTCCCTTAAGGGAAAGATTCGAGGACAACACCTCGTAATTTTGAACCACGGTCAGATGACGAAGCAACATCTGAGCTGGCACCCCACTCTCCAAACTTCCACGCCAACCCAACGTGAGGACTTTCGGCCACGACAGATTTAAGGTGCACCAGCCGCCTCTACACCATACGTTTACAAACATGCATGCCCGGACCCGGATTCGAACCAGGAACCTTCCGATCTAGAGGCTAACACTCGACCATAGGGGATCAATCATTAAGAGAAAGATTAAGGGAAACGCCCCTAACTTTTGAACCACGGTCAGATGACGAGATTACACCTGAGCTGGTACCCAATTCTCCAAACTTTTACACCACGCCAACGTGAGGATATTTAAAGGCCACGACAGATTTAGCGTGCACCAGATTGAACCTGCCAGAAAAAATATGCATTTTGGACCCATTACTATTAGAAGTACTGGCACACTTTTCTAAGCGTTTGACGCATTTTCTTACAAAAACTAACATTGAAAGAAGAGTGTAAGTATCCAAGAAGTAAATTTATAGATAAATGTATACCGGTATTTTGCCTAGTGTCGGTCTTAGTAAACTTTCATTGTGGTGGGTATTTAATCAACGTCGCACTGCAGCAACACAAGGGGCTATGAACAACGATCAGAGATCAAACCCGAAGGGAAAGACCCGATGACGCAACTTTGAACCACTGTCAGATGGAGAGTTCACATCTGAGTTTACACCCCACTCTCCAAACTTCCTCATCATGCCAACTTGAGTACATTTGAGACCACGACAGATTTAACGTGCACCAGCCCCCCTGCACACGATGGTCTTTAGTTGGATTGGAACTCGTAACCCTCCACTTTGCTAATCCGTTACAATTTCAAGTGGGCTATCGAGGAGGAAGTTTGACACAAAAGTTTTTGTGAGTGTAATACTGTTTATTTTAAGACACTATTATGTGTAATGTCTGACTCATGAAGTTTCGCAGTGAAGGAGGTATATATATTAATAGATGCACTTATGCCCTTTTTGTAGAGAACAAAACCATTTAACCATTTGGATCTTTATCATATCATATTACTTATAATCTTAAAAAATGCGAACCTACAATACACAGGAAACCCTGTTTTATAACATAAAAGTAAAATATTAGAAAAGTAAGACGAATACTTCGTTCTTCCTGTAAATATTGGGGATTTGTTTTGTGTTGAAGCAGTTCTTCCTAAATACAACAAACTCACTACCCCGAAATACTAAAACTCAAATACCCGAGTTCTATATCCGGCTTGTTTTGACAGGCACCTCAATCCCATGATAGTAATTTACGCAAGTCCAACTTGATTGGCTAATCGGATCACATGACCTAAATACGTATGTCATGAGAATTTTTCTGTTGGCGATTTATCTATTCCTTTCTGCTTTCTTCTTTTCTTTTCAGATCCATGGCTATAGGTGGGTAGAGGTGGGAGCCGAAAATTGTATCCTTTTATTATTATATAAGTTAGTGTTAGTTAATAATTATATAAGTTAGTGTTTTATGTATGCTTTTTGTTACATCAGAATGGTCCTAAGCCAGGGTTGGATACGACACCATCATCCTAAAGCAAAGGGGACGGCAGAGGGGCGGGAAAATATCAGCTGGTAGTGAGTTCAGGAGTGGTTCTTAGATTATTTATGTAAAATCAACGGAAGCTTGGAAAAATATAAAAAGGGATTGATCCTTAAAAACTTAACTATTGATCCTTAAATTGAACTTAAAAATTAGGAAAAGTAATTTAGACTCAAAAGGAATTAAATTGGAATTTTTTTAAAAATAATTTGGAGGATCTAAAATCATTTCCGCTAGATGGGTTCGAACTCGGGAAATCATCCTCCGCTGCAGACGTCAATCTGAAGGTAGGTGACTTTAGCCATTAGGCCATCGTTGCTTTCCAAATAATGGCTCTTTAAAAGTATAAGTACCCTTAGGAAAAGTTGGCGAGATCAAAATCAAAATGGTTACTGCAACAATCAGATTGGCGAGATATCCAAGTGAAGCCAAGCCCGTGAAACTAGCCAATCAAGTTGGACTTGCGTAAAGTACTATCATGGGATTGAGCCGCTTCTCTTGTTTTGTAGTCCAAATTTATAACTTGTACTATTTCAGCGCAATGCCAGAAATATACTAGCTATTTCTAAAAACGCTTCAATATGCTATATAGATCTGTTTCAAATACAATTTTTTACCGACTTTATTTAGTAATAGAAATAATATCATGCAATAAAACATTTCGCGTATTTGGTACTGAAATAAACATCGAAATAATTTGTGGTATGGTATCTTATTTTAATTAACACTGTAATGTAGCACCACAACGGGCTATTGCCGATCATAATAAATAGACTTGCAATAGAAAAATTCGGGTTTTTTCGGTACGGAAAATGTGAAAACATTTTGCCAGTTAGTTGGTTAATCCCTGAGAAAGTTATACGCATAATTCCACTATACAACATGCAGGACTTTTAACTAGTTATGACCTTCTTGACAAACATAATCTTTCCAGGAAATTCCTAGTTGAATTAACTCCACGACGGAGCAATACAACGTATATTGGCGATGGTCAGGGATCTATTCCAAAGGGAATTTTCCGAGGACACGTATCCACGGTCAGATGACGAGGTCAACACCTGAGCTGGCACCCCACTCGTAGAGGAGCTGTAAAAGTAGAGTGAGCAATGGTAACCTTTTTATGTGCCATGAATCATGTGACCAAAACTAGTTGTAACGTGACCCTAAGACTACTTTCGCCAGCTGGCTTCATATTTGGTCCACGTTACGCGAGGAGACACCCATCCATCAATTAATCATTTGATTGGTCTGTTCAACATAGTAATAAACTGATGATTTCATCATTTTTCTGGCCATATTATTGAAATGCGCATTCACACACCTAACCCTGTCATCAGATGTAATATCACCAAACGAGGCGATATGGTGCCAATTCGGGTTACCAAGTTGATCTCACACAGAGCTGACACGGGACTACTAGTCGTCATGTTGATCACACGTTTTTGAAGCTCGTATCAATAACGATGCTCCGTTTACTATGTATTTCACGTCAATAACTTCACTCTCCCAACGCTCATGCCACGACAGATTTATACCTGCCCCCATGTACACGAAGGTCTTTGCTTGGATCGAGTCTCCAACTCAGATTCTATCCGCGACTCTACGAACTGTGCTACCGCTCGTGGGAATACATGTATTTTGAAAAATATTACACCGCATTAGTTTCAAATTTCCACGCTATTCACATACACAGGGTTTCATTTCACACTGAATCGGCGATGTCTTACAACTTTGTAAATACTTTTGCCCTTTAATATTGCATATTTTTAGATATAAGAATACTAATTTCTAGTTTCAACCAGGGGCGCTACAAGAGGTCTCATCTTATAGTTCTTCACTATTCCCATCCATCACTTTCTTAACTGTAGACATCGACAGTTACGTGGGTGTATAAAGACTTCCACACAGTATATATTTAATCATTCTAATGAATTCCAGTGCCGGGAATTTCTTGGTGTTCTCTGTAACAATAGTCTGCGTGTATAATGTACGTTCATCCATGGTAATGTGGCATAGACTGATTCCTCGTAACGATACGTTTAATGATGCGTGAAGAGACGGCTATTGTGTTTGATGCTAACATTGAAGAATTGTTGATAAGGATGACCGAGTCTTATCCGTGACTTATAGCGTAATGTGTTCTTGTGACGTCTTTATGGGGAACGTCGTGTTTGGAACGTATCAATGTTGGTCTTGTTTAACTTTTGTAACAGTTTTTGGAGGGATCTGTAAATACAGTTGTCCCGCTAATAAGGGAACATCAAGAAGCATGAGGGGAGTAGTGTAGCAAGGGCGGCGAAAGGCTTACGTGTTTTAAGTACAAAGGGACGCTTTTTGAGTTCAATTATACGTTTATGAATTTAACAATATGAGAGTTACGAGATTTCTGAGTAATGTAGTGTTGCTTTTACTTGACAACGCATTTAATGACTCAATGACCACGTTTATTAGGTGAAAGACTATGTGGATTCTTTCAATCTTTAGAAAGATTCTATTTATCCTATCTTTAGAAGATAATTCATTGGAAGGAGTCTATTGGTCCTTTTCTTGGAATAGAATTCCTTGGAGAGAGTCTATTGGTCTTTTTCTCAGAATATGATCCCTTGGAAATAATCTATTGTCCTTTTCTTTCAAATAAATCTCTTGGAATGAATGTATTGTCGTTTTCCTTCAAATGAAAATCATTGGAATGAATTTATTGGTGCTTTCCTTAAATTGAATCATCCCTTGGAAGTCTACTGGTTCTTCCCTTACAATAGAATAGCTTGTAATAATCAATTAGTTCTACCATTAGAATATAAACCCTTGGAAGGAGAGTCTCTATTGGTCTTATGCTTGTAATATAATCTATTGGAGAGAGTACTGATCATCTCCTTAGAATAAAATCAATTGAAATGTCTGTTGGTAATTTACTCAGAATAAAATCCATTGAAAAGAATCTTTCGTCCTTTTCCTGCAAATAAAATCCTTTGGAATGAGTCGATTGATCTTTTCCTTAGAATAGAATCCCCTGAAAGGAATGTATTAGTCCTTTTTTTTATTTCCAATAGAGCAAAGTAATACAAAGAGGAAAATTTCACAACCAGTAAAACTCCAACAAAATTGATCGAAGTCATTCCCTTAAGAGTTCTCTAGCTTGTCAGTATCTCTCCGTCTTAGATTCGCCATAAAGGGAGAAGCAACGATGAAGGTGGGGTCGGTTCATTGGTTTTGCCATATTACAAAGAGGGCAGTTTGGTTGGTCGAAAATCCCAATGCGTTGGAGATGTTCATCCAGGCAGTCATGACCTGTCCAAAGGCGGAACTGAGCGACAGCTTCACGAGGGCCGTTTGGGATTTTAAGGAGATCCTCAACTTTTCATCGCTTTGTCTGTTTTCGGTCAAGCAGCAGTAATTTATAATTTCAAGTCATAGTCTTCTTTAGATCCAACTTCCGCAAGTAATCCCGACACTGAAGGACTTCATCCGATAAAAGAGGGTTAGTTGAGCCAATAGCCTGAATTGCGGCTTGGAAGTCGGAGAGCAGAACCTTTCTAACAAATTTATCTTTAAGAGTCAATAGCTGTTTTAGAGCAATTTGAATAGACTCCACCTCTCCGTCGAAAGCTGTTCTGTATTTTCCTGCAGAAGCATAGAAAGAGAATAGGCTCGTATTAGTCCTTCTGAAGAATAAAAATTAATCTATTGGTCCTTCCCTTAGAATACAATCCATGGGAAAGATTATATACTTCCTTTCCTTGGTAGTAAATCCTTTACTTTGTTTGGAGCCGCGGTAGGAAAAACACCGTATTAGCAACCGGAGAGTTGCGAGTTTGAATCCAACCGAAGACCGTCGTGTACAAAGGGGGACTGGTGTACGTTAAATCTTCCGTGGTCTCAAATGTCTTCACCTTGGCGTGGTGTTGGTTTGGTAAGTGGGGTGTCGGTAAAGTTGGTAAAGGTTTGGTAAGTCGGCATCTCACCATGGTTCAAAATTACGTGATCTTGTCCTCAGATCTTTCCCTTGGGGTATTGATCCCGGACTTTCGTCAATAGCCCGCTGTGTTGCTCCAGTACTACTTTAATTAAAAATATCAAATACCTGTATGTTTAGTTCGTTTATAGTATCATTTCCTTAGAATAGAGAATCCTTTGGTAATGGTAATTTTGGTAATTTTACTAACAACCGTCCGTGATCAATCTCCTAAGGGAAAGATTCGAGGACAGCACCTCGTAATTTTGAAGCACGGTCAGATGACGAAGAAACACCTGAGCTGGCATCCCACTCTCCAAACTTCCACACCAACCCAACGTGAGGAATTTCGGCCACGACAGATTTAAGGTGCACCAGCCGAATCTACACCATACGCTTACAAACGTCCATGAACTGACCCGAATTCGATACAGGAAACGTCCGATCTAGAGGCTAGCACCTTAACCAAAAGGCCGGTTGGTCGGCATAGAATCCTTTGGAAAGATTATATTAGTAAAAATTATCAGAATGGATAAATGTCATGCAAGGAAAACTGCTGTTTGTAAGGTGGAGTCGTGTGTTTGAATCCTCAAATAGTGTAAGCTGCGTTAAACTACAAATGATACGAAAAAATGATCACTAAGCTCTGTGGGCTTTTGAAATAGGGATTCCTTAGCCATATATCTCTTAATTTTATTTAACCGTTTTACTGGTTGTTTCGTCGAGGTATCTCGTCATTAGGAAAAAGTGACCAAATTTAGATCTCGTCATCATTAACAAAATTGATCATATCTTGATGGACGAGATATCTCGTCAAAAGTCCTACGTGGGTTAAATATGAAACCTTTGAGTTCAATAATTCTTATCCTCTAATAAAATAAATGATATACCTATCATCCACTTGAAGCATGCTTTCAGGACAACAAATTATCAAAATCGTATTATGAAATATGCGAAAGTTTCCAGAGGATTTTATTCTGCAGAATGAGCCATTAGATTTCCAAAGAAAGGTTAAGGACAAGCAGTCCTCTTCCAAAACACTTTCTCTTCTGAACATCCCTGTGTAATGGCCGGGAAGTTTTTATCCGAACCGGTTTTTATTTTTCATGGAAAAGAAGCTATCCTGTGTGGGAGTTGTCAGACAGTGATTGTTTTCCCCTGTAGCACTGTGACAAGATTTCCCTGCGATTGTCAGCTCAGGCAAAATTGCTTGTTCTGTTCCTAACACTTCAACCGATGGCTTACGAAACGCTCGGACGAAGTAAAAAGATTGAGTCTCCCTCCAAAGTATTCCCGATTTATTTTGTCGTAGGCGGAAGAATGATCTTATAAACACTTCACTGATGTGATAGCTTTACCATCCGAGTGAAGGGTCGATTCTACCCCACATAAAACGTAGTGACGTAGAAACTACATCTTTATAACGAATCAACTGAGTCCTTCAACATTTAGATGGATTCTATTGGTCCTTTACTTAGAATAAAACCTTTCTTTCAAACCATTCTATTCGTCTCTTACTTAGAATAGAACCTTTCTTTGGAACTATTATGGTGGTCCTTTACTTAGACTAGAACCTTTCTTTGGAACAATTCTAGTCATCTTTTACCTAGAATAAAAACTTTCTCTGGAACCATTCCTTTGGTTCTTTACTTAGAATAGAAACTTTCTTTGGAACCATTATATTGATCCTTTACTTAGAACAGTATCTTTCCTCTTTTGGAACCATTCAGTTTGTCCTTTACTTAGAATAGAAACCTTTTTGGAAATATGCTATTGGCTTATTTTGCAGAATTATAAAAAAATCCTTTGGAAATATTCGCACTTTTCCTTAGAATAGAATCTAGTGAACAGAATCTTATGGAAAGATTCCTATCGCTTCTTTCCTTATAATAAAATCTTTTAGAACCACATTCTTTTGCTAATTTACAGTAAGTAGGTAGTCAATAAACATCACACTGAAGCAACACAACGGGTTATTGGCGTCCGGGATTCTTCCCGAAAAGAAGCACCTTACCAAGAATATAATTCATTAGAATAATAATTTTTTTTACCAATGCCCTGCCAATTTCAACTTGCTTAGAAGTTCTTTAGTCATCGGGGTGGCAGGTAGGTATTTGATTAACGTCCCACTGGAACAACACGACGGGGTATTGACGACGGTTTGGAATCAATCCCGAAGGAAAAGATCCGATGGTTTCGAACTAGTAACACACCGGTTGCTAATCCCTCCTTTGGAATTTAGTCACAACTGTAGAATTGTGAAATCCTTGGTGTTACACTGGTGCAACATGGGATAGACTGCACCTCCGATGCATACCCATACATTCAATAACAACCCCTTAATGAAGAGGCCGTACATTCACTCCAGATGAACAAACATCTACACCTTACCAAGATTCCAACCAGGAATTTTTTTCACAGAACTAAAATTTTTTGAGGGTATGCTAGCATAATATGGTGCTACGCGAATGATATAAAATGAAGCCACTAAAGTTTCATTCCATTTTCTGGAAATCGGTACATTTAACCCTCTAATTTGTTTCGACAAGTTATTTCGTCCATCAAGGTCCGAAAAATCTTTCTAACAACGATATATCAAGTCATCAAGCAGTCTCGATTTTCGTAATGAAGACGTGATCAATTCCTGAACACTTTGCTTTCTTCTCATGACGAAATATCTCGTCCATCTAGATCTACCAATGTTGATGTTAATGACTATAGCTCGTCGAGGGGAGAAGGTAAAGAGTTAATTTGAGTTTTTGAACAAGACTTCGCGAGCGCGAAAATGAATTAACGCGTTCGCTGCCGATCTCGCGCCAGAGCGTGATGTGGTGTCAGCGCTAAACAGTCAATCACGCAGAAGCGCGTGGTGTGGAATGATGTCTCATAGCCAGTCACGCGTTCGCGAGGGAAAAGCTTCTTCTCAACATCTATTCTCCGCTTCAATTGGCGTTATATGTTAGGTGTAGGCGTGGTATTGGCGTGAAGTAAATGTTAGAAGCTAGTTGTAAAGGTAAGTGGTTTCGAATTTATAGCTTTATTAGTTATTAAAAAATATTGTAATATGAGTTGTATATAGAAATAATAGTTCTGTATGGCCTTCACGCTCCAAAAAAAAAAGAAAAATGCAATGTAATAAGCCTCTAACAGATGATGAAATTTCAAATTTGTTGGCTGAGCTTTCTCTAATCTGTTCTGGTATTGGCGCACTTTTCAATCATATTTGTCATAAAAATTAAGTCGGCTTCTGGTGGAAAAACACATTTCTATTGTGGGGCAATAACTATCGACACATCCTAACGTGACCGGCAGCAAATGCGTTAAAGATAGAAAATGTGCCGGATTTCCATCAAACCTATCTCAGAAAATCAAGGCAATATACAACGGCCCTTTACCGCAATCAAGGTTACGCACGTCCTCCACTCATAAAAGCATCACGTCAACTTTGATCAGAAAGTTTGCGCAAAACAACTTAGCTAGGGGGCATTCCTCTCTTGTGTCCGAAAACTTTCCTTGTGTGTATGTACATTACTTGACGTTCTTTGTCTTGTGTTTGGCGCAACTTGGCTAGACGTGCCCCTACGCCATAATACTCAAACAACCGGGGCCGCAGTGGCCCGGTTAGAAGAATAACGGAAATGCAGCAGGAGGGTTGCGAGTTTGAATCCAACCCAAGACCGTCGTGCACAAAGGGAGCTGGTGCACGTTAAATCTATCGCGGCTTGAAATGTCCTCCCGTTGGCGTGGTGTGGAAATTTTGGAGTGTGGGGTGCCGGCTCAGACAGGAAGTTGTCATCTGGCTGTGGTTCAAAATTACGTGGTGTGTCCTCGAATCTTTCCCTTGGTTAGGTTGATCCTCGACCATCGCCAATAGCCCGATGTGTTGCTCCAGTGTGACGTTAATTGTAATACCTAACTAAATTAAGGCTTAACCGTTTTGATGAGGGTCTGGAAGTGATTTCAAAAATCTCATCTGACCTTTAAAATCTGATCAATTTTGTTAATGAGGAGATATTTCGTTATCAAGGTACAGTAGAACTCCAATTATCCGAATCAATTGGGACCGAACCCCATTCGGATAATCAAAAATTCGGATAATTGGATTGTTTCCGAAAAAAGGGTCTAGTATGTATTTTAATGAATTACTGTATGTATGTTAAAAATGGGAGAAAAAAAACTATTTTTAAACAAAAAGAGCTTTTAATTAATTAAATGAAAAGGCAATACTTTTACATGTTAAGCGTACTTGCAAGTGCTATACATAAGGACAGTATGTACGTACCGTACTGTAAATGAAAGTCATTGCTTGCTAAACATCTCGGTCAAAGTAAGCTGTTTGACTGTCTTCATTCGTTTTCGGGCAACCAAGTTGCGCATCCGCTTGATAATGAGAAGTTGCATGTTGTCACTTTCGGGCTTTCGCTCCATCCACTTCAACTCAGTTTCTAAGCCGGCAAATGCTTCACTAGCAGATGGTCCCGTGTCTGCTTTAACTTCGACAGTAAAGTCATCTTCTTCTAACACACTTTCTTCTCTCAAACTTTCAATAAGTTCATCATCATTTAGAATTTGAAACCCAGAATCATTATTTTGCGAATCGCAATACGTTTCCGTCTTAATTTTTTTTCTGAAATTCTGAAAGCGATTCGGATAGTCGGAGTTCGGATAACTGGAGTTCTACTGTATTACCGTTATTATATAATGACGAGATCCAAGACCTCGTCAGTTTTCTTCTAATGATATCTCGTCAATGGAGATTTAATCAGTTTTTCTTATGACGAGATACCTTGTCAAGACCCGTTTAACCCTTTAACAGTTTTGCACAAACACCGCTCGGGTGCTGCGAAAGATCACTTTTCTGATTTGGCCGTACTCAGCTCGGACATCTTATTTTTCTGCGCCAATCCGATGATTTGCCCAGTTTTTTAACTTTTTTCGTTGAAATGTTTCTAAAAGATGTGTCTAGTAAAGATTGGAGTTCAAAACATGCATACACTGGTTTTAATATCAGGTTTTACTGCTTTTCTTTTACGCGGGAGAAGACTGAATTTTGTTTTTACTTATATAGTGTATCACACGTGTTGCGAATACTATTGCTTTTGAATTTTGTGCTGAAATAAAAGAGGAATGAGTGATAGTGAGGGGCTCATAACAGAATATAATTATAATACTGAATCAGATAATGAATCGGAAATTTCTCTAAATGATTCTGGAAGATGTGAAACTTTGTTATTGGACTTCTCTAGTGATAAGGAACTTGGAGGAAAATACTCTCATTTGAATTTTAGACTTGACTTAGTTGATCGCCTGGTCGAAAGGCATGGAACAGTGAATGAGAAAAAAGGACGACCAGGAATTATGCCGAATTCCGTACGATTGACTAAAACACTTTTTAGAAGTGATTCCACAAACCGAAAAGAAACTGAGTCCGACGAGGCAGTGCTTTGTGTGTTACTCAAAAAGGAATGATAGCGGAAAACGGATGAGAAAAGAATCCAGATATTTTGTCCCGATTATGATATAGGACTCTGGTCGTCTCCATGTTTTAAAATTGATCGTATAAAATCTGAGTTTTGAAATTAAGTAAAAATGTAAGTATTAAAAAAATGCATGCTCTTTTCTCACATCCATTTCTGTTCAGTGTTCTTAGAAGTGGTTGTTCGGAAAAACAAACTTTAAGTAAAAATGTCAGTTTTTCGCTATAATTAACCCTTCTTTGCATGATTTTTTCTTTATTGGTGAAATAAATCAAGGTGATATAATTCATGTTCAAAATTAAAGGGAAAATGGTTAAAAAAATCTTAGTATATATATATATAGTATAAATTTAGCAAAAAACAATATGATGGTATCATGTGGTATTTTTTAAATTAAACGCAAACTTTTTTAGAAATTGCTCTAAAAATAACAGAAACACATGTTACAAACCTTTCTTCCACTCATTTTCACTTTTTTAGCAATAGAAACTCAAATATAATAAAACAAAATTAAAAACGAAATCATACGTTTATTGCAACTACAACAAACAGCGGAATGACAACTTCAAGCTCGTTTTACTGATAGTGACACTTGCTTATTTTTGACAGCTATGGTTTTTTTATGCAATGGACATTAAAAAGGTATCCAGACACGATCAACTTAAAGTGAACTTGTTCTTTTATGTAATTTTTGGGCATTCAATGTTGTGATGGAAATTTCCACCATTATGCAAAGAAGGGTTAAAGACTATCATAAATTATTAAATTCAATACTTGTAACAGTTTTGACTGCTGATTTGAATTTATATAATCGATTTGAATACAAAATGTTTTAACAAAAATGTGCTTTTTTTTGGACACAATATGGCAGAAAAAAAACTGTTAAGGGGTTAAAGATTTTTTTTTTTTAACGAGTACACACACACACACACACACACACACACACACACACACACACACACACACACACACAATTTATCATTTACTTGTCGCTGATTAAAGGGATTGATTAACTTTTTTACAAGACAGATTCCCTAAGCCAAACGTGTTACCGATCTGAACACAAACTTACAATTGGGCTAAGTTATTCTTTTACTAAGAAATGTTAAGGTAAAGAGTGTGTTACAGTTCTCGGAACAAAATCGCGGGCCGTAGTGGCCCGGTTAGAAGTTAGATACACAGATAATTTACGTAACAACTGGATTAGCAACCGGATGTTTGCGAGTTCGAAACTCGATCCAACAAAATACAGTCGGGTTCACGGGGGCTAGTGCTAGCTCAATCTTACGTGACTTCAAATGTCCTCACGCTTGCGTGGGATGGAAGTTTGGAGAGTAGGATGCTGTCTCAGGTGTTGTTCTTGTCATCTGAAAATTACGAGGCGTTGTCCTTGGATCTTTCCCTTCAGGATGAATCCCTGGCTGTCACCAATAGCACATGTATTGCTCCAGTTAAACTTTAATTAACTACCTAGCTGTCTAAACCGAATCTATTACCTATCTGACGACAAACAGAAATAAGCCGTAATTTTTTTTGTTCGTGCTCATCAGGTAAATTACTTGCATTGGCTCTGGTTATTTTTGTATTGGGGCGTAGGTAGGTAGTTAACAAACGTCCTCCAACAATACAACTATTGGCGATGGTCCGGGATCAATCCCTACTGGAAAGAATCAAGGAAAAAGCCTCGTAAATTTGAACCACAGTCAGATGATGAGAGCAACACTCTCCAAACTTTGCCAACGCGTCATTAGGGGGGGGCACGGCAAATTTAACTTGTACCAGCCCCCGCGAACTCGAAGATCTTTGGCTGGACCTAGTTCCGAACTCGCAACCCTCCGGTTGTTTATCCCCTGCTCCTTCGACCGGTTCCTTGGCCACCATTTCGAAAACAAATCAAATATAAAAAATAGGTCGAATTTCCATCGAAGGACCCCAGAAAACCAAAGCGCTATTCAGAGGCCTATAATAGCAATCAAGGTCACACACGTCCCGTACATCCACTCCTAGAAGCATAATGTAAACTTTGAGTAGCTTTGATAAGAGGTCGCGCACAACAGCGTATTTTGACTGCCAGAAAAACACGCCAGCGATACGAATATTCCGCCGCTTAGAGTGACGAAATTAAGCGCTTTGATTCAGAAATCAGCTGAGCATGACTTCTGCGGTCGGCCACGGAATGACAACGCGTAACGCGGGTCTATTTTGAAAATAACGACACGTTTTCTGTGTGCCGCTCTTGACGTCAAGTTCCGACGTCACTGTCGAAGACGTACACAGTTGTGCATACTTCATTATGACAGGGAAATCTATTTATGGTGATTTCGATGCGAATTAAAAATAAAACTTCGATGGCGTGAGGTTGAACGGGCTGTAGTTTGTTAGCTGGACACAGTCTCCTCTCGGTTCAGATGAATCGATTCGTAATATGCCACTGTTCGAATCGGTCACTGTTTAGATGAATCGATTCGTTAGATGCCACTGTTTGGATTAATCGATTCGTAAAAAGGCAACTATTTAGATTAATAGATATTTCATTATGAAGAAAGCAATTAATTACTTATAATTGGATAAATACTCCCCGAAACTAGTATGCTAAGTTTTTCTTAGTGGTCATGTAACAGCATTGAACTCCCGTTATGATGAACTCGATGAGACGTTAACTTAGTTCTTTATATAGGAATTTTCGTTATAACGAAATTACTAATAATTTATTAGTGCGCAAAATATTCTCATAAAATAAAATGTTAAATATTTCTAACTCTTATCGCATATGATTTGTATAGAGGTGCGATTTTGGTTATTTTCCTTTAAAGTTGAATTATGCAAATTGAATCCTGATTTACACAATTCAAAATAATGCTTTTGAGGGATGATACTTGTTTTATATCTGGGCTATGTAGCTAAATATGTAATTGATAATAGCTTGCGTCAAAAGACACGTTAATGTTTTAGTATTTTTTTATGTGATCCTATTCCAAGATTTTCTCGTTTGCTTTTTCAATTCTGAACTAGCAGAAAAATTTTAGTTACGTCTCCGTATTACTTAAATGTATGGCACAATTCATCTAATAGTGTGAAAATGATTGAAAGGTTAGAGAAATGCAAGTTTATTAAGAATATTTCATTGAAAAATAAAATACCGAATGTGTCAAATGCATTTTTACACTACAGCGATACAGCTAAGTAGAGTGGGAATAATGGTAACTTATATTATGTCCAAGGAAAGCTTGTCTGTATATTTTAAGGAAATAAGCATAATTGAAAACTAAAATGCTTATTTGCTGCTTTGCTCATTCCTTATTAAAGCATTTGAAGACGTGTGTAATCTTTTCTGGCCAAATATAAAAGCAATGAGAAAACTAGTCGTAGCGATTCAAATCATTTTGGAATTTCAGTGTAAAGCGGCGTATGCCGATGCAGCCAAATAGAATGGGAATGATGGTAGATGATATTATGTATGGCAAATTCAAATATTAGGCTTATGTGAGTATAACGTACCGGGAGTTTGAATGAGTACTGACTACATCCTCAGATTGTATCTTGCAGTTAACATAGCTGGATGATACTAAAACTATCATTATTAAAAGAAAACTTGAACAGAACTTGTTTGAATTTTTTTACATTAAATGAAAGAGGTATCTTAAGGGTATAGAATGTATCGCTGATATTGAATATACCAAGTACACTGACGGGTTATGGTGATGTAATAGCGACAGAGATTGAGAATGACGGTAGTTTACGTTAAAGACATGTTCACTCGTTCATATCTTTCAATGAAATAGATTTAAAAATAAATTACCTATTTTACTCTTTCGCTTATTTCAAAAAAAAAAATTGTGAAGGTGTTCATTACTTTTTTACAAGAAAATAACAAACAGAAAACTAGCCAGTAATTGAAACACCATTTTGAAAAGTCAAGGTAAAATATAGTCTGACGATGCAACTAAATATAGTGAGAATGATGATAGATCATGTAAAAACAATTTCATTTGTTCATATCATTTGATGAAACAGATTTTAAAATAAATTACTTATTAATGTTTTATTAAAGAAAAAAACAATTAGACTACCACACAGTCGTACAAATTCAAAAGCGACACGCCATTTTGGAAAATCAGTGCAAAACGGAAATTGGCGGTGCAGCTAAATAGAGTGGGATAGATAATAGTTCATGTCAAAGAACAATTTTATTCTTTATTTCATTTAGTGAAATAGAGAGAGATATTTTGTTAAATGGTACCTGTTTTACTTATTTAAAAAAAATCATTCAAATATGACCATCTTGTAAAAGTTAATGAACGTTCAGGAAACTAGTCGTAGATTCAAAAGCTATACACAGTTTTTTTTAATCAGTATTTAAAGGAATCTGGCACTAAAGCTAAATAGAGCGAGAATTATAGAGCTTATGCCGAAGACAATTTTATTCGTTTTCATATCATTTATAAGGGGATTTAACCCTCATATATCTTGACGAGACATCTCGTAATTAGGAATATTATTGGCGGTTCTTAATGGACGAAATATCTCTTCATCAGAAAGAAACTGACGAGATATTGGTCTCGTCATCGTAAAAAAATATCTACAATATCTTGTTAACGATATATCTCGTCATTAGCAGGATTTTTCAGATCTGGACGAGGTATCTCGTCTATACCTCTTGGAGGGTTAAAAATTAATTACTTATTTTCCGTTTCAATTATTTTAAAACAAATTATTTGAAGATGTTCGTATAGAAAACTAGTAGATTTGAAAGCAAAACGCCATTTTGGAAAATCTAATAGAGTGATAATGATAATAAGTTGTTTTTTTATGTCGAAGACAATTTTATTAATTCATATCATTTAACCTTGGTGGTCGTCTTTAAAAGGTACCGCGTCATTAGCAAGACTAACCATATTTTAGTGGACGACGTACTAATCACTAGAAAAGAATTGACCACACAAGATTTCATCTTAAAAAATTTAAAAATTCAACTATAACTATATGACGAGATATCTTATCATTAGCAGAATATGTCATATCTTCATGGACGAGATATCTCGTCGAAATCGCAAGGGCGTGGTGCGGAAATTTTTAGAGTGAAGTGCCAGCTCAGGGGCGACCTCTTTATCCGACTGTTTCAAAATTACGAGGTGTGGTCCTCGGGTAGGAAGGTATTTTAATTAACGTCGTACTGGAGTAACACAACGGGCTATTGACGACGGCCGGGATCAATCCCCAAGGGAAAGAGAGATCCGAGGACAATAGTTGTTTTGAACCACGATCAGATGACGAGGCAACACCTGCGCTGGCACCCCACTCTCCAAACTTCGGTCTTATCCTCAGGTTTTTCCTTTCGTGATTGATCACAGACCATTCGCCAATAGCCCAATATTTTACTCCAGTTATCTGTCAATTAACTACCTACCTTGTTTCAAAATAAATTATTTGGTAATGGTAATTTTAGTTAACGTCGTACTAGAGCAACACAACGGGCTATTGACGACGGTCCGGAATCAGTCCCTTAAGGGAAAGATCGAGGACAACACCTCGTAATTTTGAACCACGGTCAGATGACGAAGCAACACCTGAGCTGGCATCCCACTCTCCAAACTTCCACGCCAACCCAACGTGAGGACTTTCGGCCACGACAGATTTAAGGTGCACCAGCCGCCTCTACACCATACGTTTACAAACATCCATGCCCGGACCCGGATTCGAACCAGGAACCTTCCGATCTAGAGGCTAACACCTTAACCACTATACCGGTTGGTCGGCATAAATTATTTGGAGATGTTAAGTAAGTAGGTATGTTAGTAGATTTGTTATTAAGTGTGTTAAGTAGGTAGCTAGAGCAACACAACGTACTATTGGCGACGGTCCGGGATTAATCCCCGAAGGGTAATGGTAATTTTAGTTAACGTCGTACTAAAACAACACAACGGGCTATTGACGACGGTCCGGGATCAGTCCCTTAAGGGAAAGATGCGAGGACAACGGTCAGATGACGAAGCAACACCTGAGCGGGCACCCCACTCTCCAAACATCCACGCCAAATCCCCGAAGGGAAAGATCCGGGTACACAACGTATTTTGAACCATGGACAAGGTCACACATTAGCTGCCATCCTACTCCCCAAACCTCCAAAAGACAACCAGGAATCTTGTAGATTCAAAAACGAAACGCCATCGTGGAAAGTCGGCGTAAAACAGATTCCGCCGATGCAGTCAGCATGGGAATGAAGCTATAACTCTCACACGTAAACACGTCAAAGCCTGCTTCTCGCTTTTGGGAATTCCGCTAATTGGCGCTTCCTATAATCTGTCCTCTACCGTATTAAATTGATAATTATTCGGCAGAAAAGAGCCCAAGACGGCACTATCCGGCGATGAGTGGAAAAGCCAAAAAAACTCTGACGTACCACTCTAGGCTAAAAATAAAACCCTTTCCACCAATCACGCTCGCGTAATTTATTCTCTAATCTCGTTCCTAGGTAAACAGCGCATTTATTATCCGAGATAATGATTGGGAAATAATTTGAATATTCATGCCCAGGCTGAATGACGGAATTAAAAACGTGTTTGTGACAGATTAAGAGACGAGTAATTGGTATAAATGCATTTTAATTTGATGGCTTGTGGTATCAAATAAGCTATTTTTGAGTATTTGGAACATTTAATTAGATTATTTAAAATTGTATTCCACTTGTTAAGTTTGTTTCCCTGCCTGAAGGGGAAATGGAGAATCACATATTTCTGGTTTGTTATCCGACATAAAAATATTTTCGCTACTTCCAGCTTGATGTAATCGTTGCTAAGGTAGCACGGTTGGAACAGATTATCGATCGAGGGGGGAGGTGCAATTTCCAATCCAACCAAAGACCGTCTGGTACAAAGGGGCTTGTGCAAGTTAAATCTGTCATAGCTTCAAATGTCCACACATAGGCGTGTAAGTTTGGAGAGTGGTGTGACCGCTCAGGTGTGAGATCACCATCTGACCGTGTTTCAAAATTACGCGGTGGTCGTCTCCTCGGATCTTTCCTTTCGGGTTTGATCTCTGATCGTCATCAATAGCCCGTTGTGTTGCTCCAGTGTGGAGTTGATTAAATACTTACCTATCACTACCCACCCACCTACCTAGTATCTACTTTTCCTAGGTGACCGTACTCTACATTACCTCGAATAATCAAGGTTCTAGCTTGTGCCCTACAATTTGTGTGTGTGTGTGTGTTATGATACACAGTTCAATTCCGTGTGGACGGAGTCCACGTTAGACCGGTTCGAAGAGAATCGGATTAGAAACCGGAAGGTTGCGAGTTCGAATCCAAACAAAGATTGTCATGTACAAAGGGAGCTAGTGCACGTTAAATCGGTCGTGGTCTCAAATATCCTCACGTTGTGTGGTGTTTAAGTTTTGAGAGTGGGTTGCCAAAATTACTTGGTGTCGTCCTCGGTAAGGTAAGGTAAGGTAATTTTAGTTAACGTCGTACTAGAGCAACACAACGGGCTATTGACGACGGTCCGGGATCAGTACCTTAAGGGAAAGATCCGAGGACAACACCTCGTAATTTTGAACCACGGTCAGATGACGAAGCAACACCTGAACTGGCACCCCACTCTCCTAACTTCCACGCCAACCAACGTGAGGACTTTCGGCCACGACAGATTTAAGGTGCACCAGCCGCTTCTACACCATACGCTTACAAACACCCATGCCCTGACCCGGATTCGAACCAGGAACCTTCCGATCTAGAGGATAACACCTTAACCACTATACCGGTTGGTCGGCGGTGTCGTCCTCGGATATTTCCCTTGGCGGTAATGGTAATGGTAATTTTAGTTAACGTCGTACTAGAGCAACACAACGGGCTATTGACGACGGTCCGGAACCAGTCCCTTAAGGGAAAGATTCGAGGACAACACCTCGTAATTTTGAACCACGGTCAGATGACGAAGCAACACCTGAGCTGGCACCCCACTCTCCAAACTTCCACGCCAACCCAACGTGAGGACTTTCGGCCACGACAGATTTAAGGTGCACCAGCCGCCTCTACACCATACGTTTACAAACATCCATGCCCGGACCCGGATTCGAACCAGGAACCTTCCGATCTAGAGGCTAACACCTTAACCACTATACCGGTTGTTCCCTTGGCGGATTAATCTCGGACCGTTGCTGTGTTGAACCAGTACGACGTTAAGTAAAATGCCTACCTACCGATCAAACAAAGGATTTATTTCTTTTTGCCACAAAGTGAACGATTAAATTTAAATATAAGATAAACAAAAGAAAATCAATAACAAGTTATTTAAATCTCAAATCTCTTGGTTACTGTCTCGACGAAGTACCAAATCGGTATTGATCAGATCTTGATGGACGAGATACCTCTAAAAAACCACCTGAAGGGTTAAAAATGCCGATTTTCAGGAAATGCTAAGATGATAGTTGGGGTTTTAAGTACAAGAGTCATATTTGGACGCGCCGCGCCAAACAACGTTTAGGTAACGGGACAGACATACTCAAAGAAAGCTTTGCTAACATAGAAAAGAGAAGTACGCGATGGAAAATAATTGAACTTGTTCCGCCTATATCTATATAATTTGCACGTTGCCATCTCAGTGAGTCACAAAAAAGGGTTAAAGCATGGGCCGTTCAAGAAGTTTTCACTGGACATTTTGAAAACCATTCCGGCCAGATAGAGTAATAAATGAAACTTGCAGAATAGCACTTTCGACAACCTCTTAAAAGTGACATCCCCCTTCAGTGCAATTAGACTAGCTGGAGTGTGTCATTCAAGTGCAAAGTAGGATGCCCAAATCCTCGCCATTCTTCCTCAAGGCGTTAACATTTGTTGAAATTAGAGAATCTACATATAGTAACGGCAATTTGAAGAAACTACGATGAACCACAGAAAATCAGGTCCCTGGATGAAAGAAATGAAGAATCGTGATATACAATTGACAGATAACGGTGAAAATAGCCACATGAAATCAGGTCCCTGGATGTAAGAAATGAGGAATCTTGATTTAAAATTGACAGATAACGGTGAAATCAAAAGGCAAATAGAAATTCTTTTTGATCCCAATATTGTAGTAAATTTACTAACAGGAAAAGTTCAACAACTAAACTGTGGTTTGGTAGCTGTGGAAACTCGTCTGGGGTGGACTCTCATGGGTAAAGTTTCAGTTGAAAGAAGAAAAACGGATACATCTTTACTTGTGAAGGCCATGACGTACATCAAAGACTCAAAAGTATCAGATCTATGGGAGCTGGATACTTAAGGTATTAGAGACCCTATAGCATTGACGGCGAACCTTTTAAAGAAGTTGGTTAAATTTTGTTCATTAAATTTTTAGTATTAGCTCGTGGGTCACTTGGAAATAAAAAAGGGAGCATGGTAAAAAAAACTACTTTTTTTGGTTCTCCGTTTTTTAATCCTTTAAAAAATTAACGATTCCTTTTTGTTTTACAACTTTTACTTTTGGAAGTGAAGAGCAAATATCGATATAAAAGGGGAGAAATCATGCCCAGCTACCCTGCACTGAGTTTTTGATGAACAAGGAAAAGAAAACAACTTATATATGTGAATTATTATTTTAATAGATAATATAGTTACAGGTATGTGTATGTACAATAAAGTTAAAGTATATTTAATGAGAAATCTGTTGTTTTTGTCAGATAATTTCTTAATATTAGGTTCATATTCAGTATTCATTAGTTAAACGCATTTTGCAGTCAATTCATTTCCGAGTTTATTTCTATAGGTTGACTATAAAATTCATCGAAGAAAACAATTTTTCACATGAATATGTCGATTCAAACATTGTTAAAAGAGCATTAGCAAGTTTCTTCATTGATATAAAATTATTTGGTAAAGAATACTCATATGTTTAGTATAATATTTTCAATTTTTAGTGTGGGATCAAAATAATTTGCACTAATTTCAGACATTTTCTTCTACTTCGGAAATCAAGTTATCACATTTATTTTTCCAAACTATACTGCTTTGAAATTCAACTAATTCCATTTCCAAATCATGGATACCTAGCCACTTAAATTCGTTTAACTCCATTGTTTCGAATTTCGTTTTGTATGGATATAAAATGAAGTGAAATGTATTTACCATACTTTTAAAATGATTAAATCTCTCCTCAAAGGCTTGTTTTATTTCCTGTATAATCATTAAATACTTTTTTATTGCATTTTCTTAAACGCCAAGCGTATTTTCCATTGTTATTGTGTTTTGAAAATGTTTTTGTAATTGAGGAAAATATTTCATGATTTTCATTTCCAATTCTCTAGTAAAGATTTCAAGTTTCGTCATAAATATCTTAATATTTTCATATAAATCTTAAAACAGCATTATGTATAGTAAATATATCTAAAACATTTTACAAAAATCATTTATGCATTTTTTTTTTTTCATTTTTAAGTTCTTTATTAACACTTGTATTTTCTTCATATTTTTAAAAGAGGGGTTCGAAAAATAATTAACATTCTTTATATATATGATGAAATATGATAAATTTATAAAAATCAACGCGTAAGTCATTTAAAAAGCCTGCGTGGGTCAGTGTCTGACCCGAGGGTCATAGGTTTGCCATCCCTGCCCTATAGAAATAAAATCCTATGAGGATAAAGAAAGAGCGGTGCAAGAACATTTTGTGCAAACAGTGACCTTAAATGATGAAAATCGCTATGAAGTAAATTTGCCATGGGTCGAAAACAGCCCTTCACTTCCTACGAATAAAGAAATTGCTGAGAAAAGACTGCATACAACCACTAGAAAACTTCATCAGGATAATCTGCTGACTGAATATGACTGTATATCAAGTTTTGAAGCTCTGGGAAGATGCAGGAATTATCGAACAAGTACCGAAGGAAGAAGTGGTAAAGTTTGGATATTATTTACCTCACCGTCCTGTTTTAAAAGAATGTAGTTCCACTACAAGAATCCGTCCAGTATTTGGTACATCAGCAAGATCTAAGAAGTGTCCTTAATTGAATCAATGTCTAAAAAAACAAGACCCAACTTAATTGAGCAAATACCAGATGTCTTGTTGCAGTTTCGTAAAGGCAGGATAGGTATATTACGAAGGTTTTTCTCCAAATAATTGTTGCACACAAGGAACGAGGTTATTTGTGCTTTCAGTGGTGAAGCGACATAGAAAAAGAGGAGGTAAAAAAATTTAGACATGCACGTGTCGTTTTTGGTATTACTAGTAGTCCCTTTCTCTTAAGTGCAGTTATAAAATACCACCTTGGAAAATCACTTCAAAAATTGTCTTCAGAAAATTGGCTATGATTCTCGGAAGATGCTTTCCACAGGTTAGAAAAAAGTTTCTATGTTGATAATTGTCTGACCAGTGTGGATGACCTTCTTGAATTGAACACGTTTATTTAAGAAGCGAAATTTGTAATGTCACAAGCAAATTTTGAACTAAAAGGGTGGGAGTATTCAAAGAAAAATTTCTGGATTATTCGCGTTAGCAGAACGGCTCGATCTTTTGTGTCCAAGTGTATCAAGTGCAAACGGTTTAACGTCACAAATTTGGATGCTTCTTCATCACCTTTACCAATCGATCAGGTAAGAGATGCTCATGTCTTCGGGCTCTCTATCCTGGAAAGGTACAAAACTCTAATGTTTAGATTGAAAATTACTCGGAACCAAAGACACCTATGCATGAAGAACTGGTGAAAAGAATTATTACTGCGGGTGGCAGAACTGTAAAGCTCCATGTTAGTTAAATATTTTGAACTTTGAGCTTCATGAACTTTGTTCGTCCCATTGGATCTGGACAATGCTTGGACTGGCACAGGCTGTTCGCTTCTTTTAAAATGCCACAACGGTGTAACCGTTGCGTACTTTTAAACCACTCTTCTATCTTCAAAGTATTTTGCATTGGCGTGAACGTGATTAGGGACGATGTATGCACGGACTCTAATGTCTTCGAGAGAAAATGTTTTACTTTTTATTTCTTTTACCTCACTTGCGTGACTTGTTAAAGTGTGGAAAAAATAAACATTTTGTATGGAAACGTTTGGTCTAATTGAATTTCAATGAATTGGATCTTTAATTATGATTGTCTTAACTTATGAGTTTCAGCCTTCAAGGAATTTTTGGCTTATCATCGTCTTGAAGTTGTTTAATTTGGGTAAAGTACGCATCCAAAGAGAAGGCGGTTAACCTTCGGAAAGATCAACTTTGCTGGTGCTCGTCTCGACGAGGTATCTCGTGATTAGCAAAACCATCTTCAGATCTTGATGGACGCATTAGAAGAAAACTGACCACACTTTGCTAATTTTTTTTATCCTGGCGAGATCAATGCCTAGTCTTTCACAAAATCGCGCGCGCGGATAGATCTGATGGCCGAGGTGTCTTGTAATTGACAAAATTGGTCGGATTTGACGGACGAGATGTCTACTTACTAACAATATTGGTAAGATGTTAATGGATGAGATATCGCGTTGAAACGACTTGGATAGTATTTGTAAGCAGGCTATCAGTGATTGCCATTCAAGAAGAAACCATGAATTGCGATCACTGTTGATATTTTTCTCCGCCAACTCGTCACTAATGCTATCTCTTTTGGCACCCAACGATAACCTTTGAACCAGAATAAGCTCTAAATTCTAAAGTGGTGGAAGCGATATGTTTTTGCTTCCACCAATCTCCTAATATGACTTATAGATTCGTTCAAAACTATGTGAATCAACTGCAAAGTCACGGGAGCCGTACGACCTAGCGCCATAAGCACCAAACATTTTGTTCAATTCGGGAATCGCACAAAACGTAAAGATCCTAGGTTTATTAGCCGACCAACCGGTATAGTGGTTAAGGTGTTAGCCTCTACATCGGAAGGTTCCTGGTTCGAATCCGGGTCTGGGCATGGATGCTTGTAAGCGTATGGTGTAGAGGCGGCTGGTGCACCTTAAATCTGTCGTGACCGAAAGTCCTCACGTTGGGTTGGTGTGGAAGTTTGGAGAGTGGGGTGCCAGTTCAGGTGTTGCTTCGTCATCTGACCGTGGTTCAAAATTACGAGGTGTTGTCCTCGGATCTTTCCCTTGTGGGACTGATCCCGGACCGTCGTCAATAGCCCGTTGTGTTGCTCTAGTACGACGTTAACTAAAAAATTACCAATTACCGTCAAGATTGGACCAATTTTGCTTAAGACTACATATTTCGTCCATCAAGATGTTGCCGAATTTTTGATGACGAGATCAAGGTCTGTTCAGTTATTATTGACTATATCTGGTCTATGCTGATGTTGAAATACCTCTTCGAGGCAACCACCAAGTAATTGGTTATTTTTAATTTCCCTTCGTAATATCCGTGTGGTTCTCAGCAATGTTTTCGACAGTGAAGCGGAGTAAGAGATGCTTGGATTTTCAGCAAACTTGTGTGTCTTGCTTTGTGAGCTTTTCGATTCAGAAACTTGACTCTTCACATGTGTCCCAAGATTGTTTCCTACCTACCGACAACAGCTATTGTTCTTCTCAAACAAAATGTTTTGGACTTGAACAGAAAAGGCCAGTTTTTGGCAGACTTTGTTATTCCCAGTGGATCTGGACAATGCATGGACTGTACACTCTTCGTTCTTTTTTAAAATGCCACTACGATGAAACCGTTGCAGACTTTTTTTAATCCACTCTTTTATCTTAAGTGCCTTGCAGTAGCGTCGACTGATTGTGCTTAGGGTCAATGCAAGCCCGGACTCAAATGTTTTTATTTTTCCTCTCTTGGGTGACTTGTGTAAAAAAAAATAAACATTTAGTCTGGAAATGTTTGAGTTTTAATTGAATTTCAATGACTTGGATCTTTTGTTATGATTGTCTTAACTTACGAGTTTCAACCTTCCAGGAATTTCTGGCCAACCATCTAGAATTTTAATTTGGGTAAAGTACGGATCCGACAAGAAGGTAGTTGACTTTCAGAAAGGTCAACTCTACTCTACGAAATATCTCATTAGCAGAACTATTTCTTGATGGACGAGGTACTTTGTCATTAGAAAAAAACATCTCGCCATGATAAAAAAAAAATTTAGTCTTGATAGCCGAGATGTCTTATCATTGGCAAAATTGGTCGGATCGTTTTGACAACCGAGACGTCTAGTCATTGGCAAAATTGGTCACATCTAACGCACGAAATGTCTAGTCATTGGCAAAATTGGTCACATCTGACGCACGAGATGTCTACTTGCATTGTTGGTAAGATGTTGATGGACGAGATATCGCATTGAAACGACCTGGAGAGTACAGGTGCATTCTCACGAATCAAGTTTAATTGACCGATTATAGTTGATCAACAAAAGTGGAATATGACTTGAATTAGTTTTTGTTCACACATTTCAATAGAATCTGATCAACAGTTTCAGTTTTAAAATGGCGTCGAAAGCAGCTGTGCGCGAAGTTGTACAGATAGTAAAACTTTTGTTAAAAGAACTAAAAACAATTTTATTTTTTAACACTTGAGCAAAAATCGAAACTTAATTTTGTACTTCTGATCAGCAATACTAAGACTATCAATTTCCATTTCTTTGACATCTCTTGAATCTTTGTTTTTATAATTATCCTGTCGGGGATTTCAAAGAAAATCATGCTTAGAGATGTAAAATTCTTGTTAATAATCTTTTGGAAAATATTTTCATCAGAGTAAGAATCATCAAGAATTTTCTTTTCTGAATGCATAAAAAAAATAATAATATGGCACATATTTTTTTTTAAATCTTAAAATGAATACATGATGAAAAAAATCATAATTTCGAATTGTAGTAGTATTTTGTTAAGTCTAACATTATAAATAAAGAGATAAAAACATTTCACTTCTTTTTGTACTTTTATGTTCAACAGTACTTCATTATCACTTTCTGAACCTGAAGTTAATATTTCATCATTTACAGCTCCTACAAAAATCTGAATAGGTTTTTCATGTTTCCTTTCTTTCAAAATTTCTATTTTAGCATTTCTGTGAAAATAATACAGAAAATGAAGGACTGTAATGGTGGGAAACAAGGCATTAGAGCAGTATTGCCAACTCAGACGACTGAAAAATCTACAAATTCCCCTAAAATAAACATAATTTAGAACCAAAACTACTAAATTTCTAATTTTTGTAAAAAAAAATGCAGAAACAAAATTTTTGATTTTCTTCACATAATTTTTAATTTTTAACATTTTATTTAATGTTTATGGGCTAGAAAAACTATATTTTTGAGAAAAAAATTGATAAATTTTTACTTTTGTAATTGCTTTCTAAACTGCTACTAATCTAATACTAAATATATTACAAAAGGAAGTGTTTGTTTGTTTCGCGGCTGCAAAATCCTGACGATCTATGGCACTTACAGCAATGAGATTTAGCACACAGGTAGTCCAAATTTTTTGCAATTTTTGGGTCGCAGCGAAATTTTAAAATTCAATCTAGAAGATTTTTAAATGAATGTAATAGTTTTATTCTCTACCTGCTTTTTCAAACTCGTTTCGTCCGGACGAAATAAGAAACACCCTTATATGAACTTTTTCTCCCTCACGTGACCTTTTATATTTTCGCAAGAGATTGTGACATCACGTGAACTTTCTCTTTCCAAAAAAAAAAAAAAAACAGATTGCATATTCTGCCCCTTCGCGTTAAAAAAAGAAACAGATTACATTTCCTGTCCCCTTGTCGGCAAATGAGAGCAAGAAATAAAAAACATATTGACCGGGATTGTTAAATTATTTTTTCGTAAAATCGGAATCGCTAAAGATAGATTGAAAATTTTCACTTTAGATTGATACCTAAAAATATGATTTTCTTTAAATAAATAATTTTTAAAGTTAATATATCTTCAACGGATTTGAAATCTGCGGAAAATTTTACACACACACCACATTAATACCTTACATCATGGCGTTGCCCGTGGTGTTGGTTTGCGAAGCAAACAGGCCACGCAGTGGCTAGTACTAAATATACTTTTCCTGACGATGAAAAAATCTCCATCTTTATTTTATTTAAAAATTTTAAACTATTCATTAATAACCATAATTATTCCTATTTGATTTATGTAATATTATAATTAGTACTTATAGCTTGGTTTATAAAAAATAAGTATCTCTAATATTATAAAAGGAAGTGTTTGTTTGTATTCTGCACTCAAATTCCTTAAGAATCTGTGGCACTTGCAGTAATGGGATTTGGCACTCAGGTAGTGCAAATTGTTTGCAATTTTTGGGTGACGGCGAATTTTAAAATTTAATCTAGAACATTTTAAAATGAATTTCATAAAATTTAATTATTATTGAATGCAACAGCACAGATGGTCAGTTTCTAAATTAAATTTTTTTTAGAATCCGTTTTTATTTAGCGCGGAGAAATAATTTTCCAGCAGTAGAAGAAAAAAAATTTAACTGGAGTTATTTAGTTCTTTTTAACAATATCCAAGATCGTTGAAGATAGAGTCACTTCACAGTAATTCACATTAAATCGATAGAGTAATTTCACATTAGATCGATACCTAAATATGATTTTCTTTAAATAAATAAAAAATTTTAATTGAATACCTTATATTTTTGCAATAGATTGTAACGTCACGTCAACCTTCGCGTTCAAAAAATAAACATATTTCAGCGAAACATTTTGGCTGGCATTGTTGAGTTTATTTTTGTAAAATCGGGATCATTAAAGAGATGTATTGAAAATTTCAACGGATTTGAAATCTGCGGAAAATTTGACACCAGATAGATACCTTATACATTTGATTTTCTTTTAAAAGAATAATTTATCAAGTAAATATTTATATTTTTGCAACAGATTGTGACGTCACGCCAAAATCCCATTTTGTTTGCAAAACAAACCAACACCACGGGCAACTTCGTGATGGCTGTTATCCAATAGGCTACAAATTCACATTTGGTTTGCTTCGCAAACCAAATGGCAATGTGTTTTTTTGTTTATGTTGAACATGATAAATTTAGTGTTATAATGTTTCACAGCATGTTAACTTTTCCTTTATTTCCATGTGATATAAATTGCAGATTTTTATTTCATGTTGATCAAAATGGAAAATTTTTGCACGTTTTTCAATAGAAATAATAGTTTAACTAATTTCTATATCACAGAGCTTATCTCTACTATTATAAAAGGAAGTGTTTGTTTCTTGCCCGCAAAGTCCTGATGAATCTATGGCAGTTACGGCAATGGGATTTGGCACACAGGTAGTACGAATCTTTTGCAATTTTTGGGTAGCGGCGAATTTACAAATTCAATCTAGAACACCTAAAAAATGTAATAGTTTTTTTCACCGTTCTTTCTTTTATTGGGAAATGAAGAAGCATCAAAATTTAGCCTTTTCTCCCTTACGTCACTATTGACATCAGCCTTTGGAACCATGCCAATATTTTTCACCTTCCGTCTTGAATTGGAGCGAACAGATTCGAATGACTTTCGTTTCATTCCGATTCATTCATTTTGATTTCCTTAGAAACGGATTCGAGTGAAACAAAATAAATTATTAAAGTTATCACACTGGCGTTCTTCAGAGTATTTTTCTATCTCAGCAACCATTAAAGATAGAATACAAATTTTAACGGATATGAAATCTGCGGAAAATTTTACACCACCTAGATACCTTATGCGTTTGATTTTCTTTTAATAGATAATTTATCAATTAAATATTTATATATTTTGGTTTGCGAAGCAAATCAGCACAACGGTAATGTGACACCACGAAAAGAACTGTCACGGGCAACTCCGCTGTTATGCAATAGGCTACAAACACATGCACGCGTGGTGTAATCTGTTTAAAGCTAGCATGACAGTCACCTGTTCACACGTTTCAAGACAAGTTTCCAACGAAAGCAGATGGCGGATGACTCATCACCTGAACGAAAAAGTTTGAATGGGTCAAACCTTTCTTGATCAACTGAAAAGTTTATCAAAACTATTGAAACAAAGGTTCTCACTATAGTTTTCATTCAGCTTTTGTTGATCAACTATAATCGGTCAATTAAACTTGATTCGTTAGAACGCGCCTTTAATGTTAGAAGACTGCTATCACTGTGATTGTAATGCACAAAGAAGCCATGAATGGCTATCGCTGTAGATTTTTTCCTCCTCCAAACTCGTCATTAATACTATCGCTTTTGGCATTCAACGGTAACCTTAGAATCTGAATAAGCTCTAAAACAGCCAGTTGCGGAAGCTATTTGTTTTTGCTTCCACCAATCGTCTAGTTTAACTTATAGACTTGTTCAAAACTACGTGAATCAATTGCCAGCTTACGGGAGCCGTACGACCTTGCGACATAAAACTCAACTATTCAGTTCAATCCGGGAACCGCACAAAACGTTAAGATCCTACATATGTTAAATATCCCGTTGTGTTGCTCTTTTGTGACGTTAGTTAAAAAAAATACCATACTTAAGTATATTATTTACTTTTGGACTACGGCCGGTACAGCAGTTGTACCTTGAAAGTTATAAGAATCGCGCCAAGAATAGCACCTATTATAAGCTTTGCCGTAGTCAAAAGGTTAAGATTTCTAAGTTATGTAATTACGATATAAAGTTGATTCTCTAAGGTCCAATTATCAGTATCTGATTTTCGAACCGAATTGGTTAGAGGTTTATTGACCCTACATGTGCTTTTGACGAGAAGTCTCCGTCAAGTTCGGGCAAATTTTGCTTACGAATAGATATATCGTCCATCAAGATATTGCCGAATTTTAAATGGCATGAAGATCTCTGATCAGTTATTTAATAATGTCGATGCTACGTCCATCAATATCTGGTCTATTTATGCAGATGACGAGACACCTCTACGAGATAACCTCCAGAAGGGTTAAAGCTTGGCATTCGAGTGCCCAATTTGTCCAAAGGGCTGCGAAACAGAAGACCGTGAGGACACCCCCCCCCCTTTTTTTAAAATATGAAATGTTCGTAATTTTCCTCCCAATTTACTGTAAAATTACCGCGATCAGTAAATACTGTGACACATCCGCCTAGCTAGATTATTAATCCATTCCTCACACGCCGACCAACCGGTCTGGTGGTTAAGGTGCTAGCCTCTAGATCGGAAGGTTCCTGGTTCGAATCCGGGTTAGTGCATGCATGTTTGTAAGCGTATGGTGTACAGGCGGCTGGTGCATCTTAAATCTGTCGTGGCCGAAAGTCATCACGTTGGGTTAGTCTGGAAGTTTGGAGAGTGGGATGCCTGCTCAGGTGTCGCCTCGTCATCAGACCGTTGTTCAAAATTGCGTGGTTTCGTCCTCGGATATTTCCCTTATAAAGGGATTGATCCCGGACCGTCGTCAATTTATGATGGTAATGGTAATTTTTAGTTATTTTCGTACTAGAACAACAAAACGGGCTATTGACGACGGTCCGGGATCAATCCCTTAAGATAAAGATCCAAGGACAAACCCTCGTATTTTTGAACCACGGTCAGATGACGAGCAACACCTGAGCTGATACCCCACTCTCCACACTCCCACACCAACCCAACGTGAGGACTTTCGGCCACGGAAGATTTAAGGTGCACGAGCCGCCTCTACATCATACGCTTACAAACATCCATGCCCGGAACCGGATTCGAACCAGGAACCTTCCGATCTAGAGGCTAACACTTTAACCACTATACCGTTTGTTCGGCAAATTATCAACCGGATATATGTTCAAATTTAACCAAAGACTAATGTACAAGGGGCTGGTGCAGGTTAAATCTCGTGACCTGAAGTGCCCATTGGTGTGGTGTGGAAGTTTGGAGAGTGAGGTAAAAACTTCAGGTATAACCTCGTCATCTGACCGTAGATCAAAATTACGTGATGTTGTCCTCTGATCTTTCTCTTATGGATTGAGCCTCGTCATCTGACCTAGGTTCAAAATTACGAGGTGTTGTCCTCGAATCTTTCCCTTTAGGTATTGATCCCGGACCGTCGTCAATAATCCGTTATGTTGCTCTAGTACGACGCTAATTAAAAATTACCAACTATCAATTTACCCTTGGGATTGATCCCGGACAGTGGTTGCCCCAATAACCCGTTGTATTGCTCCAGTACGGCGTTAATTAAATACCTACGTACCCATTTTTTATGACAAGATCAAGATGTAGTAATTTTTTCTAATAAGATATATCGTCCTTAAAGATATGGTTAGTTTTGCTAGCGCAGTTGGTAAAACCATACAGGAAAGATAAAAGTAGAGTGAGCAATGATAATTGGTAATTTTTTTAGTTAACGTCGTACTAGAGCAACACAACGGGCTATTGACAACGGTCCGGGATCAGTCCCTTAAGGGAAAGATCCCGGAAGGGAATAATTTTGAACCACGGTCAGATGACGAAGCAACACCTGAGCTGGCACCCCACTCTCCAAAGAGTGAGTAATGATAACCTTTTTATGTGCCTAGGAATCATGTGACCAAACCAGGAAATTTCGTAATTTTTTAATTAACCTCGTACTAGAGCAACACAACAGGCTATTGACGACGGTCTGGGATCAATCCCCCAAGGAAAAGATCCAAGGACAACACCGTGTAATTTTAACCACGGTCAGATGACGAGTGACCAATCCAGAATTATGGAATCTAGTATTCATCATATGATTGGACCCAGGTACTTGAGAAGACACCCATCCATTGACTCATCATCTGAATGGTTCACGGATTGATCATCTCATAGTAGTAGACTGACTATTTTACACAGTACTTTTGTTGCAATGCAATATAAATGCGCTATTCTACATCTAATTTTTTGTGAGATGTATCGCCAAACGATAAGATGCCAAATAGGCCAATCAAGTCCATTTTCTATAGAGCAGTCACGTGACTAGCACTCGACGTGTTGGTCACACGTTTTGAAACTTCTCAATAAAAATGCTCGCTTTAATTTTGTTTCGTGTCTATGGGTAAACCCACTAATTCACGCTTAAGGTGTTTAGATACTTATCAAAGTCACGCTGGAACAACATAACGGGCTATTGGTGACGGTCCAGGATCAATACAGAAGAACAACACCACATAATTTGAACCACGGTCAAGTTAACTCTTGATCTTGCTCCCCACCTCTCCAAACTTCCACGCCACAACAACGTGAGGAACGCCACGACAGATTTAACCAGACACGATGGTCTTTGGTTGAATCGAGTTTCGAACTCGTAACTCTCCAATTGGTAATCCGTTACTTTTCCAACTGAGCTACCACGATTAAGGACTTGTCGTCCCTGTAATTCTTTCCTCGATCACTTGAGTAATAATTGATATCTGTAAATCAGCTTGTCGGCATTTATCGAAAATCTTTTTTAATCACGATCTCCTTATTTCCGAGGACAAAATCTTTTCATTTTACGATGATTGCACGCCGCGTTTCCTGAGTGTCGCTGAAAGAAAAGACGTTGCCAGAACGATGTGAGGTCGCGAAGAGCTTTTTATTTCGTCATTCTAGCTAACAAAGAGGTTCGAAATTGAAATTGAACCCTCGGAGAGGATTCAAAAAGTTCCCTGTTCAGGCTATACTTTTATTCCATGTCACATTTAATGACTAAGTAATCGCACTTACTGGTTAAAGGATTCATGGATTCTTTCAACATTTAGGAAGAGTGATTCTATTCTTCCTTTCCTTAGAATAGTATCACTTGGAGCGTTTCTATTGCTTCTTTCCTCAAAAAAGAATACTTTGTAAAGTTTCTGTAGATCAATTACTTGGAATAGAATGCTTTGGAAAAATTCTGTTGCTACTTTCCTTAAAATTGAATTCTTTGGAAAAATTCTATTTCTCCTTTCCTAAGAATTTAGTTCTTAAAAATAATTGTATTTCCCTTCTACTAAATAGAATTTCTTCTAAGGATTCTCTTACACCCTTCTTTTGGTAATGGTAATTTTAGTTAACGTCGTACTAGTGCAACACAACGGGCTATTGACGACGGTACGGGTTCAATCCCTTAAGGGAAAGATCCGAGGACAACACCTCGTAATTTTGAACCACGGTCAGATGACGAAGCCACACCTGAGCTAGCACCCCACTCTCCAAACTTCCACACCAACCCAACGTGAGGACTTTCGGCCACGACAGATTTAAGGTGCACCAGCCGCCTCTACACCATACGCTTACAAACATCCATGCCCGGACCCGGATTCGAACCAGGAACTTTCTGATCCAGAGGCTAACACATTAACCACTATACCGGTTGGTCGACCCCTTCTTTTGAATAGAATCATTTGTATAAATTATATTGCTCATTTCAAACTCCGAAATCTCAGCTGCTAGTTTGGTTCTCTAATTCTACCGCGAAGGTTTTTATCTGAAATTTCTTCAGAGAAAAATAGCAGGTGAATAAACCTGTCGTGTCAACGATCTCAGTTGGGTGATAACAATTGGAAATATTCAGAAATTTTCGAAAAACTATGTCAAAAAATTTATTCGAAAGATATGATTACCTATCAGTTCGGAAAATATTGTTGATGCTTCTCTTAAAAAACGCATTTACCTCATTTCATTCAAAACATAAACAAAAATACCACAGCTAGAAAATTATTTCTGGTTAAGAACTAATTTAATTTATCACAGCATTTAAATGGTATCAGGTTACGTCAAAAGTTACAAAACGCAAGATAAGCCCAATCACTAAAACCCCTAATATAGCGCCCATTGTATTTGCCTTTATTGAAAAAATCTCTCGCATATCTGTTGCATATGTGCTCCCTAAAGACCTGCTTTTGTTGTTCCACATGAATTATTTTTCGTCATAACCTTTTGAGCTTCATTTTATTTAACGGAATACATGTCCGGTCTTATCTGTTGCACATAAATGTTACATAATGTTTGCTAAAATTGTTTCAAGTGAATTATTCTTTGTCGTAGCCTTTTGATCTTCTTTTTATTTAACGGAAAACATGTACTGTCACATCTATTTCAAATGGCTGATCCATGATGTCTGGCCTTAATTGTCCCACATGAATAAAAATTTCTCAAAACTTTTCGAGCTTACTTTTAATTTTACTAAGAACATGTCCAATCACTTCTGTTGCACATGGCTTGTTATTATGTCTGGTTTAATTTTTCTACATGAATTATTTTGTGACCTGGAAATTAACACAAAATGGCTACAAATAATTTTAAGGTAAATTCCTTGTATATATATTTTTGACCAAATCTGACGAGTTGGCATTTGAGTCACTTGGTTTTGAACGGTTTGGTTTGTCGCTCTACAATCATTATTTGGCAACACGGTTGCTAATTAAACCGGGACCTAATGGTTTAAAGTGTTTTTGAAAGAATCCCTTCATTAAATTTCGCCATACACGATTTTGCGTAGGATAACCCTTTATCTTGGTCAGCTTACCACCTTTAAATTGACTCACCCAAAATCGTCAGCCTCATCAGAATTGCACTATATTTTCTTGTATGCGAGAAAGATTTATTTCTTAACACTCCAAGTGATTTCGGAGAGACATCTCATCCCTCAAGATCTGACCAATTTCGCAATGTCGGGATATCTCGTTCATCAAGATCTATTCAGTTTTGCTAACAACGAGATACCTCGTCGGGACAACCAACTGGAGGATTAATCATAAATATTTGTTCTTTTTCCGGAATTTTTTTCTTTCCTTATTGTTGATAAATTTGGTTGAATTGGGTTTCATGACGCATATTTGGTCATGCTACCACAAACAACGTCAACGTTTGTTTATGTTTACGTCGAAAAACTACCATACTTGAGAAACGGGTGAAATACGTAAAAGAATCGTTTACGTTTATCCTTCTACGGTAAGTTTGTGCTACCCGTTTTAATTACACTGGGACCTACTGTTTAAAGTGGATTCCGAACTACAGAGGAAGTATAAAAGTGGAATAAGCAACGGTTATATTTTTATGTGCTCAGGATATTGTAACCAAAACTAGTAGTCTCATACGAAACGACTGCTAGAAACGACTGCTAGAAACGAACTGTGTTGCTACAGTGCGACTTTAATCAGTTACTGACTAACCATGGAAATTAGTATTCCTCATCTGATTGGTCAACGGGATGGCAAAAGATGCCATCCATTGATTCATCATCTGACTAAGTAGTAGACTGGCGATTTCACCAATTTTTTCGCTACTCTATAAAAATACGCATTCACACATCTATCCTATTATAAGATCTTATATTGCCAAACGGGGCGAAAAGATGCAAATCGGTAAACGAAGTCAAATTTTCGCAGAGCCGTCACGTGACTACTAGTCATCATGTTGGTCATACGTTTTGAAGCTAGGTGGTTACGGTGTTAGTCTCTAGATTCCAATCCGGGTTAGGGCATTGATGTTTGCAATCGTATGGTGTAGAGACGGCTGGCACACCTAAAATATGTCGTGGCCGAAAGTCCTCACGTTGGGTTGGCGTGGAAGTTTGGAGAGTGTGGTGCCAGCTCAGATGTTGCCCCGTCATCTGACCGTGGTTCATAATTACGTGGCGATACACCGAATGGCTTTAGCTGGGACTGTATTAAGTAGTTAAACATACGTTTAGAAGCTCCTTTCAATAGCAGTTCTTAATAGTGTGTGATCTCAATAGCAATCATTCTACTTATATATCACGTCTATGTTCCAAACGACTAACAACATTCACATCAAGATCCGAAGTTGAGCACAAAACCTGTTGATGTGAGGGCCACAGAAGCATATCCAGGAAAAACCTGTATAAGAAACGCAATGTTGACATTTTTCTCTGGGTTTGTTTAGTCTGTTACATTCTTGAAATTTTACAAACTTGCCAAGTTGGCCGGTATTAAGTGTTATTTTCAAACAACGCAAAAGCCCATAATTGTGTTTACACTGTTTTAATAGTAAACTTTATTTACCTTTGCTAAGGCACAACACTCTTTTTGTAAAGACAGATATTGAAATCTTACGCTATGCTTACATTGAAGAACATAGCTGTTCAACTGATACTGGAACCTCTGCCTTACGCGATTCGGTGGTTCATATTTAAGAGGCGTTGTCCTTATATCTTTCCCTTCGGTATTGGTCCCGCACTACCGCCAATAATCCGATCAGTTGCTCTACAGTGTGACGTTAAATAACTATCTAAATACGTGATTCGTTTCCTTTTATTTTCTGTCATATTTGTTTCCTCCCTGGGTGTATTTTCTTTACTCTGTGCCAGTAAGCCTTTCATGGTGTGCATGTACATTACTTGTTATTGTTTGTCTTATGTCTGGCGCAACATGGTCAAATGTGGTCAAACCAATCAACCTTTTATTTCTATGGAAAAATAAGAGTATTTGTAATCTATTTTCTTTAAACTTGGGTAGGAATAGGAAGAAGTTGAATTAAAGACGTACTGGACCAACGCAATGGACTATTGGCAACGGTCCCGGATCATTCTTTTTCTTATCCAATTTTATCTGATAAAAGTCAAAAATATTAATGAAAAACAATAAATATTTTGGATAAGCTTTCATTTTGAGTTTTATCTGTTGATCAACAAGTGAAAACCACTGAAATGTTACTGGAATTTCCATTTTCTGTTTCGAATTCAAGTAAATAAGCGGAAACCATTCAAATGTTTCTCTATGCTTCATTTCCAGTTTTTCTGTTGAGTAAATGATCGTTACCTGAAAATCAATGAAATGTTCGTAGCATGTAATTACAGAACACTTAAATGGCTGAAATGAGTTCGGTTTTCATTTTTGGCTGCTATGAAATCAATCGTAGCAATAAAAACATTTAAAATAAATTTCATTATTAATACAGTATTATCTACCAGTCATCAAGTAAAATAATATTATTTGGAAATTGAGGGAAAGTATATTTTCTGCCATGTTGTATCATATATCAATAAGAAAATACATAAAATACTTAAGCCATATTTGTTTTTCATTTTCATTCTAATTTTAAAGTAATTTGGTAGAAATATTAAATTATTTGAATATTTTACCTAAAATTTCAGTTTCTCTGTCAATTATGTCAATTATCATGAACGAGAGCACACCGCATTAAATATTCGACAGGTCATTTTTTGTATTGGACCATTTTTCATGTAAATAAGTAGAAAAAAAGTAGTAAATAAGCAGAAAAAAATTTGAATATTGGAAGTAAGTTTTAATTTTTTATTTTAATACCAATCACCTCTACTATTATAAAAGGAAGTGTTTGTTTGTCTGTTTGTTGTCACGAAATCCTGACGATTCTATGGCACTAACAGCAATGAGATTTCGCACACAGGTAGTCCGAATTTTTTTCAATTTTTAAAATTCAATCAGAAAGATTTTTAAATGAATTTAATAGTTTTATTCTATATCGGATTTTCAAAGTGTTTATTCCGGAAGAAGAAACACCCGAATCTGGACTTTTCTTACCACGTGACCTTGCAATCAGCCTTGGGAACCATGCCAAGATTTTTTCATCGTGAGGAACTTGGAGAAATTTTTTTTTTGTTTCCGCTTTGATTTTGGGCGGAGGAATGACTTTCTAACCAGACGATAAATCTTATAACTGGATTCACTTTATTATTTTTCTATCTCCTAGACCGTTAAAGATAGAGTAAAAATTTCAACGGATTTGAAATCTGTAGAAAATTTCGCTTTAGATCGTTACCTAAAAATATGATTTTCTTTAAATAAATAATTTTTAAATTGAATATATCTTTTATATTTTTGCAAGAGATTGTGACATCACGTGAAACAGATTGCATCTTCTGCCCTTAGCGTTAAAAAAAAAGAAACAGATTACATTTCCTGTCTATTCCATTTCAAGGAATGAGAGCAAAATATAAAAAACATTTTGGCTGGGATTGTTAATTATTTTTCGTAAAATCGGAATCGCTAAAGACAGATTGAATTTCAACGGATTTGAAATCTGGGGAAATTTTTGCTCCAGTTTAAAAACTTACATCACGGGCACGGGCAACGCTGGGATAGCCACGCAGTAGCTAGTGAGGTATAAAAGAGCAAAATCGTCTGATAAAGTAAGTTAAGTTTCCATTTTCAATATGATCAGTTTAATAATAAAAATTGGTCAAGAAACGTATTAAAATATTTGAATATTTCAGTTACGTATTTTAATTTTTGCATTTAACTCTATATAAATATATATTTGACATTTTTTCAGAAAAATATATTTTAAAAAAATTGAACTGTTTTAGCTTGTTTTAATTTTTCCTGTCACAATCAAGAATGAAAAACCAAATCACATGACGATTTCGATTAAAGTTTTTATTTTCAAATTTATCCTTCATTATATAAGTATTATTTCATTTTTCAGCTAAACAAGGTGAAAAAAAATCTGAAATTTTTTATTAAGCCTTCATGTAGCTTCACCGTAGGGGGTCCCTCTGACCACAGCTTCCATGGTGGTCCATGAATTTATGACCGGATGGGGGTATCCCCTTCTCTTTGGGCGATAGCGGCTTCGGAAGAAAGTGTGGGGTCTTCTCTCGAGGAAAAGGAGAATCGTGGAAAACCGAAACGTGAGCGGACGCAGGACGACTCTGCTCAGGATTGAAGCCGCGGGACTGAAACATTAATTTGTACAATATCTATTAGCCTCGAAATAGTTTTAACTCATATGTATTCTTCTATAATTAATTAAATGTGCTGTAATTCTAAATGTCGTTTTAATTATCTTCAAGCCACTCGCCACGAAAACTATACCCACGACGTTACACTTCACTGTAATTTTTTTTGTTAATCAAGAATAAAAAAGTAATATATAAGTTATTCGAGAGAGAAATTCGAGTTTATTTTCAAATTTATTTCAGACCAGCTGAGATAAAGTTTGCATGAGATAACTTTTAAAATAAGAAGACAAGTATGCATCAGACAGTTTTTCGTGTAAGGAGGGGCTAAGTTTGCGTCAAGCAGCTTTTCAAAAATGAGGTGGAATTTAATTTCTTATCTTCCATACATCAAGCAAATAAAAATCGCAAAAAATACGATGGAAGGCATATTTTTACAATTTTACAAGAATGGATACAGAATCAAAATTCGTTTTTCCTTTTTATCTGTCAAGTTTTCAACTAAATTAGGAGAAATATTAAAATATTTGAACTCTTCAAGTTTGTTTTCATTTTGAGTTTCCCTACAAACGAAACGAGAAAGCGAATTCGAAAGGCCAATGAAGTTCCACTTCCAAATGGATCCAAATAAAGTAAATAAATATTGAACAAGGCACCGCGAAAGGGTCATTTTTCGAGGATGACCACTTCCCACAGCCGACTCGCTGTTCGCTCGGAAGAAACAAACACCATTTGACGTCACGCGGTAGATAACAGTGAAAATCGCTGGCATAGGTCGATGAGTCACACGTCGCGAGGTTTCCCGTGACTTTCGCGGCAAAAGTTTCGCCTACCAGTGCGGAGTGCGCTGCTCTGACGTCACTGTGAGGTCAGTGAAACGTCGCCGCGATTTCCCGGCATTGCTTTGGCGGTGCGCGTTTAGAGCAGACTTTCCTTTTGACGCTTAAAGTTTGGACGGCTATCTCGAGTTCGGACTTCTTTCGTGGACGAGTATTGCTACGAGGAATGTTCAACTCGTAAGTTTGAGTTTTGTGTTGCTTGTGTGTAGTTTGTTTATTCTGGACTTTTAAAACTGCGAGAATTTAGTTTTAGAATTGGATACATTTCGTATTGGAATTCTTGTTTCGCCGAGTTTGCAAAGTTTGCCTGAAACAGTTTATCGTCAGGCGTTTTGCGTTTGTTTTATTGGGAAAAATTATTTTGAATGTTTAAATTTGAAGTTCATCTGTGTTGATAAAACTCGAATTTGTCTGACCGAAATGTGGATGAGAAGAGGGAGTTTTTTCAATTTCGAAATCGGCTAATTTCTTTGAGTTGGATTGTTTTGGAAAATAAAAGAATTCTCAATTGAATGACGATGAAATAAAGTTCTAGTGTTCTGCTTAAATTTTGTGTTCGTTCGCAACTTTTAAAACTTTCTAGAATTTAGCACTAGAATCGGATGTTTCCTTTAGGAATTCTTATTTTGCTAAGTTTTCCTACAACAGTTAATCGTCTTCGAAGTTTTGCATTTGTTTTAATGGGAAAAAGTAATTTGGGGGAAAATGAAGATCATCTGGGTTGATGAAACTGGAGTTTAAATTTGGAAAATAATTGGATCTGTTATAACTCGAATTTATGTGGCGAAATGTTAGAATGGCGAGTTTTAATTTCGAAATCAACTTGTTTCTCTTTGTGTTAGTAAAAAAATTAATCTTCTTCAAGTGGATGTGATTACTTTGTAAAGTAAAGAGTTTTCTGTTCAGCATAAGTTTTTGGTTTGTTTTATGTATTAAACTTTTAAAACAGTCTAAAATTTAGCTTCAGAATCGGAAGTATTACTGTTTGGAAATTTTATGTTGCTGTGTTTGCGAAATTTGCCTAAAATAGTTTATCGTCTGCGGAGTTTTGCATTTGTTTATTGGAAAAAAATTAATTTTGAATTGAAGTTTATACGTGTTAACAAAAACTAATTTATTTGGCGAAACGATGGAGAGAGGAGAGTTTTAGTTTCGAAATCAACTAATTTCTTTGTTGGAAAAGAAAAAGAATCTTTATCAAGTAGATGACAAATTGACAAAATAAAATTCTGTTCAGTCTCTTAAGTTTTGTGTTCGTTTTATTCAACTTTAAAGTATCGGAAGTTTTTCGTTTTGGAAGTTTGCGAAACTTGACCAAACAGTTGAAGCTGCGTTTGCATTCATTTTATTAGGAAAAGTTATTTTGCATGTTTAAATTTGGAGTTTAAGTTCATCTGAAGAATAAAAACTCTAATTTGGAACGGTGAGTTTTTTTAGTTTCGAAATCAACTCATTTGAGTGGATTGTGTTGGAAAAGAAAATGAAGCTATTTTACCAAATAGTCATCTATTTGTGTTTTGCTTAAGTTTTGTGTATTTTCGACTTTTTAAACTGCGATAGTTCGGTTTTTGTATTGGATGTTTTATATTTTGGAATTCTTGTTTTGTTGAGTTTGTAAAATTTGCCTAAAACAGATTATCGTCTGCGACGTTTTTCATTTGTTTCATTGGAAAAAGATTATTTTGTATGTAAGGCGAATTTTAACCTGTATGCTTATATTTGGAGAAATGTTAGACAGCGAGGAGTTTGATTTCGAAATCGACTAATTTCATTCAAATGGGTTTTAGAGGAAAAAAATTTATTGGTTTAAAAGGTAAAATACTTTGTGGATGATCATCATTATCAGGTGGAGGGCCACTTGATTAAAGTATTGTTTTATGTTAAGCTTATGTTTTGTGATCACCTTATTCAACTTTTAAAACTGTTTGCTAGAATTTCGCATTAGAATTACATGTATTGCGTTTCGGAATTCTTAGTTTGTAGAGTTTGTAACATTTGCAGAAAGCAGTTTATCGTCTGTGACGTTTTTGCATTGTTTTGTTGAAAAAAATTATGTTGCAATTTTGACGAATTTTACTCATTTGCATTTTTAGTTGAAATTTATCTGGTTTGTGAAATTCTAATTTTTCTGTAGGAATTTTGGTGACTACTTTTACTTTCAATACCAAATGATTTCTGAGCTGGATTGTTGGAAAAGAAATATTTCTTTATAGTTTAATAGCAAAATGTTTCTTTTCTGAAAAGAGAATAACCACTTTGTTAAAGAATGGACCACCATTGATTTTATCAAGTGGACCACTTGATGAAGAAAGTAGTTTTGTGTTTAGTTCTAAGTTGTGTTCGCCTTATCATTCAATTTCTTAAAACTGCAACAATTTTTGCTTTAGAATTGGATGTATTACATTTTGAATTTTCTAATTTTGTTGAATTTGTAAAAATTGACTCCCGTCTGGTACATTTTACATTTGTTTTGTTAGAAAAATTATTTTTTGTACGTTGGGTGAATTTCAACTTGTTTAAATATGAAGTTTTACATTCTTTATCGGTTTTGTAACAAAATATGTTCTTAAGTAACTGTTCAGTTTTATTTTGTAATCAGTTTCTCAGTGTTGAACGTGTTTTGCACTCTTTTTACTGGAAAACAAACCACTTAAACGTTAAACAAAATTTTCAACCTGTAGGTTTAGCTCAAAGATGGGATTTATCTAGATTGGGGTAAAACCCAAATGTATTTTGTTGAAATGTTTGTGTGTGTGTGTGTGAGAATAGGGTTTCATTTTTGGGAACCTGGTCATCTGACCTTGGTTCAAAAGTACATGGTGTTATCCTCGGATCTTTCCCTTCAGGGGTTACTCCCGGACCGTCACCAATAGAACGATGTGTTACTACAGTGTGACGTTAGTTAAAAAATACGAAACATCATGTTTGGGAACACTGGCGTTTATATCAAGAAAATGCTTGAGAATATCGTTAATTTTTGATAAAAACGTTTCATCTCTTTGTTTCCCATTTATTAAATGGGGGACGCGATAACCCTGTTCGAAGAGTTGCGAGTTCGAAACGCAAGCCCACAAGATTGTCTTGCACGTTGTGGCTGGTACACGTTAAATCTGTCGTGGCGTCAAATGTCCTCACGTTGACATAGTGTGGAAGTTTGGACAGTAAGATGCCAGCTCAGGTGTTGACTTCGTCATCTGACCCTAATTCAAAATTACGAGTTGTCATGGAATCGTCCTTTGGGTTTTATGTCGGACCATCGCCAATAATCTGTTGTGTTGCTTCAGTGCGACGTTAATTTACCTACCCATCGTTTCACCGCAAACAAATGTTTTGTGAATTCAACGAATTTCAACTGGTAGATTTAAACTTGGATGGAAGTTCCTTAGATTGATAAACTCGAGTTTTCAACAGATCTTTCTTTTGGTATTTTGTATTTTAATTAACGTCACGCTGGGAGCAACACATCTCGCTATTGCCGACGGTCCGGGACCAAGCCCGAAGGTGAAGATCCAAGGAAAACACCTGTATATTTGAACCACGGTCGGATGACGAGGCAACACCTGAGCTGATGCCCTACCTATCCAAACTTCCACACCACGCCAACGTGAGGACATTTGAGGCAGATTTAACGTGCACCAGCCGGACAACCGCGGTTCAAATTTTCATTGTTACAATATTTGAGAAGGGTGATATTTTTTATATCAATTGTTTTCTTTTAGGGGGTTTGGCATGTAAAATATTTCTATAGTTGCATAAGGCATCAAGGAAACGATCATTCTTTTATTGAAGAAAACTTGTACATTCTGCAAATTTCAACCTGTAGTTAGAATTGGTCTTTATCTCATTGATAAAATACATTTTATTTCAAGGAACTGTTTCTTGATATCTTTAGTTTAGAAATCGGCTAATTTTTTAACCTTTCAAGTGGGGGATTTCTCCGGGATATCCTGTCCAGAAAGATCTGATCAATTTTGCTAATGAAGAGATATTTCGTCATTAATATGTTGCCGATTTTTTTTTTATGATTGCTCGAACAAGATGCAAGTTTTCTTCTAATGGCGAGATATCTCGTCCATTAAGAAATTGCTTAATTTGCTAATGACGAGATACCACCAGGAGTTAAAAGCAAAACTGATCAGATTTTGATCTTGTCATCATTAAAAAAATTGTCAAGATCTTGTTTGCCGAGATATCTCGTCATTAACAAAGTTAATCGAAAGTTGATGGAGGATATCTGGTTGAAAATCAGTCGGAAGTTAAAGATTGTTTAGAAAAGACAAATATATATTTATCTGTTCAATAGCCAAATAGTTCTATATCAAGTCGCGGTATCAATTTTTTGTGGTTTTTTCGTATTTTATTGTGATAAGTTCTTAACCTTTTGACTACGGATATAGATATAACTGGCGCAATTCTTATAAATTTCCAGGTGCAACTGCTGTACCGGTCATTGTCTAAAGGCTAAGTGTAGAATAATTTGAATCCGCTTAACCGAGAAAAAATTGCTTTGCATATTCAGCTAATTTCAACTTGTGGGTATAAACTTGGATTTTTTTTTAACTACATATTTTCAAACTCAATTTTACCGAAATCATTAATGGTGTGTTTCGTTTTGAAATCAACTAATTTTGATAAGCTGGATTAAGTTGCATAACAAAATATTTCTGTAAATATTCTTGTTTCTTCAAGCGGATCAGTTAGACAACAGTTTAAGGTAAAACCATATAATGTGTTATGAAGATAAAACAAAATTAAAAATTTCTTAGAGCATTTTAATGTTCAATTTCGGTTTATATATGTCATGACTCGTTGAGCACCGTATAAAAATTGCTCTTAAACTTTTCCCCAAAAACCTGTTCTACAAGTTGCAAAACTATGTTCATATACATCGATTTATAAATCAATTCATGGTTAATTTTTAAGTAATACAGTCTAATAAATCACGCACTCAATAATTTCAGACATTGAAAACTCTTTAAAACGTGTAATTCGATTACAAAACTTAGAAATTAAAAGCAAGGTAGTGATTATACAATAGAGTTGCATCGTTTTTCAAGGTTTGTAGTCTTAGCGGGTAGGTATTTTAAGTAACGTCGTACTGGAGCAACACAACGGACCGTCCGGGATCAATCTACCATAGGAAAGATCGGAAGACAACACCACGTAGTTTTGAACCACGGTCAGATGACGAGGTCACATTTGAGCTGACACCCCACTCTCCAAAATTCCACACCACGCCAACGTGAGGACATTTCAGGCCCCGACAGATTTAACGTGCACCAACACTCCCCTTGTACACGACGTTCTTTGGTTGAATTCGAACTTGCAACCCTCCGGTTGGTAATCCGCTACTCTCCCAACCAAGCTACCTCGGCCCTAACAATATTCGGTCCTACACCTGTTGATTGTTATGCTTGGCAGAGCTTAGCTCATCCGATTGTTACGCAGTAACATAAACCCAAACCTGTTCTGAAATTAAAGTATACTGTGTTGTGGTATGTGTGTTCGGTCAATTCCATAGAATTTTCATTTATTTGATGTATTTATATACGCATCACAGAAATAAGGTAACCATATTTTCAGTTCACGCACAAACTTGACAACTGTAACTTGAAGGGGCGACAGTGACTGAATTGCACACTGCAAGTTGCAGGAGGCGTTGGTTCGATTCCTCCCTGGATGTATTTCCTCTCTTCTGCTTCAGCAGAACTTTAACTGTGTGTAAATGTCCAATTTATTCAAGGGATTGCCGTGGCTCGGTGGTTATTCCCACTGCTCTAGCAACCTACATGATATAAGACATGCAGGTTCGATTTCTCCATGCGTGTTTTCTATCTGTCAGAGCAGTTTTCTCATTTATGTGAAGGAATGTTAACTTGACGTTGTTTGCCGTAGCTCAATTAAATCTGACCCTTGCGCCATAAACCCAACCAAAATTTGTTTGACGACGGTCCAGGTTTAAACCCCAAAGGATAGATCCGAGGACAGCACCACGAAATTTTGAAACATGATCAGACGACGAGGTTGCACATGAGCTGGCACCCCACTCACCAAACTTCCACACCACGCCAATGTGAGAGCGTTTGTGGCCACGACAGATTTAACGTACTACGGTCCTACTTGTACCTTACGGTCTTTGGTTGGATTCGAACTTTCAACCCTCCGATTGCTAATGCGTTACTCTTCCATCCGGCATTTGATCGCCGACCAACCGGTATAGTGGTTAATGTGTTAGCCTCTAGATCGAAAGGTTCCTGGTTCGAATACGGGTCAGGGCATGGATGTTTGTAAGTGTATGGTTTTTTAGGCGGCTGGGTGCACCTTAAATCTGTCGCGGCCGAAAGTCCTCATGTTGGGTTGGGTGGAAGTTTGGAGAGTTGAGTGCCAGCTCAGGTGTTGCTTCGTCACCTGACCGTGGTTCAAAATTACGAGGTGTTGTACTCGGATCTTGCCCTTAAGGGACTGATCCCGGACCGTCGTCAATAGCCCGTTGTGTTGTTCCAGTACGACGTTAATTAAAATACCTACCAACCGGCATTTACTTGACGGAATAATTTTCGTCTCAGCTTGTCTAGATGTTGTCTTTCCAGTATAAATTCGTGGTGTGGAAATTTGGAGAGTGTGACCGTCGTTCAAAAACACGTATAGTCCTCGGTTCTTTCCCTTTGGGTTTGGCCGACCAAACGGTATAGTGGTTAAGGTGTTAGCCTCTAGATCGGAAGGTTCCTGGTTCGAATCCGGGTCCGGGCTTGGATGTTTGTAAGCGTATGGTGTAGAGGCGGCTGGTGCACCTTAAATCTGTCGTGGCCGAAAGTCCTCACGTTGGGTTGGCGTGGAAGTTTGGAGAGTGGGGTGCCAGCTCAGGTGTTGCTTCGTCATCTGACCGTGGTTCAAAATTACGAGGTGTTGTCCTCGGATCTTTTCCTTAAGGGACTGATCCCGGACCGTCGTCAATAGCCCGTTGTGTTGCTCTAGTACGACGTTAACTAAAAATTAGCCATTAGCCTTTACCGTCACCAATAGCCCGATGTGTTGCTCCACTGCGACGTTAATAAATACCTACCTTATCAATTTTGCTGATGACGATATACCACGTTATCAGGTAATTGCTAATTTTGTGGTCAAGATCTGTAGAGCTTTTTCTATGGTCGAGATTTCTCGTCCGTCAAGCCCTTTCCAATCTTGCTAATGACGAGATATTTCGTCAAGACAACCACCAGGGGAGTGAGTAATCTCTTTATATTCGTATGTGTTGCGGTAATCCAGTTGGTAGAGCCGCGGATTAGCAACCGGAGGGTTGCTTGGAGATTGATCGCGGATCTGAAATCTCGCTGCGCCGAGATTTCAGATCCGCGACCAATCTGCGCTAAGTTAAACGTATTTTCTCTTTGAATCAAAAAAATAGAATTTTTATCTACCTGACATTTAAAGACATGTTATCTCTGAGAGCCTCATCCTAGTTACAAAGCTATCAGTATAAATGTTTAAAAAAATCGCTATATTGTTAAATTTGCATGTTTATTTCGTTTTTTATGATAAGTTGTATGTTTATCTCAAATACAATCGGATGTACTAAATATTGGAATTTGCTGAATCTTTAAAAATTGCCCATTTTCCGTAAGACACGTGCATTTGTTTTTAATGCTATATATTCGGAGAATTTAAATTCATAGGTTTCAACTTGGAGTTAAAGATGAACATATACATTCTTCATTGTTTTATTACTTATCAAATCAGATTTCGAATTTTAAAATTAATTTTTAATGTCATTTCATTCATCAACCTTCTTTTTGGGCTGAAGATTATCAATATTCTCAATGCAGGCAAATTGCCAATGGAATTTCTTAGTGTGGGTAAATTACCCATGAAAATTCTCTGTACCGGTAAGTTGCCAATGGAAGTTGTCTGTACAGGTAGGTCGCCAATGGAAGTTGTCTGTACAGGTAGGTCGCCAATGGAAGTTGTCTGTACAGGTAGGTCGCCAATGGAAGTTGTCTGTACAGGTAGGTCGCCAATGGAAGTTGTCTGTACAGGTAGGTCGCCAATGGAAGTTGTCTGTACAGGTAAGTCGCCAATGGAAGTTGTCTGTACAGGTAAGTCGCCAATGGAAGTTGTCTGTACAGGTAAGTCGCCAATGGAAGTTGTTTGTACAGGTAAGTCGCCAATGGAAGTTGTCTGTACAGGTAAGTCGCCAATGGAAGTTGTCTGTACAGGTAAGTCGCCAATGGAAGTTGTCTGTACAGGTAAGTCGCCAATGGAAGTTGTCTGTACAGGTAAGTCGCCAATGGAAGTTGTCAGCATCGGTAAATTGGCAATGGAAATTCTCCATTATTGGGAGAAAAAATACCGTGATACAACTTCTATTTCACATGGTTCTTAAATGAATTTCAAAAGGTTCTCTTACCTGTCAGACGAGAAAGACAATCTAGGCTTTATCCTTTTTAATCTTTATTTGACACAAACACAACATCACAAACAACATCAAAGACAACACAAAGAAACACGGAATAATAATCAAGCGTCACATTTCTCACACAAGCAGTACTGACTAACTGGAGCTTCAACATCTATCTCACGTCAGAGTGCACGCAGCGCCCTCTGTTCAGCATTTGAGTTTCAACATACCGCAGTAGCTCATTGGGTTTGCTCACTGCTAGCAACCTACGAGTATAGCCGTCACATATTCGTTTCCTGTAACTTAAGCTCGGTGTATTTCCATCTTCTGTGTTAGCAAAGCTTTACTTGTGAGTGTCCGTTTACTGTATGTTTGTCTAGTGTTTAATGTTGCTTAGTCAAATATGGCCCTTGTACCATGGAAATCAAACCAACTTTACAGGGAGGATTCTAATTTACCCTCACTCAACTAGCAAAAATGACCGTAGAAATACAGGGTGATTCATAAGTAAGCATACAATTTCAACGCACTCTATAACAGTGACAATGCAAGATATTTTATGTTACCTGTAATAGAAGTGTAGGTGAATGTTTAAAGTTTTTTAGATACAGTCACAGATGTTCTATGTGTGCACCCTTAGTCACACTATACACACATCGAACCAGTAACCCATTTCTGCCCAGACGCGTGTTAGGGTATCTGAAGCCAGTACAGTGATAGTGGTTGCGATACGCTGGTTCAACTCTGCTAGATCCACAGGAAGAGGAGGGTTAAATACGTTGTCCTTTATGTATCCCCAAAGAAAAAGTCACATGGTGTTAAATCAGGGCCTCTGAAAGGGGGAGGGTGACCATTGGGTTAGTGGCATGCTGTAGTCGGCGCTTCGTCAAATCCATCGATGAAGAAGATGTTACAAGTAATTTCGCATGTCACCTGATCAGAATAAAGTTTTTCGACTTTATTATCCAAGTGGATAAATAAAGTTTTTGGCGACATCTGCCGATACACTCGGTTGTCCTGGCTTTGGAACTGTGCACAAACTGTCCGTAGTTTCAAACTTTTTAAACCAATCATAAATAAATTTTCTGGTTGGAGGTTCTTTTCCAAATCGTGATCGAAAATGCCGTTGCACAACGGTGACAGATTCCGTTTTGGCTCAATTCAAGAACACGAAACGACTTCTCCACTGCAGACGAAGCCATTTCCTCTGACTAGTCACGTGACACGCTCACCATCGCCTACGTCACTTATCTCGGGAGTGGTACACAAACTTTATGAGTATACCTAGCTAACAGTTCGCATTTGGGGACCGAGTCTTAAACTGTTCCTGTTTTACAGCATCTGTAAACTGTATACGTACTAATGAATCACCCTGTTTATTAATCCTTATATAAAGGAGCACAGATTAAGCGAATTAGGGTTACAGACTGAAATGGGTTCTTATAATACATACAAAATGAATACAAAACTTTGACTGAAGTGGTAAACCTTACTGTAGGTCCCAGTCTAATTTGCCCTAGAGTAGCAAAAGTGACCGTAGAGACAAAATAATCCTAATTGAGGCGAAATAAGATTGAAAATGAGTTCTAATACAAACAAATTGAATACAAAATTTTGACTGAAATGGTAATCCTAACTGGAAAGTCCCAGTCCAATTTTCCATCGTGTGTAGCAAAAATGACCATAGAGAGAAGAACTTATCTTTATTGGGACAAAACAGAACACGAACAACAAACCAAGTAATCCCTATCTCGCTTGAATTACAAACAATAAAACTATACGAGTCACTGAGTGTGGGTGTGGTAATGTCCTGATTTTATTTAACCTTAAACCTCACAGCAAAAGTTGCTGTAAAGATTAGATTTCTGGTAGCGTTGTCCCGGAAATACTGACGCTGACTCCATTGGCATCAAAGTTATCGTGTAAGAATTATAATCTCAAAACATTACTTATAAAGCTCTAAAATAAGAAATATTGTAATGTTTCGATTGGTTGAATTCAATAACATAAAGACCAAGCTGTGCCAAACACGTGATACAACATCAAGTAAAAAGACATGCACACGAGAAAATTACCCTCGGGGAGAACCAGAGGATTGCGAGTTTGAAACTCAATCGTGTACATCGGGGCTGGTGCTCGTTAAATCTGTCTTGGCCTCAAATATCCTTTCATTGGTGTGGATGTTTGGAGAATGGGTGCCAGCTCAGTTGTTGATCTCGTCTTCGGACCGGGGTTCAAAATTACGTTGTGTCCTCGGTTCTTTTCCTTCAAGAATGGTTCTGAAGCGTCACCAGAAGCCCGTTGTGATGCTCCAGTGCAATGTAAATTAACTAGTTACCTATACCGCTAATTTACGGTATTTCATTACCGGTTTCAAACCCGAACTATCTTGCTCTACCCTATAGTACTATTCTATTTGTTGAATGGCGAATTTAAATAGGTACCTTTTATGTCAAGGTTTTGATATGACGCACCTGAAAATTAGGTTCCAAAATACTTGCCTTTATCTGGTTTCAAGATAGAAGTTCAAATATGGCTTATCTGCGTAATTTATTCAGGGATTTAGTGCGTGAGGTTTTGACTTTCCTTCAAGGAAAAGTGGTGTATTCGATGCTGATTCACTTTTGGAAAGGTTGATTGGGTTTTAAAAGGCAAAGGTACCATATTTAGCTAAGCTGCGTCAAACACAAGATGGACAACACCAAATCATTTTGGAAATAATCTTTAACTGCTCAATTCTTATGATTTCGTTACATTTCAAGAATCATGACGCAATTGTTGATCGTTGTATTTTATTACCGTCCTCATTGCTCTGCCAATGTTTTGGACCTTGTGCTATCAAGCCAAACCTCATTGCTTACTAGAATTTGGAATAGTTTTCTATTCCTTTGATTTGTTTTGTATGTTTAAAAAATTTATTTCATGTAATTTATCTTGTGATTTCCAGTTCTGTCTATTTACAACGCAAACTTTTGTTTTCAACCGAAGAGTGGCGTTCTCTGTCTCTGAAGGTTTCGTACTTAGCCGTCGTTTTCTCTGAAGGCTGCTTGCCGGATTTCCTATCTGTTTCCTTTTTTCCATATATTGCATTGTATTTTCAATCACTCATTTTTTACGCCATTAAAACAAGCTTGGCCAAACCTGGCCCTTGTGCCATAAAAAATCAATTAATCGTATGCAATTAAAAATGTTTTGAACATTTATTATTTTACGATGCACTTATGTTCTCAAATTTATTACATCAACTCACTGGGTCAAATTGGTCTAAAATGAATTCATTCTTTCCTTAGTTACCGACATTTGTAATTTACAATTTATCTCAAACTTAATTTTAAGTCTTGATTATTTTGAATTTCCTTTTCACTTAAAGTAAGTTCGTGTTGAAGCCGCTTAGCTTTTGATTTTGCAAGAAGAATGTAAATTACCCTTAATCTGTAATCCATTCTCGTGTAGCACAATATGGCATTCGAACACAATGTAACTTTACATGTGTTACCTGAAAAGAATCAGAGTCCAAGAATGTCCTTTTGTGATTTATTTTGACAGATGAAACAAACAGCACAAACGGTACAACTACACAACAAATAGTAATATTAGTCTGAAATACGTATGTTCGAGTTTCTAGAACAAGGATGGAGCTCATCAAGAAAGCTCACTCCCCGAAGCCGTGCCATTAGAAAGTCTAAGAAATTGTTTTTAATTACATTACTTTTCGAACGATCACGTGGTCTCGCCGAGAGTGACAGCAAGAAGCTCCACCCTCAACAATACCCACGTGGTACAATCCCATTCTCAAAATTACCTTTGTCAGACAATTGAATATTCAGTCTTGAATCTCAATAAGATTCATATCTTTTAATTTGGTTAAAGGTAACTGAACTTCCCGCTTTCTTTGAATAAAGGTTTCCCGTTTTTAAATTGTACTTTTGATTGCTAAATCACGTTAAATTGCTTTATGAAAAAACAGGAATTGCCTATTGCCTTTGTTTCAAGTGTTTGAGTTTTTTTGCATTACGGTCGTTTTTTTTCACACAAGGACTAAGTAGACAGAGATCGGACATTTGTGGATTTTGTTTCGAAACGTAGACTCGATTGTACATAGTACTCGATTGCGAAAAAATTTTAATTTTCCTGCTTTCTTTTAAATTAGACTCATCATCTGACCGTGGCTCAAAATTAATGTTGCCTTCGGCTATCTTTTGAACCAGATATTTTTAGTATTTGTGGAAATGACTCGTGAAATCCAAAATCATCGATTTAGCTTCAAATTTTGATCGAGGTTTTAGCAATAAAGTATAGAAACGTAACAGTAACATCGTCTTTCTGTTTCTTTGAATGATAAAAAGATGTATGCTGTCGACATGTTGCACAACTTTTAAGTCGATCAATCCTGTAGTTTTGCAGATATCGTACCCACATGTGCAAAAATATCACATTTAAAATTTCCGCACTCTCCAAGTGGTTTCGACTAGATATCTCGTTCATCAAGATCTGATCAGTTTTGCTAATAACGAGATACCTCAACAAGGTAAAAATGCCCTATCACACTCCAAGTAGGAAAAGTAAATTACCCCTTAACCAGAACTGGTGGTAGGTTTCTGACTAATACGGGCAGTTTTGGACACGCAGGATAAGCTATCAGGCGGTTTGACGATGCATATTCAGTATTTTTCTGCTTACCAGTTCAATACAGTGCAATTATATTTTGATCGCCATCTTATAGGGATGACAAATTGTAAATTGGTTTTATACAATTTGCATCTTTATATATAAAGTTTTGTAAGCTCCAAATTCTAAATCTTTGCACCGAATCTACATAAGCGCACCGAATGTAGCACATTTATGTTAATGAGTGGCTTATGGCTGAATCAACTTTACGAATTTCGTTTGAATTTTGCCTGGCTTGTTAACTCTCCAAGTGGTTTTGACGATATATATCGTCCATCAACATCTGACCAATTTTGCTAATGATGAGATCTAGTTCATCAATATCTGCCCCTTACAGGAGGCACATCTTTAGGTGTGTATGGGCTCCATGAACCCGAGGTACCCTTGTGATCTATTCTGTTCCCATGGGGTTTACTGCTTCTCGTAAACGAAGGGGTTGCGACCCCAAGATGCCCAAGTGATCTTTCTCAATCCTTTCTTACACAATTGATATTGTTTGTCTTGTGTCTGCCACCAGCTTGACCAAACACGGCCCTTAAGCTATGACACACAAAACCAACCAACCACATATGTTGTGGACATATCTGAGCATATTTGCCAATGACAAGATACCTCGTCAGCAAGGTATTGCTGATTTTTCGATTATGGTGAGATCAAGATCTGGTCAGTTGACTTCGTCTGAAGTCCAGTTGTCTTCTGAGTTATTTCGTCCATCAAGATCTAGTCAACTTTACTAATACGGAGATACTTCGTCGATATAACCACCATGAGGGTTAATACCCTAAAAACTTAAATTACGTGGAAAACAAAAACGATTTTTCTCCCTTAACAATCCTAGCGTTTTCGACCAGATCTCATCCATCAAGATCTGTCCCATCTTGCCGAAACGCACGCAAGACAAGAAACCTCATCAAGACATTGTCGATTTTTGACGATCACCAGATCAAGATCTGGTTATTTTTGCTAATGACGCGATACCTTGTGGAAACTACTATCAGTAGGGTTAAACCATATTCCCTTGTAAGTTTATCCCAAATTTTGGAGTATATCATTTTTCCCTACAACAAAATAACCCGTTGTGTTGCTCCAGTGCGACGTGAATTAAAATACCTACCATACAAAAGCTAATATCCAGCCGTCACGTGTGTGGTACATGTCTTATCACATTGAGAATTGTCTTGAATATCAAAAAGCGAAGTTCTTACTTAACATTCTAGCAATTGAATCGGGATCCTGGACCAACTGCAATTCTTCCCCTTGTACGCGGAAGACTCCTGATCGTAATTTGTACTCGCCCCCTCCCCATTAAAGCTAGTCAATTGTCTATGAAGGGGATGACATTTAATCGAAAGTGTATGGATTGGAGGTAGAGTGGTGTGTGGTATAAGTAAATTGGCTCTGCATCTGTCAAAACCATAGTGATTCCCTTCGACTACAAAAAGAGCAGATGCGGTAACTTCAAGTATTGGGCCACAAATGCCGAAGTTCGCAAATTGGCTTCTTATCAACAACGATTACCATTACAGATGAGCTGATACTCTGGTAATAAAAAATTATGGGGTTTTCGAAAGGAATTGAGGATTGAAAAAATTAATACAATAAATTAAATAAATTGAATTTTTTCCCTCTACACTACTCTGAAATATCATGAAGTTCAATGTTGTTTCTACCCCTAGTACACTTGGTAATTAAATAACGACATGTGGATTCTTTCAACCAATAGTTCTTTATAACGATTAGATTGCTCTTTTTTTTTGTTGCAAGTTAATACTTTGAAAAGATTTTATTGCTGCTACTTGAAATATAATTCGTTGAAAAGATTCTGTGGATGCTTTCTTTAGAATAAATCCTTTGTAAAGTTTCCGTGGATGCTTTCTTTAGAGTAAAATCCTTTGAAAAGATTCTACGCTTTCCTAATCTAATATTTAGGAAATTAGATAATTTTTAGTTCCCTTAATCTGATTTTTTTTTACTCACTAAAATGATTTGAAGCATAAGTCAATGACTTGTTAGAAAAACTGGACTTTAAAGTCCAAACCAAACAATCTAGAGTATTCGTACACCGTAAGAGAAAATAGACCAGATCTTGACATCGTCAAAATTCGGCAATATCTTGAAACCAAGCAATCTCGTCAAAAGTGAAATTGGTCAGATTTTGATGGAAAAGATATCTCATCGAAACCAATTGGAAGGTTAATCGTCAAAGTAAAATGCGTTTTTTTTTTGGTAATTATTGCGCAAGGGTCAAATTGGGCTAATTTGTGACAGATGTCAAGCAATGGACACGTAAGGAGAGTTTTACTGACTAAGAAAGAAATACATCCACGGAGGAATCTTGCTTCTGGATACCGTTGAAGGTTAGAATTTAAGTTTCAATTGTTTAGGTATTTATGGTAAACGAAAAACATTTGGCCAATTTGTTCCAGACAGAAGATGTTAAGTAATGGACACAAGAAAAGTTTTATTGACACAGAAATACACAGGTTAAGCAAATCATTTGGATAACATAGAAAGCAACATTGGCGCAACATTAACCCTCCTGATGGTTGTCTCGATGAGGTGTCATGATTAGCAAAACCTTCCAAATCTTTGGAGGAGGTATCTCGTCAAGAAAAACTGCGCAGATCTTGATCTCATCAAAAAAAAATTGCCAATATCTTAATGGCTATAATATATCGTTATTTTCAAAATTGATCATATTTTGATGGACAAGATATCTCGTCGAAACCAGTTGGAGAGTTGAGGAAACCTCCAAAAAACTTATGGAAGAGTTTTCTCTGTACGAAATGCGTCTTGAAATTGCAATCCAAACACTCGGCAACCAATACTTAAGTATTGAGCTGCCAGCAGATGAGAAAATCCAAGCTAAACTAATAATTCCCTTTCAGAGATGCTCCGATCTCTGTTGAGCTAATTGGATCTCAGCGAGTCGCATTAAAAGCTCCTTCTACGCCTCGTAAGATTAGATAATTATCTCCTCGTAACCGATCTTTCTTTAGAGCGATCGCAACCTTGAGTTTCGCTTTCACCAGTTGTTTGACGCGATTAACTACAATTAATGCATGAGTGCCTGGCGTGCGTTGACAAGGGCTTTAGTCATCAACGTGTGACGCAGGCGTGGCACTTTTAACTTCTGTTTTCGTAGTAGTTTGGAGGGTTAGTTTTAAAGTGTGTCGGTTCATTACAGAGGCAGATTCTGTTGGGACCAGTTGGCGAAATGGTTCTGCCATCAATGGATTTATTCGTTTCGTATTTCCGTTTAAGCGGTTTTTCTTTTGTGAAATCTGATATTTATGAATCAAATGTGATTATTCATATGAATCTCGACACATTTCATTCATATAATGTCATTAGTTTGACGTGATTAACCATAGCATAAATGCTCAGCTTTATTAACAAAGGCTTCAATTACTCACATGTGACTCTATCGAGGCAATTTAACTTGTTTTCCAAGTAGTTTTTTGATGTTGCAGTAGCTCAGTTGGTTTTCTCATTGAGGCTAGCAACATGCGAGTCGTACGTGGCCCATGTTCGATTCCAATGACTTACCCTGTGTTTATTTATCTTAACGTCAGTAAAGCTTTCTTTGTTTGTCTGGCTATTATTTGACGATGTCTGTCTTGTGTTTGATGCATCTTGGCCAAATATGGTCCTTTTGTCATGAAACTCAAACCATAGCTGCTTAAACTAACGCTTTGATAACTCATACGAATAGATACAATCTTTATATCCTTCCTAGCTTGTGTCTTTTAATTTGTTTTATAATAAAGTATATTTATACACACTTTTTAGTTCATATACATCAATCAAAGACAGCTGAATTATGCCTCGAAAACCAAACTGGGTGACAAGCATTTTATTATGAACTCAATAATCCCATTAATTTTTAATTCAAGTGTTTTCTACGAGATATCTCGTCCAACAAGATCTGGTCAGTTTTGCTAATGACGAGTTGCCTCATCGAGACAACTACTAGGACAGGTAACAAATGATATAACACTAAAAGTTTCAAAAGCTGAAGGGGCCGCGGTAGCCCGGTTGGAAGAATAAAAGGACAGTATCCGGAGGGTTTCGAGTTTGAATCCAACCACCGTTATATACAAAATTAAGTGGTGTATCCTTGGATTTTCCCTTCGGGGGTTGATCATAGAACGTGGCCAATAGCACGTTGAGTTGTTCCAGTGCGACGTTAGTTAGACTACCTACCTCCACCAAAAGCTGGATGTGATTCCTACTATTTCAATATGAAGATAATCGTTTTCGCTTAAAATATCCGATTCTCATCAAATTCGAATTCACCAATCGGGAGAGACTCCTAATATTTGGAAACATTGGATGTTGACTCGACGGGAAGTGCTACATTTTCCTTTGAAAGTTAAAAATGAGGAGTTAAACTCTACCTGAGGAGGGAAACTCTTGTACGTTTCTTTTACGTAATAGAAATATATAAGTCCCAACTCTTTGTTGGCTACGAGCATTTAAGTCGCTATCGGAGATATTTTGAGGTGTCGTAATTTTTCGTCTTTTATTATTTCTTTAAGATCAGTTTCTCACTCAAAGTAAGCTCTAAATGATTGAAGATCTGACGTCACCAAAGAGGGTATATGTCATTGTATTTTTTAAAGACACACGCCTCCCTCTACTCACCGTAAGGTTTCGAGTCTTGTATAAGGGAGGCTATTAAGGCATTGTATTTGCAATACCAAGTTTTTGTGATGGTTTATCTTCGGAAACTTCCTTGTAGTGACAGAGTCTCTGATACAAAAGCCTGTTACAAATTGCCGCCGGTTTGGGGAAGGGAGACTTGGCGTTCTCTCTCTCTCTCTTTCTTCATTAACAAAACACCAGATCTTCGTGGAAGAGATATTTAATATTCGCCGTAAAATATTTAACCCTCCAAGTGATTTCCACGAGGTATCTCGTCCATCAAGATCTGATAAATTTTAATAATGACGAGGTAACTCGTCTTCAAGATATTGCCTGATCACGGAATCAAGGTATTGCCGATTCTCTGATGATCACGAGATCAAGATATTGCCTATTCTCTGATGATCACGAGATCAAGATATTGCCTATTCTCTGATGATCACGAGATCAAGATATTGCCGATTCTCTGATGATCACGAGATCAAGATATTGCCGATTCTCTGATGATCACGAGATCAAGATATTGCCGATTATCTGATGATCACGGGATCAAGATATTGCCGATTATCTGATTATCACGGGATCAAGATATTGCCGATTCTCTGATGGTCACGGGATCAAGATGCGGTCAATTTTCTTTGCGGTCAATTTCATGAACTTTGAGGGTAAATCCGTCTTGCGAGTGGTTGGGGGCGTGGATTTGATTCCTTTAACTTAATCTTGGTGTATTTGTCTCTAGGTCTAAAACTTTCCTTGTCAGCAAGTCCAAAACTTGATGGGCCTCAGGTGAACATCACCTTTGGGTGGAATAAGTAACAACAAGCTAGAATATACTAGACCAGATCCACTAAATCATTCACCCTCAGGAAGTCCATCAAAGGCAGGAGCCTTCTCAAGATCATCACGACTCGTCCCCAAGCAAATCAGAATATGCTCGGGTGAAGCCGATTCTTGCTCACATTTAGAGCACAAAGCGAATGTCTTACATCCCCTGTCATTGGAGTGTGACCTAATATGTCCACTGTTGAATCTTGTTAGGACGGTGTCTGTTCATTTCTTTCTCCCTTAAACTCTAATGCTGTCCCCGGATGTATACCTCTGTACCAATCGTGAAAGGGGAGCAATACGCCAGGTCTTATTAATCAAGATTTTACCCATCATCTTCAGTTTTGTGTACGGGCTTCAAGGACCCGTGGTACTTTAGTGATCTTATCTTTTCCCATGGAGTTTACTGTATTTAGTAAACGTGAGTGTATCGCTTCAGGGATACCAACGATATTTTCCTGCTTTCATTACACTATTTTTTTTCTTAAATATCTTTGCTTTCACGACATTCTTACCTGAAGTGATGTTTTGTGTTTCACGCAACTTGGCCAAATATGTCCTTTGCGTCATAAGATCCAAAAACAACCAATATTTGACGTTATATATTGTGTTTGGCACAACTTGACCTAATATTGACCTTTGGCTATAAAACTTTAAAGCGACCAATACTTGACGTTGTATGTCTGGTGTTTGGCGCAACTTGCCAAGTACTGTCGTTGCGCTATAAAACCAACCATCTATTTTGTAATCCGTCGTCCGATTCTATATCGCATCTCGTCCAGGAAAGATCCAACGCCATGAAGATTTTTAATTTGTATTTACTATTAAACTCATACTGGTTAGCCTAATCGGGTAATAATACTGGAACTTGTGCTATAAAACCAAAATAAACTAACCTAATTAGGAAATATATAGACGTTTAAAAAAGAGGCAACGAAAATCGGTAAAATTCTAGCTAACGGCGCGTTTTTTGCAGTTTCATTTCTTGTCATTAAGTTAATGGTAATGGATTGCGATGATTATTTGAACTGACAGCGTAGCCCGCGTCACCTAACCTAGAGGTGAGGAACCATCGCCTGAACTGGTACACGGGAGCCGGAGTGCAGATGTTACATATTAAATTTAATGACTACTCGTCATAGAAACTGGTTGTGGTACATGTCTGAACTTGGGAGACATATCTGAACTTGGGAGACATGTCTGAATTCAAAGATGACCTGTTATTTAAACTGGAATTGGGTTCGTGTTTAAACTTGGGAACCTTTTTTTGAATTTGGGAAACATGGTTAAGTTCAAAGACGACCCGTTATTTAAACTGGCATGAGGATCAGGCATTAGTCCTCCGATTCTCTTAAACTGAGGTTCAGATGTTGAGGCCTGGCTAATTTCTTCATCTGGGACATGATCCACATTCAGTATAAGCATCGTGACTCGTCCGTTCTTTGTACATCGACACGAGAAAATTCGTGTTTCGCCTGGAATGCTAATGCCCCGTTTCACCAAGAAGAGTTCAGATGGAAATTAAACTTACGTTTTCGCGTGCGTGAGACAGGCCTGGATATTTTTCTGGATATCCAAATTCACGATTCCCCTTTCTCGAGCTGCGTATTCACGTGGGCACTAAAAATAACTCAATTTGCTTGAAAGATGGTCAGGGTCATTAGAAAACTTCCATAATGGAAATGAAATTGCCTCAAGAAGTCACAGCGGTGAAGTGGTATGGAAATTAGAAATTTTGGCGAGAGATATCGTGCTTTTATGTCCGACAGATGACTTTTCGCGATGAATTATTCATTACACGTACTTTGTTCTGTACTAATGAGTTAATGTTTCTTTGTTTCGATAGCTATTTTAACTCCACCTGCTCGGTTTGTTTTCAATATACAGCTGTTTTTCCCAGGCTATCCCTTTCTCGGATGTATTTTTGTCTTAAGCAAAAATAAATTATTTAGTGTTGTTAAGTAGTAGAGTTGAACTAATTTTAATTGGGATGATACATTTTATTTTACTGACACATCCAATTACTTTTGTTAATCTGATTTTGCTGAGCTAGCAATCTACGAGTTGTAAGGGGCGCAGATTCGATTCCTCCTTGTGTATATTTATCTTGTTTGTAATTTCCTTGTGTGTCCTGCCTGCCTGTCTTGTGTTGCAAGCATGGCCAAATATGGCCTCCTGCACCATAAAACCCAATCCACCCAACCAGGGTATTTGCCTACTGTGTTGGCAACTTGAGATCTGTAGGCAGTGCAGATTCGATTCCTGTAACTTACCCCGGTTGTATTTCTCTCTTCTGTGTCAAGGCTTTTTTGTGTATGACTGACCACTAAGAGAAATCACTGATGAATACTAGTTTCTTTGGCAGAGAAGTCGTAGCAAAATAACTTCGTTTAAAGTTTGTTTTAAGTACGTTTTTAGGAAAGGAATGTGAAATTACTCTTGTGTATTGCCTTATTAGTAAGGAATGGGATTAGTCTTTTTGGATACTCTTTGGGTAAGAAATTATATTTGTTTTTGTTTAAGAGATGAAGATTATTCTTTTATATACCTTTTTTAGTAAGGAATGCAATTACTTCTAGTCTTAATATGGATACCTCTTTGGTAAGGAATTCAGTTTCTTTTATTTTGGATACCCATTTTTTTGGTAAGGAATGCAGTTACTTTTAGTCTTATTTTGGATGCTCTTTTCTGGTAAGGAATGATATTACTTTTAGTTTTATTGTGGATACTCTTTATTTGGTAAGTATTAAAATCACTCTGGATGACTTCTCTGTAAGGATGTTTTTATTTTCGTTTATCATTGTAAAGAGAATTCACTCTTAAAAGCAGCAAAACCTAAACTGGATCCCCCATGTGAAAAAAATTAAATTTCTCGATTTCATCAAACGATTATCGAATAATCGTTCAGTGAAACTGTAAAACCAAATGTAGAAGAAAAACAAATGCGTGTGAAATTAAGTGAACTTGGACGTGATCAGTTGGATCAGCGCAAGTAGAATATATCAGACAATGGACACCCTTATTGCATTGACCTTGGACATATCGACAACTGCTACATTATAAACCTGGACTGGCTCACCCATTAACTTCCAATACACTAGGGATCCCTAAACGTTTTGGCTAACCTAGTCATTTCATACTGAAATCAGCAATAAAATTCACATGCGTTTATCAAAGGAATGCAACTGTCTAAAAAACAGCCAAGTTTTACGAATATTCAATTTTACTTCTCGCATAATATTATTTCATATTACTACTGCTTAAATATTCACAATTCAATTTTAAACATTTACATCTACCGTTTTTACACACAAAATAAACTGCTGCGTGTATTTCAAATAATCAAACCTTTATTACTCTTGAAATATCAAAGTGCTTTTTATCAAATAACAATTTAAATAAGCTTATCGATACCTTTTTTGATAAATGTAAACTTTCTTTTGTATACCTGTTTTTGGTAAGGAATGAAACCACTCTGGTATTTTGAATACCACTTATATATATAGTAAGGAATGAGTTTTATTTTGGATACCTTTTTCGGTAAGGAATTAAATCACTTTAACGATGTAATTCCCCAACTGTTCCGCTGCTTGGTACCGATCCCTTTTTTGCTTAAATCTTTAAGCACAAGAAAAGTTTTGCTCTGTCCTTGGAACTATGGGTGTCTATTGTTGGTCACAATATATTTATTTTATCATTCTCTGAATGGTGTCAGTGGAGCGATAGAATGTTGAATTGACGAATCTTTCACTTGTTACTGTGAATTGCATCATTCATTCGTGTTTTACGTTGGTTTGGAACTCTAGGTTTTTAGAAGTTGGATTCGCACCTTGGTGATGTCAATAAGACGCATTTTCAAAGAATAATGTCGGAGTTCTCCATTCTCTACCTGTGAGTTCACGGAGTAGGTTCTATTCCTGTAACTTACATTGGGTGTTAAATCTCTCTCCTGTGGAAGTAAAGCTTTCCCCATCACTCGACGTTGTCTTGTGTTCGGCACACATTGCCAAATATGACCCGAGCACCGTAAAACTCGGCCAATCAAATCTTCCAGTTTTTTCTTGTAATCAAAGGCTGTAATCCAAAAGAAACATTATGCTCCTCCAAAAGTTAAGCACAATTGCTGTTTATCTGAATATTTCAACTAATCTACATCGGAATGAAAGGAAACGCGGTATGCGGGTGTAGTAGGGATAGAGAAAACAAAAATAATAATGACTTTTTATGCGAAGAAAAGGTTTGCAATACAAGTATCAACTTTAGTGAAACAGAATGATTGAAACATTGTGATGCTGAATTTTAATACGGTGTAGTGTGGGAACCTCTGGTAGCCACGCATGCTGCACAATGATTTCCCATCCCATACTTTCGATGAGGGTATGGATGAGTTGTGTCCTCGAAAAGTTCCAAGCCTCACGGAAAGCAGTTTTCCCATTGCGGAATGGAGCTTGGTGGGTGGCGGAGGGCTGCAATATCTCCCGAGCATATCCCACATATGCTCTATAGGATTCAGATCAAGAGAGGTTGGCAGACCACTGCATGCGCTGGATATCTTCGATTTGAAGGAAGGCGTAGACCAGGGCTGCACGGTACCAGCATAATGCCTGCCCAGGCCATGACTCCCTGAGGGAAAACGATACATTTCCGTGATGACACGTGAAAACACGTTCCACGTTTTGTCCAGATCGTGGTACGACGAGAATCAGTTTGCAGACTAAATCTGGACTCGTCACTGGATATTACATTGCCTCACTGTTGTCGAGTGCACTGCCGATGTTCCAAACTCCTCTTTAAACGCGCGCGTCGTTGTACAGGCGTCAGGGATGCAAACTGCTGGTCGTCTGGTATAGACCAACGTATGTCTCCTGTAAACAGTTTGTCCCTAAACTAACTCGTGCGGTTGCTGTCGGGGCTTAACCCAGAAACCTCATTTGACCTTGGTTCAAAATTACGTGCTGTTGTCCTCCGATCTTTCCCTTTGGGTTTGGTCCCGGACCATCACTAATCCAGAGGTACCAGAGCAGTTTGTCCTCTTCTGTTTTACCCTTGCCTGCCCTTCTGCTTCTTGCTTTTTTTAACTACCTCGTTTCTTGTGTTTGGCGCAGCTTGTCCAAGTATGGCCCTTGTGTGATAAAACCACAATCCACGTACGAAAAGCATTTTAGCCAATTAAATTAAAGTTGGGTCGCTCTGGAGCAGCACAACGAACAATTGACGTTGCCCGGGATCAGTCCCGGAGGGGAAAGATCCCAGAACAACACCTCGGGATATTGAAGCACGATCAGATGACGAGGTCAACACCTGAGCTGGCACTCCACTCTCCTAACTTCCACACCACGTACATTTGAGGCCACACCTGATTGGACGTGCAACAGCCACCGGGTAAAAGGCAAGTCTTCTGTGGGAAAAAGTCTCACCTGTTGCTAATCCGCAACTCTTCCAACTGGGCTATCGAAGCGCCATGTAATAAATGAGAAACAAAGGGATGAAACGTTTATTGGCTCCCAGGTCAAGACAAAACATTGCTTATTACTTAAGATCTTACAAACCTTTTTCATTAATCTTGATAGAGCATTACATCTACAATTCTTAGATGCTGTCTTACGCGATGTAGAATTGCTTTTTCCCCATAACACACCCCTAATGACTAAAGAACCACATCTATTGTTGAAAGAATCCATGGATTCTGTCGACCTTTAGAAAGATTCTATAGGTTCTTAAGAATAAAACCTCTTGGAATGATTCTGTTACTCATTTCCTTGGAATATGATATCTTGGAATGCTTCTGTTTGTTTTTTTCTTGAAATGCGATCCTTTGCAAAGATCCTGTTCGTCATTTTCTTGGAATCAATCCTTTGGAAATATTCTGTTGCTCATTTTATTTGAAATATAATGTTTTGTAATATTCGCGATTGATCAATATCAAAATTGCTTAATGTCATTCAGGGAAGACTACAGCTTACAAGGTGGAATTATGCGTGTGAATTCATCATAGGGTTATTATATATTGTGTTTGGTGCAGCTTGTATCTTTTTTTGGATCTAGCATCATAAAACCCAAATTAATCAACCAACCATAAGAGGGTTAATCTAGTGTATTACAGATAAATAAAAGTTCATAAAAACAAATATTAGTTCCTTGCACATGGTCCCCTTTCATACCAAAACACAAATCCAAAGTTTGAATGATAGCACGGAAAACCTATTCCAAGATATCAGAAGTAAAGTTAATGTGATTCGCATCTTAAGTTAATTAATACCGTTGATGTTAGTTATGTACGACTGCTTAAACACAAAACCTCACACAAGGAAATCTGGAGGTGTCAGGCCACCACTAGAGGTGCTTTTCGAAATTTGTCAGTAAACTCTTGTTTCACCCTTTCGTTGGTTAAACCTAGCAAACGAGCTTTTACTTTTCATATTCTTTTTTCAATATTCAGAATCCGTAAAAGAAATTGATCTTCGACTTATTCATTAAAATAGATCGTCACTTAAGAGAAACTATTTAAATAGCCTCTTTAAAGCTCTCTAAAACGTATTAAAGTCGTAAATTTACTTCGCTCTCTAGGGCATGTCCCCCTTTAGGTGTGTACGAGCTTCACGGAGCCGAGATACTATAGTGACTTTTTCTTTTCACAGGGGTTTACTGTCTTTAGTAAACACGGGGTCACGCTCCCGGAATACAAAAAAAGCGATCTTTTCTGCTTTCATTCCACTGTTCGATGCTTCTTTATTACCCTTCCACGATTTTTTTTTACTTGAAGTTTGGTTTTTGGCGTAGCCTGACCAAATATGTTCCAAAAATTTGCGCCAAAACAACAACCTAAGGTTACTTAATAAAATTTTCTGGCGTTTACATTTGACAGGTTTTTTTTTTTGAAAGCATACACATTACGTAGCAAAAAAGCCTCGCGAAATCAGTCCTGAAGGGGCATTTGAAAGACTCTAGTTTGGAATGGAATCCATTGTTTGAAATATAGTAAATAGTAATACATTTTAATACGTAAAACCAACTCGAAAACAAATCCGAAAACTGGTTTTGAAGTTTCCTCTTTGCGTTATCTTAAAGTAATAGAATTATTTGTGAAAGTGTGAATAGAGGTGTGACTAGGAATTCCTCATTTTCAATTATTTTCCTTAATTTGGTAAATCGACTTTTCCTTACAATTGTCCAGTGCTTTTATGTGCGCAAAAGCATTTGTTTTCTTTACTGAACGATTTGAGGTTTATGTCCTGTAAAGATACAGATCGTCTTGTATCCAAAACTTATCCTGGTGCCGTCGTGGCTCATTAGGTACTCTCACTGCGCTAGCAACCTTCAAGTTGTAGACAGCACAGGTTTGATTCCTGTCAGGTGCTTGGCTTTGTGTGGCCCTTGTGCCATAAAATCCAACCAATCTGTCAGGTGCATTCCTCCCTGAGTGTTATTTCTCTCTTATGTGTCAGAAAAACTTTCATTGTGTGTCTATAACATATTGTATGTCTAGCACAGCACTGCCATATATGGCCCTTGCGCCATAAAACCAACCAAAACATATTCTACCTCAGGTGCTCATCTCTAGGAGTCTGAAGGCATCATTTTCATTTATACCCTCGCCGGCCCTGCTTTTTCTTAACTCCCTTGTGGTGTCTGTCTTTGGTGCAGCTTGGCCAAATATGGCCCTTGCGCCTTAAAGCCTGAAAACCAACCAAAATATATCTCCGTCAGGGAGTTTATTTTAAGTAAACATTAAAAAAGCATCCCAACCCCTCGAGGTACCCTAGTGGCCTGTCCTCTTTACCCTCCCAGTGATTTACCCTCCCTTGCCTTTCTACTTTTCATCCCTCGTTGATTACCTGACTTATTTTTTCCCTTGTGTTTGGCACCGCTTGGTCAAATATGGCCTTTGCGCCATCGAATCCAACAAATCAAAATACATTGGGCCGCGAAAAAAGAGACAATGCAATATGGAGATTATGTAAACGATAATAAAGAACTAAAATCATGGATGTTAAATCGGGAACTTTGGTACATAATTTTAATACTGATGTGGACGAATTCTGCAAATTTCAAATTGGTAATTAATCCGCTGAGGGGTTCACACGTACACCTGCTTTACAACCTACACTCTTCCCTACATGACTTGTAAATAATTTTGACCTTGGTCATTAAAAAGCTTTCAAATGATTGCTATATAATTAAAACCTTCAGGGCGCATCTTTAGGTGTGCATGGGCCTTAAGAACCTGAATCCTAGTGATCTATTCTTTTCCCAATGAGTTTACTACCTCTGGTAAATATGGGGGTCGGGACCCCAGGATGCCCAAGCCATCGTTCTCAACTTCTCTCCATCCTATTCACAATTACTTGACCCTGTGTTGTGTTTTGCGCAGCTGGGCCAAAATGACCAATCTGCACAAAATAAATTTTTAAACAATTATTTTATAAATAAAGGGCAAATGAAATCATTTCAAATAATTTTATAAGTAAAGGGCAAATGAAATCATTTCAAATAATTTTATAAATAAAGAACTAATGAAATCTTTTCAAAGAATTATTTTACAATTGTCCAATATTAACTTATTTTACAATTGGTCCAATATTAACTTTGAAAGTCTGGGTTTGTGCTTGCCGGACCTTAACCTACTGAAATCAGTGTCCCAAGTTCAAAATAACCCTCAATGCATTTTCATACCCAGAAGCAAATTTTAAGTATCGGCAAATCCAACCTAAAGTCACTAACATCAAATCTTAAGTTGGACCTTGCAAAGCTTTCATCCAGTAGGCAAGAAACTTCTAAACGGTTTCCCAAAGCTGAACTAAAAAATGAGAGCCCAGAATAAAAAAAAGTAAAATCCACACACCAGAGTAAATTACCAGTTTCAAAATCAAAATAGTCGTAAGGAAAAACTAACCGAATCTGATATCTATTTGAACTGGAAATGTACAACGGAACAACACTAATGCTGAGTTATATCCGATCTCGGATGTACGGAAATAGAAATGCAAATTAAGGAAGGAATGGATAACCCTCCCAATTGTCCAATCAAAGTATTCGTAAAGATAATGACGTCAGTGTATTTGAATTAATTTTACTTTGTTATGACGTCTTATCTGACGCTTTATTTTCATTACTTTTGAGTAAAGTGTGTACTTTGTTTTCATGTTCATTCATCATCTACTTAATTGACATACCTTCTTTTGTTAATTTCGTACTTTGAATTTTTAATCTTTTCTCAAATAATATTTTCTTTGGCATGGTGTGGGGGAGTTAGTGGAGAATGGTGTGCCAGCTCAGTTGACCTAGTCTTCTGACTATGGTTCAAAATTACGTGGAGTTGTCTTCGGATCTTTCTCTTAGGGACTCCCTGACCGTCGCCAGTAGCCCGATCTGTTGCTCCAGAGCGACTTTAATTACCACTGTAGCATATTTTAGTATTATGTCGGGACCGCCATGGTTCGGTGGTTTTCTCACTACACTAGTAGCCTATGAGTTTCAGGCGCAGGTTCGATTACTGTAACGTACCGCGGTGTATTTATTTTTCAGTAAAAACTCGTTGCGTGTATACCCGTTACTGGGTATTGGTGATCTTGTAGTTTGGCGCTGCTTTTAGGCCTTGCGTCATACAACCTAACCACGAGATGAGATTTGATTGACGATATTCTACGGCTAACATTTTGCACTTTATTAAGCATTTGGTGGAGACACGACTAGCTTCGATAGTGAACTGGGGCTATTTAGGTAACACAGTTTTAACCTGAGTTGTTAGTTTGCAAGTTATATGTGGCGAAATAATGCCAGTCGGAGACAATTTTTGACTAGATTATTCTTAAACTCTGGCTGATTCCATCTTATTATAGTGAGTATCGGTTCATTGTGGTGTACAAAGTAATTAAAGGTGAAGTGTATTGCTGGCTTTTGGCGATGAACGGTATTGCTGGCTTTTTTCGATGAACGGTATTGCTGGCTTTTTTCGATGAACGGTATTGCTGGCTTTTGGCGATGAACGGTATTGCTGGCTTTTGGCGATGAACGGTATTTTGGCTTTTGGCGATGAACGGTATTGCTGGCTTTTGGCGATGAACGGTATTGCTGACTTTTGGCGATGAACGATATTGCTGGCTTTTGGCGATGAACGGTATTGCTATCCTTCAAAAGCCAAACTTATTAATGACCTGCCAAATTTCTAATTAAATTGGAGTTTGGAAAACAAATTGACAGGTTTTATGAAGTTGGGGGAAATTACAAAAGACCCTGTCAGGAGCATTCCTCCCTGGGTGTATTTGTCTCATCTATGTTAGTAAAACTTTTTGTGCGTCTTACTTGATATTGTATGTCTTGTGTCTGGCGCAGCATGGCCTAATAGGGCCTTTGCGCCATGAAACCCTAACAAACTCCAGAGATATTTCGAAGGAAGGCCAATTGGCCTTTGTTGTCAAACTCCTAACATTTGTAAATAAATACATTATATCTATTAAAAATGTAATTAATGTTATTTCCAATATGTTGACTATAAAGCATAATGCATCAGCATTTTCTGATCAACTGAATCCCACATTAATCTTCCTTGTTTTTCAGGAACTGAATACTGTGAAGCTTCTGGAGATTTCTGATTCGGCACATGGGCAGACTGCACCGCCTAATTAACCCAAAACCAACACCAGCCATGGACATCGACCCTCGACCAACTTCCTACCACTCCCTCTGCCCGACGTTTATCGACCCTCGGAGGACCAAGCTCTTGCAAGAGGACAACGGCGGCCACGTGATCGGATCGCCACCCCCAGCGGCACCCCCTAAGACACAGTGGAACGAGAACTTCGAGATGGAAGTGCCAAACGAGAGGCCCAAAGAGGACAAAGCGTCCACGATGGATACCTCAGAGTTGTCCTCGCGGGTCCAGGACATCCGACTTCAACCTCCACAGCCCATGATCATCTGTGAGACAGTGGAGGATGTCAAGACCGAGACCACTGACGCCACGCCTAGCTGCTCTGTGTCCCTGGCAGTGCCAGCTGTCGACTTCACAGACGAGAAGAAGCGACCCCCTATGTCCGCACCATATTAAATGTTCCGTTCTGTTCTGTTGATGTTCAAGATATTCTGATGGCAGTTGGCGAATCGAAGCGCACTGCTGCAATCGTCGGATGAGATACCATTTTGTCATGACGTAGCTGTCTGTGATTGAGCTTATGTAAAGTGACTGTTTTTATGTTTTTACTGTCGTCGAAGTGGAGCACCAGGGCGTGTGCAGCATATCGCTCATTGTTCGAGGGCAGTCCTCCGTTGTTTGTCCGTGCCCCGGCGCATACTTAAACCACTTGGCCGCAAGGGGAGGGGGGGCGAGATTGGCGATTAGCCAGTCTTTTGATTCGTGAGACGGCACCCGGAAAGGCTGTAACAATCAACCTGTGTCATTTGGATAGATAGAGCGTTTGTTTCTTGTACTTTGTGTGTGTAGCTTTAACCATCTAGATGTCCTCCAATTCTCTTAGACTTAGATTTCAGATCTGTGTAGCACATGGTTCTGTAGTGGTTGTGAACGGTTTGAGACGTGTATATTCACTGTTTTGACAAAAATACGAACAAGTGTTTTACTTTCATTGGATAATTTAATAAATCATACTTTGAATTTGATATGAGTCTTCTGTATTTTTTGTTCGTCACTTGACTGGTTCATTATTATGTGGTGGTGTCTGATATTTCCCTTCCGGTAGTAGATTCAGGACCATCAACAATAGTCCGTTGTGTTACTCCAGTGCGACGTTAATTAAATAACTACCTACCTTCTGGTTTTAAATAAAATTGCTTTCAAATTTTCAGCGGTAATGGTAACTTTTAATTAACGTCGTACTAGAGCAACACAACGCTATTGACGACGGTCTAGGATCGATTCCCTAAGGCAGTGGCCGGCAAATTCATTAGTGAAAAAAGCCGAAGAACAGCAGTACAACAATAAAGATTTCTTTTGAGAGACAAATTTCTTTTCAAGAACCATATATTTAAGAGTCAATTAACTAGTTACTAATATTAAATAATACCAGATATGAGAATCTTATTTTTGACGAAAAATATCTTTTTTACATTAAAATAAAAATCTGACAAAACTCATGTTAACAATGACGTTGCATTTCCTTGGAAAGTTTGGATAAGTCGTCGTTTTTAATTTCTAGCAAGATTCCGGGTTCTCGTCAAAAAGACGGTTTCTCAATTTACATTTGAAAAGGTTCATGCTTGAAAAAGATTGTTTGCATGAATATGTAGAGCCAAAGAGTGAAAGAAACGGCAAATGCCAGGTGTTGAAAATTATCATGTCTTCCTTCTCCGGGTCTTTCAAAGCATACCACTTTCTGTGAACTAAGATCATATGTATTTTTCTCTAATTTTTCCATTTTCGCATTAAGGGAGTCTGGGACACAAAAATCGTCAAATTTTCGAAAAAAATATTGTTTCAAGAAATTCTCTACATTTTTTTTTCTGCTTAAAATGACGTCTAAATCATGTTTCTATCTTAATTAGAACTAGATATAATTATTTTTGTGGTTCGTTGTTTTGAAAATCTAACACTCTTGACAGTTGTCAGGGCAACAACATCTGCGAAAAACGTTATTTAAGTCTACGGAGACCTTTAAACTATATAGAAAAAAAGGTAGAACTTGCAAAAATCAAATTAAACCAAAGATTTAAGAGGAAAGAAGGAGTTGGATACTCATTTGGATGCTTTTAAAAAGTATTTAAGTATTTTATTAATTGTAAATCGGTCTTTAAAACTTTAAATGCGTTTTTCTCAATGATTTCATGTATTCAAATTGCTATAAGTCAAAAACCGATAAAGTTTAAGGCTTGAAATTTGGGATATCTTTTTCAAACATACTTTAATTTTGATTTAGCAAATTTGAAACAAATATTTACTTTTAAAAATATAACTCTTTTTAAAAACAGTACCTTAAACTTATCTAAAATTTTCATTCAAATAATTTTTATTTTTTATTAAATTAATATTTTTTTAATTGCTGAATCAGAATTAAAGTTTATAAACTTGTGAATCATTTACTGCAAGAATTTTGAAAATTGATCAAGAATATTTTGAGTTTTACCAATTTAAAATGACCCTTCTTTTTTTCAAAAAATTCCAATTTAAAATTTTTAAAAACTTTTTGAAATCTTTTGTGTTGTGATTTTGCTTATTAGTTGAATGGGTAATCAGTACAGAAAAATTCAAAATTCTAAATGAATTAAAACTTTTTTTAATGTGTCCCGGACCCCCTTAAGGCGTTGAAATTTTTTAACTCCAGTCATTGCATTTCAAAAGCGCCAATGTTAATATTAAAGGGATAAAAATTCAGTTCTGTTCGTCAGCACTGAGGTTTTTAACAGCCTAACTTCGCTATGCTATTTCTGAAACCTTCGTAGAAAAGATTCCCTCATATTTAAAATTGTTCTGAAATAGTAAGGGTCAATTACCGAGTTATTTTCTTGGTGATGTTTTAGCAGGCTTGGAAAATGAATTAATTTTTCTCTCAAAATTTTGGGCAAAAAGGATAGTTCAAACATCGAAAAAAATTTGGTTTCCTTTTCCTTGTAGTTTACGATTAAGATTATTTAGATAAGACGTAACGTCTACCATGAAATAAAAAATTTTGGATCCACTAATCGTCCATTAGTTCATGATAGTCAACACCTTTCTCAAGGAGAAATACTTTAATTTCAAGTAATAAGGAAACGAAACGTTTCCTCTTGGAAGCCAACGTAAATTATTAAGCAGCAGATCCTGTGAGCTTATTCACCCTCCATTTCAACTAAAACTTCTTCAAATTGGCGATGATAAAGAGCTTTAGCTACAATTGGGTTGACAATCTTGATCGATTCCATAACATTTCAAATTTCTTCGGGAAATACACGCACATAGCGCCTCTTGAACGATGCAATGGTAAACAAGTATCTCGTGATTAATTTTTTCCTTCGAAATAGAAACAAAACCTTTTCTTCCTCCGGTCATACTTTTTGCCCCATCTGTTGAAATTGAAACAATTTTATCGAGTGGAACATGCTTCTCCATGCATTCAATGACAGCATTTGCAATATTCTCGCCACGCATTTGACCTTGCAGTGGCAATAATCTTAAAAGTTCTTTAGGACCCGAAGACGGAAATAAATCTAACAAAGTGAAACGCACGCTGTGTTATTTATGTCGCAAGATTCGTCAACAGCTATCGATAAAGCTGAACCCAATTTAAGATCTTTGATTTGCTGATTGGTTAGATTCTAAGGCATTTTCTGTTCTGTCTTACTGTTTAAGCAAACAGTGTTAACTAATTTTTTTTAAAGAATTTCTGCCTTGTTTTCTTAGAATTCCGGAATCTTTGGATGAATTTATAAAACAACTTTTAATGTATTCGCCGTCTGTGTATGGTTTGCCTCTCTTGACTAACAATTAAGCTTGAAACATTAAAATTGTTGGAAGATTGCACCCAATAATTAAATACAGAACTCGATTTTTCATGACTTATGAAGTTCAACTGCTTTCTTCCTCGCATTACCGGCGGGATATTTACATTTTACCAGCATTTAGTTGGAAATCGATTTGTGGAAGAGCCGCACTCAAGTGGCTAAAGAGCCAACGTTTGCCGACCACTGCACTAAGGGAAAAACCGAGGACAACACTACTAACACTTTTGAACCACGGTCAGATGAGGCAAAACCTGAGCTGGCACCTCACTCTCCAAACTTCCACAACATCCCAACGTGATGACTTTCGGCCACGACACATTTAAGGTGCACCAGCCAACTCTACACCATACGCTTATAAACATCTATGCACTAACCCGGATTCGAACCAGGAACCTTCCGATCTAGAGGATCACACCTTAACTACCAGATCGGGTTGTCGGCCCAATTTTCAATGTAAATAAGTCGGATGAAAAGAGGAGAGCAAATTTCTCTGCCCAAATACGTATCGGGTTGCCTTATAAGGGGACCAATACAAAAATCTTTCAAATTTCGATTATTTTTTTTTATAAATTTAAATAAATGTTTATACAATTGTTTAAAATTATATATTTTTTATAAAAATACGTTGAGTTGAAGAATTTTAAATAATTTTTTGAAAAATACCTGTACGTACCTGAAGTAAGGTCAATTCTTTAAATTTCAATATCTCAAAATGTGTATTTTTTCCATAAAAGCAACATTTTTCCAAAGTCTCCAAGCAAATGTAAAAAGAGTTGGTTTACAAGTGTAACATACTTGAACGCGGGCATTTTTTTTCTATCTGCTCAGAAAAGTTCATTTTAACTGTTGAAGATGAAAATTAGTCCCTTTTTCCAAAAAAATAATTAAAAAATCTCAAAACCTCAAATTTTAAGTTTTTAAAAAATCCCTTTGTTCAAGTGTCCAAAAGTGTCTTCATAAACTGTTTAAAAAAATTCAAATCAATACACAAAAGATTCTGTGAAAATGTTCCTTAAAATTTGACCATTTTAACATTACTGAGATAGAACTACACTGGTCCCCTTAAAATGGCGTTTTGCCGACGTGTGACTTTTAATCTAATTGGTGTTGACCAATAAATTGCTATACATCAATCCGGAATTCATTTGTAATTTTTGTTGGTGAGGTCATGAAATCTTATTCGAAAAAAGTCAAGTGACGTCACCTTCGGAATACGATCAGAAAAAGCGTATAGGAGCAGAAACACTACTGCCACCACTATTTAGCTAGACACGGTAGTTCGGTTGGAAGAGTAACGGATTAGCAGGGTCAATCTAATTATTCCAGGTTTAACAAAAGAAATTGATCATAGCCATAGATGAATAATCAAGATATTGTAAGTGATAAAGGTAGGTAGATAGCCAAACACCAACCAAAGATTAATTTGCAAATCAGCAAAGATTATAAATTTTAATGATTAACAATATTAAGAGTTGACCCACTTGGAAGATTAAAAAACTTCCTTATTTGCTTTAACATTTAAAAAATGGTATGTGTTAAAGTTGTTTTGAATGTCGTTAAAGCGAGATGCAATATACACTAGTGTACAAAATTATCTTTAAAAATTTATCTTATTCTCATTACCTCAAAATTATCTTATTTATCACGGATTTCTCAAAAAATGAACTATAATTTTATGCATTTGTCTGGAATGAGAAATATAACACATAAATACAAAGGACAAAAAATTTAAGAAAACTGCGTATGATAAAAAACTAGCATGAAACCATAAAAATGGCAATAATATGCAACAAAGAGAATTCCGAAAAAAGGAATAACTCAAAAAAAAAATTAAGGCTTGTGAATTTAATATGGAATGTGATCGCCCCTGACCTGTACACATATCACAACGTGATTTTATGCTGGCAATAATGTTAACCACAGTTTGGGGAATTAAGTTCCACTCCTCCAGCAATGCGGTCTTCAGGGCAGTTATATCTAGGAGGAGGCCGTCTCCGTGCAGCTGCTTTTCCAAGGTAATCCCATTTCTTTATCAGGTTCAGATCAGGAGATTTGGCTGGCAATGGTATTCACTCAATGGCTTCATTTTCAGAGAATTCATCAACGAGGCTTGCTCAATGTGGACGAGCATTATCGTCCATAAATAAAAAAATCAGATTCATGTACACTTCTGAAAAGCATAACGTTCTAAGACCTCATCTCGATATATCTGGCCGGTCACAGATCCTTTGTTGAAAACGTGTAGGGGCGTACGTCTATCGATCATTATTCCACACCATCACACCTGCACTACCAAAACGGTCACATTCCATAATGTTCGAAGGAAGATTTCGCGTTCCTGACTCCCTTCAGATGTAAAATTGCTTAGAATCAGATGCTAAACTAAACCTCGACTCATCAGTAAATAGACATGTGTCCATTGGTGTTGACTCCAGTTCTGATGTTCTTTGCACCAATTAAAGCGGTCCCTCTTGTGTTGTGAAGACAGTGAAACACATACCCTTTGCCTTCTGGCATAAAGGCCTTTTTCATTAAGCCTACTGTATGCAGTTAGCCGTGACACAACAGTTTCCGTGGCGGCTGCAAACTCTGAACTTAACTGTCGAGCAGTAGACTTCCTGTTACGACGGGAAGTTATTGCCATATATATCGATCTTGAGAAGCAGTTATACTTTTACGACCTTGTCCGGGCATCCTTACAACAGTTCTACTGAAATTGTTTCCATAGCACAGAGACTATCTGTGTTGAAATATTCACACGTCTCACTGCTTCCATGATTGTATGCCCTGCTTCTAACATGCCGATAATACGCCACTTCACAGATTCTTCCAAATGATACTTCGGAGCCATAACAAATCGTTAAAAGTCCTTAATGAAATCAAACGCTGTATTGCAGAAATTCACTCAGAAAATTCACTTTGCGCAAAGCGCTTGATTCTCCGTCGGATGACGTAACGCCTTGATTTACATATAAGAAACCGTTTGAACATTTTTGATTGGATAGTTCTGCTTAGGCTTGTCTTTCACATATTCCCTGCAAAAATATATTACATTGATTGTGTATTTCATGGAATATAATTATTTTAGGGTTTGTAAAGATAATTTTGGACATGAGTGTACTTCGAGATTTTCACTCTATAACAAAAAATTCGACGCACCAAGAAGGAATCATCCGATTGCTTTGAAATTTCGTACGCAAAAATGTTTGACCAAATATGCAAATGATTAAAATTTGGTGTCCAATGAATGAATAGTGCGATCTCCAGCACATCAGAACTGCGCATCCAGCAGATGTATATATGGAGTTGTTCTTGAACTGTTGTTAAAAAAATTTCTGCTGCATTGCGATTTAGGATACCTTTCAACGACTCAAAAAATGCCTAGCCGCAGAATTCGAGCTCATTACGAGCAACTTTCAGAGTTTGAAAGAGGTCGTATCATTGGATTGAAAGAGGCAGGTTGGGCAAATCGGAGAATCGATCGTCATGTGAGTCGAAGCGATGCGGCGATTAGAAGATGCTGGCAAGAGTGGGTGGACAGTGGCAGATTTCAGGGTCATGATCGTAGCGGTCGACGTAGGGCCACAACAGATCGCGAGGACGGAGTGACTGTCAGATCAGCTGTCACAGCGCCTGATTCATCGCTATCAACCATCAGTCGTGCGACCCACACACGAGTGTCCACCATGACCATTCACAGACAGCTGAGAGAGCGAAATCTACGCTCGTACCGACCGTTACGCCACCTGCCACTCATGCCTGCACACTGTCAAGCCAGATTACAGTGGTGCTTGGCTCGATCAGGCTGGAATGATGCTGACTGGGGACGTATAGCCTTTAGCGACGAATCCCGCTTCCAACTGTGTCCTGACGATCATCGAAGACGTTTCTGGAGACGCCCAGGGCAGCGTGCCGATCCTGCTTTCACTATTGTACGCCACACGGGCCCTCAACAAGGAGTTATGGTCTGGGGTGCCATTTCCCTTGATAGCCGGACCCCTTTGTTCATCATTAGAGGTACACTTGCTGCACAGCGGTACGTTGACGACATTCTGAGACCTGTTTTGCTACCGTTCCTTTCGCAGTACCCTGGGCTTATTTTTCAGCAAGATAATGCCGGACCACATACAGCACGTGTTGCTATGAACTGTCTTCAAGCTTGTCAAACACTTTCTTGGCCAGCCAGATCACCAGATCTCTCTCCTATCGAGCATGTCTGGGATATGATGGGAAGGCGACTGCAACCGGTAGGGAAAGTTGATGACGTAGTCCGACAATTGGAGCAAACTTGGCAAGAAATACCGCAGGAGACCATCCGGGAGCTTTATCGGTCTATGCCACGCCATGTGGCAGCTTGCGTCCAGGCTAGAGGCGGGTCAACACCTTACTGAGCTCGTTGCTGTAACTCTGAAATAAATCATTCAATTGTTCTGAAATTTTAATCATTTTCTATTCTGTACATAATTTTCCTATCCATCAATTTTTGTCTCTATCGGACAACTCCTTCTTGGTGCGTCGATTTTTTGTTATAGAGTGTATGTCAAACAACCAAAACCGAAATCTCGAAAAGGTGATTACATGATTTTAGGATAATTTCCTTATAACCTTTCGTCCTCACGTTGGGTTGGCGTGGAAGTTTGGAGAGTGGGGTGCCAGCTCAGGTGTTGCTTCGTCATCTGACCGTGGTTCAAAATTACGAGGTGTTGTCCTCGGATCTTTCCCTTAAGGGACTGATCCCGGACCGTCGTCAATAGCCCGTTGTGTTGCTCTAGTACGACGTTAACTAAAATTACCATTACCAATTACCTTATAACCTTTCGTGAATTTTATCAGAAAATTTATTTTTTCTTAAATAACACCATCTCAAAATATTCTTCGTCTTCTGACCGTGGTTCAAAATTACATGGTAATGGTAATTTTAGTTAACGTCGTACTAGAGCAACACAAAGGGCTATTGACGACGGTCCGGGATCAGTCCCTTAAGGGAAAGATCCGAGGACAACACCTCGTAATTTTGAACCACGGTCAGATGACGAGGCAACACCTGAGCTGGCACCCCACTCTCCAAACTTCCACGCCAACCCAACGTGAGGACTTTCGGCCACGACAGATTTAAGGTGCACCAGCCGCCTCTACACCATACGCTTACAAACATCCATGCCCGGACCCGGATTCGAACCAGGAACCTTCCGATCTAGAGGCTAACACCTTAACCACTATACCGGTTGGTCGGCTCAAAATTACATGGTGTTGTCCTCGAATCTTTCCCTTAGGGGATTTATCCCGGACCGTCATCAATAGCCCGTTGTGTTGCTCTTGTACGACGTTAATTAAAAATTACCAATTTCAAATTACTGAAATATTTCTGGTAAAAACATGTAGCTGTTTATTTGCAGAAAATTAGGTCACATTTTAACTGGGATCAAGTTTGGAATTTTAGTCAATGTATTTTATTGATTAAGGTTTTATTAACTACAGGTTTTAGGTACGTATTATTTAAAAACTACTTGTATGATTACAGAAAGTCATGAAGATCCAAGTACAAAATACAGTTGCATTAAAGATATCGTCACAAGACAGAAATCTGAAACCTATAACACAACTCCTTGTAAGTAATTTAATGTAATTAACTGTTAAGAGTGAAAACAAAAAAATATACGAGATTATTTTATACATAATTTTCTAAAAACAAGCCATCCATGGTTCGAAATTACGTGGTGTCCTCGATCTTTCCCTTGGGGGATTGATCCCGGACCGTCGTCAATAGCTCGTTGTGTTGAACTAGTACGACGTTAATTAAAATTACGTCGCCAATAGTCGTATTCCTCCAGTGCGAAGTTAATCGAAATACCTACCTACCGCCAAACATTTGCTCAGAGTAGAATTTAGTCTTTATTTCCTTTGCAATATCGTTGTTGGCATTTTACGCACATCAAGTGACTGCTTGAGTTTGCCGATGATGTCATATTAGTCCCTTTTTCTCTACAATGCTGCGGACAATCTTTCCCCTTAGGCATTGGTTCGTCCCCGAACCGTCGTCAATAGCACATGGTGATGCTCTAGTACAACGTTAATTGAAAATTACTAATTACCACAATTGTGTACATGGAATGATTTGAGAGTTGACAATGTAAAAGCACACAAAATATGTCAAACCGTTCAAATAACCCGTCACTGAAAAATGGGCATAATTCATGCGTTCATCGGATAGAGGGTAGTTAGGTATTTATTTAGCGTCACACTGGAGTAACAAAACAGGCAATAAGTGATGGTCTGGGATCAAAGGGAAAGAAACGAGGACAATACCATGTAATTTTGAACCACGGTCAGATGACGATGTCCCACACTGAGCTAACAACGAACTCCATAAATATCCACGCCAAGTGTTGCTCATAGACTAAGGATTATAGTAGACCGCTCACGCTGTAGAAAAATCCGCGATCGGAGTGAAGCAAGCACCTAGGTCGAAAATCAACTCGTCACGTGACTAAAGAGGAACTTGTTGGCTTCTTATCGCCACATTTAGCGAATCGAGTATGAGGTTTATTGGAAACGAGTAGTATTTCGACAAGTAGTGAAACATTACTCTGTTGGTTCATTTAAAAACTAATTCACAAACGGAAGAAATCAAAATAATTGGATTTTATGTGAACAGAATTTTTATTTCTCTCTTTTAAATCTCAAATAATATTATTCTCCAAACTGACTGTAACAATAACAAATTATACACTTGAGAACTTTTTAAAGCAATATTTTTAAGATACAAAAAACTACTAAATTTCAGGGAGGAGAGGGGTGGGGGTTGTATTCAAGGAGGCTGAGACCTTTTCCGAAATAAATTGACTAGTTTTAGATGTTATGGATCATGCTCCTTAAATAGACATATGCATCCCTTCATATGCCTTGGCTAAATTTTTTTGGTAAATATAACTATCAAAACTTATTTATTTTACTTGAAAATAAAAAAAATCATTATTTTTTCCCCAAAGAATTTAAGGTAGTTAATGGTTTTTCTTATATTTATTTTATCTACAAAATAGAACATTATAAATAATTTTAATATGTGAATGAGAATTTCTTGAATTTGAAAACAGGAAATCATAAATCAAACTGTTTTGTTAAAATCTATGCCAAAGATTAAGCCATCTTTGCACTAATTGTATAATTTAACAATTTATTATAAACTTATTAATAACCTATATACTCACATTTTATAAAATTGCATGAACTCGTTGTTCCCTTATAATAATGTCAAAACTTTGTTTTAACCAAATTTTTTAATAAAAGTATCAAACTGCTATAAAAGACAATGTAGATAACCCATTTTTTCATGGAGAAAAACAGTCATCATTGAAATGTCAACTATTTTGTTCTGTGGATATTGATTAAGGAAGGAATTTTTTCTTCGAAAATTTAACTGTAATTAATTTTAGTTCAAAGGTAGCAATAGATTTAAATTGAAGGGTCCAGTGAAATATTTCAAGAGTTTACTTAGTGAAATACATATTTAGTAAGTTATGTATTCTTATTTATTATTGAAAAAAAAAAAGTCAAAAGATTACGACACTGAACTTTTTTTACAACACTAGATACGTAAATAATGACAGTCATTTCAGGTAAGGGCATTTCTTTTGTTGCCACATCACATCTATGAGCAATAATTTGTACAGGTCAAGTTTCTTGAATTTAGAGGCTATTACCAAGTAAATTAAAATGATTTAAGCCATAGTAAGTTGTGTAAGCCATAGTAACTAGTAAAAAACTAACATTGAGTTCATTTTAAAATATAAAAAAATCATCTGTCGAGCAATTTTATTTAAAATTGTAAATATCTTAAGAACAACTTATGAAACAAAACAAAAAATTAAATAGAAAGATAAAAAATATTTGATCCATAAAAATATATTCGAGCTAAAATTACTTGAAATTACACTAAAATGTATTGAATAATAAAAAAGATAATATGCCAACATTAACACTTTTTTGTTTTTTAAAGTGGATTAGGCCTAAAAATTTCAAAAATGAGCTTATTAGAAATTTTGACTAATATTAACCTAAAGTAAAATAATTTGAAGATAATTCAAATTTCCAATGTAATGAAATGATGATTCAAGCACAAAACTTTAAATACCTAATAATGGGAATTAGAGAAATTAAGAACATTGTGTGTTTATAATACATGATGAATCTATTTCACCTTCATTGTTTCTCTTTAATACTCTTCTTTTAGATGTCTTGATTTAAAGGTGCTGAGGGAATTCAAATATAGTTGTTACCGCATCAGACTTTAGCCAGGTGCCCCCAAACTTACCTTTATCGAAACAATCTGTAGTGAAATGCTTTGAACAAATTAAAGAACTATCTGTTGCCTTAAAATTTTCCCTGCGAATGTTTTTTCCCCAAAGATCTCTCCTTTCTTGATTTTTTGGAAATCTGAAAAATCATCAGATAAATTTGTAGGACATGTCACTAATACTTCTGTTTTGAAAAATAATACTTGTAATAAAAAAGCGCAAGCGAAATAAATAAAGAGTAAATAAAAAACAGTGAATAAAATTTCAACCACATACACATAAATTAACGAAAATTAAACAAAACGAAGTTATTAAGTTCTAAATTTTATTAACAATATAGTTTATTATTTATATGTATAAAATAAAATGTTCAAAAAAGTATTGAGATGAATTTGTACTGAAATAAACTATACTTATATTTTTAACATACTGAAAAACATTCTACGTTTAATTAATGTGTGACCATAAAATATTATTTCCTTTTAAATAATAACGTAAAAAATACGAAAATTTCAGAATGTAAACAACACCGCCAAATATCTGAATCTACATGTACAACACGCGTGTCTGAGAAAATTCTATACTTAAAACACTAATAGGCACTTAAAAGCTATAGATCTTCTAAAATAGGATAATAAATAATTGACTTAAGAAAACAATTAATTTTTCATACACAACAAATTGAATAATATCGTTTTCAATTGCAACAAACGTCAAAACTAAGAGCTAAGACGTATTTTTGTGCGGTTATTTTGAATTAATAAAGCAAAAAATCATAAACATTTTACTTACCGATGAAATGAAACAGATCCTGCCTTGATAAATTTTTCTTTACATCCATATGTTCAGCAGTATTTCACCATTTTCGATGGATTTTCTTGAGGAACTCAGCAGGCCTTTCTTACTCGCGCATTGAGATAACATTGGACTTCCGTACAACTTGGTACGGTCGCGTCAACCTGTCACGTGACTCGGTGCTTGCCTCGCGTTGCAACCCTCCACGAGCAGTCTATCCTTATTCTATGGTGTAGCTCCACAGTGCGACGTTAATAAAAATATTTAAAAATGTACCTAACTACACCACCCCAACGTGAGGACATTTGAAGCCACGGCAGATTTAACGTGCGCCAGCATCCCATGTGTACGAGGGTGTTTGGTTGGTTTCAATTTCGCAACCCTCCGGTTGCTAATTCGTTATTCTTCCAACCAGGCTACCAGGATCCTATAGATAGGTAGGTATCTTAATTGACGTCGTACTGGAGCAACAGACGGACTATTGGGGACGGTCTGGGATCAACCCCCGAAGGGAAAGATCTGAGGACAACACTTAAATTGGAACCATGGTCAGATGACAAAGCCACACCTGAGCTGGCACCCCATTCTCCAAACTTCCACGCAGTGCCAACGTGAAGACGTGAGTCCACAACAGATTTCACGTGCAATAGTCCACTTTGTACACAACGGTCTTTGGTTGGATGCAGGAAGAGATGAAGAGAAATATATAAAGCTAAATTTTATAAACATTTCTGGTTTCGTTTTGTGTTTATGGCACAAAGGCCATACTTGGCCATGCTGCGCGAGAGACACATATACATTATCAAGTCATAGACATATACACACAAAAAATGTTTTACCTACACAAAAAAGGAATACACCCAGGGTGGAATGCACTTGACAGGAATCGAACCTACGCCTCCTACAACTCAAAGGATGCTAGCGCAATTGACAAACCCACTGCGCCACCAAGCCCCTAAGCATTTCTAGAAAAGTCGTAAAGTTTATTGAGGAAAAAGCGATAAAGCCTAAAAAGTAATTTTTAGTCTGAATTTTGAAACGGGTCGTTTGTCCGCTTGACAGTGGCTCTCAATCTTTGTGTGTTGTACCATGGCTCGGTAAATATCTTTTACGAGATGATGGCCCGGTCCCAACAAATTTTCTTGAAAATGCCTTTCCAATTTTTTAAAGTTTATACACTAAACTAATCAAAGAATAAATTATAGCAGAATTGTAAAGTTTAGTTTAGTTTGAATCAAAATTTTTATGCAACGTTTTATTTGTGTGAGTTTGAGACTCAGGTGACACCAAATCTTGTGATGTTCGAGTTATTGAAATAAATTTTTTAATTTATAAATAGTTGTACAAATACGGCACCAATGAATAATATTTTCATTCATTGGTGCCATAAACTTTAGAGGAACAAGACGAACGAAAATGTTTAACTAACGGATTACTTTTAATTTAAAGATTTTCTCATATTCCTTTCTATAATATTAATCATTGCTGATTAGGACCTTTAACACATTAAATGATAACTAGATGGCGCCACGTTACATCAATCAAAAGAAGGATAACAACTGGCGTCATCTCTTGCTGCTACTTGTAACTACTAGCTATTTGAGAGTTGTGATTCCTTGTGATATAAGCAAAAGAAAAAACCTGTGGCTATACAGGGTGTTTCGAAACTCTTGGGCAAAAATGTAAGGGGTGATAGAAAACATCCAAACAAGTAATTTGACCATACAGTGCATGGGGAGAGAGCAAGCGGTGAATAGCTAGAAGCAGAGGCGGATCAAGTCAAGTGGGGTCCCAAGCGGTAAAATTTTATGGGCCCTTAAACTCGTTAGAAAAAATATTTCAAGAAAACTCTCATTGAGTTATTAACAAAAAGAAAAGTAATAAAAAATGTCATACCATGACACAGAAAATTTTTTTTAAAACATTTTTTAGATGAATTTCCGCTTTTCTTTATTTTTTGCAGCCGACCAACCGGTATAGTGGTTAAGGTGTTAGCCTCTAGATCGGAAGCTTCCTGGTTCGAATCCGGGTACGGGCATGGATGTTTGTAAGCGTATGGTGTAGAGGCGGCTAGTGCACCTTAAATCTGTCGTGGCCGAAAGTCCTCACGTTGGGTTGGCGTGGAAGTTTGGAGAGTGGAGTGCCAGCTCAGGTGTTGCTTCGTCATCTGACCGTGGTTCAAAATTACGAGGTGTTGTCCTCGAATCTTTCCCTCAAGGGACTGATCCCGGACCGTCGTTAAATAGCCCGTTGTGTTGCTCTAGTACGACGTTAACTAAAATTACCATTACCTTATTTTTTGCAAATTCGTCAAATTATTCTGGCAGTGTCAATTCGGTTAAAAATTTTTTGCTCTATATACAGAATGTTCATATCAATTTTTCTTTCTTCTCCCATAGTACCCTTTAAATATTTTTAAAACACTTTAAAACAGAAAACAAATTTTCTCCTAACGCATTAGAAAAGGGAATTGTTAAAAAAAATTTATTAATATTCAACATTCAGAAATATGCCAAGATGGCTTAGTTGTTATTTGTAACATTGAGTTAGAATTGTTAAAAATGAACTGATTTTATTAGTAATACCTCTCGTAGAGTCTTCTATTTATGTGGTTTCATACTTCATTTTCAATGAGGTTTTATGCTTTAATGCACTTCATATTTATTAAGTACATCCCAATGTCTGTGGTGTAAAAGTATATAATATTTTCAATCCCTGAAATACAAGCTGACAAAGCAGTCAAATTTAGCTGATAAATTAGGAATTTATTTTTCAGTATATTAAATTATTTTTTTCCTTGAAGTATTTTTATTCTGTTTATTGAGCAAATCAAGAAACTGATGTAGATTTATTTATAAAATTTCAAAATTTAATGTCGTAAGTTTTTTTTTTTAGAACTTGGAATATTTGTTACTGGTCTTTTTCAAAGTAAAAATAACTGTAATCCTTTATGTATTCTGGTGTTAAAACTTTTAAATGAGCACATTATTTATGACTTTTTTTTTCATACTGGATGCCGAGCAGCTGTTGTGTTCCTTTATGTTAAGGAAATTATGACACTGGTCCCAAAGTGGCAGTGTACGGTGAAAATTACTTGTTTAGATGTTGATATCACCCCTTACATTTTTGCCCATGAGTTTCGAAACACCCTGCATAGTGAAAGATTTCGGTGAAAATTGGCGCAGGGGTTTGGTTTATACATAAATAACAATATACAAAATATTTGTAATTGAAATGAAATATTTTAGAAGTTTCCATCATATTAATGACATGCAACTTTGGAGAGCAAGTTGCATGTTTGAATGTTCATGAACGTTACATGTTTGAATATATGTTTCTCACAACCTCCTTACCGTTTAACCTTTTATTTTTTTTGCAAACTCTGAAAGATTTTTATTTGTCAATTTGAGAAATAACAATTTTAAACATCATATAAAAGCTAAGAATGAAAACTTGTCAGTTATAATCAAGACAGATATTTCCAATTCTACTGTAAGTAGTTGAATTACACTGCACTGAAGCAACACAACGGACATGAAGATCAAGACAGTCCAAGTAAGGTAATTTTTTTTAATTAACAGCGTACTAGAGAAACACGACTGGCTGTTGACGACGGACCGGGTAATTGGTAATTTTTGATTAACGTCGTACTAGAGCAACACAACGAGCTATTGACGACGGTCCGGGATCAATCCCCAAAGGGAAAGTTTCTTTTGGGTGCGAAATATAGCGCCTAGGGGCACATAGAATTTCGGAGGCATGAGAGCCAATTTTGATTTTAGAATGCAATAATGCATTGTAGTGGAAAGTCACGCCAGTCGCTCAGTACGATACATCATTGGTTTGCTTGGTATCAGTGCCTGTCTGTGGATTTGATTACGCTTCTCGATATCGCGAAGCTTGCCTGGAATCGCTTGTTGAACCCAGAGCGGGGGTGAAATTAAGTGTCAGATCTTTCACTTGAGGATTGGGGTCGCGGTAGCACGATTGAATCAGTAACGGATTAGCAATCGGATTGTTGCCAATTCGGATCCAATTAAAGACAATTATGTACAAGGGGGCTGGTACACGTTAAATCTATGTGGCATGAAATGTCCTTACGTTGGCGTGGTGTAGAAGTTTAGAGAGTGGGTGCCAGCTCAGGTGTGACCTCATCATCTGACCGCGGTTCAAAATTACGAGGCATTGTCCTTGGTTTTGGTATCTTTTATTTCACGTTACTCTAGAACTACACAACGGGCTACTAGTGACGGTCCGGGATCAACTCCGAAGGAAAAGATCCGAGGACAACCAGTCGGGGAAGAAGGGCACAAGCCAAGGCCCACAACGCAGCGCCCGCAGCGTGGACGGACATATTTATTTGTATATAAAATTTACAGGGGCTAAAGGCCAATATAGCGAACATTTGGAGAAAAAAGCGAACATTTAGAGCACATTAAAAAAAGAGCAACAGGCGCAACAAGAAAAAATCCGTTCACAGACGGATGGGTTATGATGAGTTAAGATGATGAGGTGCTGCAGGTTTCTTGCTGAGATTTCCGGAAATGGTGATCCTTTGGTGAAGAGCAGGGAAATTCTTGGCTTCAAGTGTTTGGGAAGGTTGGTGATGAGAGGAAGGACCGAATCCAGGTACAGGTGAGGCACATCAGGATTACATGAATAAGCCCAAATGTAGAATTTGATGTGGCAGTGGCATCCATCGGGGCACACCGTTAGACATTGGTCATGAGCTCCAAGGCATATAAAAGATAAGAAAAAGAAATCTGAGTGAATGGATATAAAATATCTGAATAAGAATAATATAAGAGTCAGGTTATATAAAACATTTAAAGATTAAAATATAAAAGAGTATTCCCCTCAAGAGCTCGATCCACCGGGGCGCCAACGGGAGGCCACATTCTCTGTGTTCACATATCATTCAAGTTATTTTTAATTATTAGTATCAACGGGAAAACCGCCACCACCAGCACATACTTCCTAATTTTGTATAACGAACCTTTATTATTTAAGATGGAATTTAGCCAAGTTGGCTTATTTTCCTCTGTAGGTTTTGTTATTTTGTTATGTGGAAGTTTATAGTGTGCGGACAGCTAAAGAGGTAGTGGTCAGCGTCTTCCATTTCACCGCATGAGCAAAGATCAGTTTCCCTGAGCCTGAATCTATTCATGTATTGTGGAAATGGGCCGTGTCCCGTGAGGAAACAAGCAGTGTATTTGTCAGTGACGAGCATCCCCAAGTTAATACTTGGTAGAAAATCCTTCAAGTCCATTTATAGAATTTTTATGTATTTCATTCCATTTATTGACTATAAATTTCCGCATTTTCCATTTTACATGTGTTAGAGGGGTGGGTACATTGAGGACCTCTCGCCACTGACAGTTGCCAGTTTAGCATGAAAGTCAGCTAATTCATTCCCAGAGAGTCCCGCATGGGCAAGGACCCAGCTCAGACCAAAGGAGTTAGTATATTTTATTAATTTTGATTTAATGTTAATGAGGTAGCCAGATTTACTTTAAGAGGACCTAAGGGCCTGAATCGAACTTAGACTGTCGCTGTAAATATTTATTCTTTTTAAATTTTCAGAAGCCCAGACAACTGCCTTAAAATTCGCTGTAAGTTCCGCCTGGAACACAGAATTATTACCTGTTAGTTTAAATCTTAAAATGTGGATAATTTCTTTAATTTTGAGTATGCACCCTGACGCTCCGGCACAGTCACCTATGCCAGGTTCCAGATTATTCGAAAAATAATGGTTCATAATTTTGTCTATTTTCTGTTCATAATTTAGCAAGTGTTCTTCTGGGAAGAACAAGTGGAATTCGTTTGAGTTTATATTTTTTTGGAAGGTCAATTTAAATATGGATCCATATTTGTTATTATATTTTGTACAATGGTTTAGCCAGGAATTTCTTTTTGCTTTACATATTGTATGTTTTAGAGTTGATCTTTTTGATTTGTGTTCAGCCGACCAACCGGTATAGTGGTTAAGGTGTTAGCCTCTAGATCGGAAGGTTCCTGGTTCGAATCCGGGTCCGGGCATGGATGTTTGTAAGCGTATGATGTAGAGGCGGCTGGTGCACGTGCACCTTAAATCTGTGGTGGCCGAAAGTCCTCACGTTGGGTTGGTGTGGAAGTTTGGAGAGTGGGGTGCCAGCTCAGGTGTTGCTTCGTCATCTGACCGTGGTTCAAAATTACGAGGTGTTGTCCTCGGATCTTTCCCTTAAGGGACTGATCCCGGACCGTCGTCAATGGCCCGTTGTGTTGCTCTAGTACGACGTTAACTAAAAATTACCAATTACCAATTGATTTGTATTCAAGATCAGCGGACCTGACCTCCTCGGTCTAGGCTTGATGTCTCTGAAGAGATTTATATTTTTTGTACAGAGCACAGCAGTTCTATTACGTAAAGAGGCGATCTCCTTGGACCACCAGTGAATCTTAATGGGTCTGTTAGTATGTTTGGTTGTTGTTTTCAATGTTGCAATGGCGTTTTTTTTTTTTTTTCAATTAAAATTTTAAAATAAGTTTTTAATTCACTGGAGCTGTTAATGTTATTTGCCAAAGTTTCCAGAGAGGGAGTTAAATTGTTAAATATTTTTGGGAATTCTCTCAGGCCAAATTTTGACCTGAGTTAGAGGTTGGTTAGAGTTAGTGTTAAATTTGAATACCACAGTGACATACCTGTGGTCACTGCAGGTTTCTATATCAAGAGCATCCCATACTGTAACCAATCCGCGGAGATCGGAACTGATCATAGTTAAATCGGGCCATCCCTTCCCTGAATGGGCAATGAAGGTAGGCCCCTTATCCGGAATATTAATAATGTTTAGAGATGAAGTATTACATAAGTCCAGCAGGCGCCTGCCCCTAATGTCCTCGTAGAAGTAGCCACAAATTGGGGATTGGGCGTTGAAGTCCCACATGATGAAGAACCCGTTTCTCACGAAATCAAGAGTACCGAGTTCCTCCAACTGTATGTCAATGTCGTCATGGGGAGGGAAGTATATACCCCCAACATCAGGGGACCAACCCGAGATTGGATCTCAACAAAAATTGAGCTATTGCTAGTGAAATAGAGTTTAGAATTCAGACTAGGGTACAGCGGATGAGAATGTTATTGCTACTTTTTGAATTTAGTTGAAGTAGAGACATGAAGGGAGGGAAATTACTTTTTTACTCTAGATATAAGGATCCTGTATAAGGAGAATATCAACTTTTAATTTTAGAGCAGTGACCACAGCTAAGGTGTGGGGGGAGGGATTATGGTTAACGTTGATTTGTAGGATTTTGAGAGAATCGAACATTACTCTCCATAGTTTGTATTTGCATCGTTCATCGCCGACTGGCGTTTGTAACATAGACACTGCTTGGACCTGGGTTGGTGATTAATATTAAATTTGGTTCGGTATTTTTCATTTGCTTCATTACAGTTTATGCATTTAGCTGTTTCCTTGCAGTTCGTCATCATGTGATCCTTTCCACCACAATTAATTCACAAGTTGCACGACTCAGGTCAAAATTTAAAGCTGTGGCCCAGACGACCACACTTGGAACACTGTCATAGGGTACGTCCATAGTGCACCGCTTCCAGCTTCCTGCTTTACCGCTAAAACCGCGGCAGTTCCAAACAGCGTTGTAAAACCGCGCGATTCTAGCAGAGGGTGGTTATAGTGCAACGCGCGTTGAACCGCCTGTCAGTTTGCAACATGGAGCTATCACATGAGGATCTATTGCAGGGATGGCGAACCTATGACCCGCGGGTCATACTGGCCCACACAGGCTTTTTAAATGACACACGCGTTGATTTTTATAAACTTATCATTTCATCATATACATAAATTTTTGATATTTTTCGAACCCTTCTTTCAAAAAACATGAAGAAAATATCAGTGTTAATAAAAACTTAAAATTGAAAAAAAATTGCACAAAGGATTTTTGTAAAATGTTTTAGACAGGGTGTAAGAAAATCTTGATTAAAAAATAAATCAATTGAAATTTTTTATTTAAATCGGATTTTTTTTATTTAAATCAGATTTTTTTAATTTAAATTTCTGTAGTTTCTCAATTGTTTTTACAAAAAAATGTATGAATTTTTTAAATAAAAAATTGAGTTTGTGACTTGGTAAATCAATATTTACTTCATTTGTTTAACTTTAAAACACAAGTTGATATCCCACATAGTTTTTCTTGAGTAAATTACATCATCATGTTAACAAATTTATCAGTAAGAGTAAGTGACAGACCTGAACTACAGTGTGAAAAGTAGAATAGAGGACAGAGAAATAATCAGACAATAGTAAATTCTAATAATAAAACTGCCGAGCAGCAATAATAAATGAATTTTCACTTTTAATTCATATTGGATCTTTCTTTCTTATTGCTGACATTTCAATGGCTGTGTGAATATGTATATTTCTACTCTTTAATCTCTATTGCACACCACAAGAATAAGTTGAGCCTTAAAAAACTTTACTTCGAACTGTGTGTGTGTTTTTTTTTAGTTCATGAAATCAGTCACCCCTTTAGTTTATAATTTTGAATCAAACTGTTACGTACTTCCTTTAAGTGTTTATATTATGAGTGTTGTTAATCAGGAATGTTTATACATTACTCTTCCTGGCATTTAGATTTATGATGTCATGTGTATTTACATTACTGTTTCCAGTATATAGTATATTCTAAGTTACAACTGGATGTTGCAATCTTTTATAATATGCAGTAATTGACCCAGTTCCCTCTTTGCTGGGTGTAGCCATTAGTGCTGAAATCACCATGAGTGAAGAAAGATTAAAGCATTTGACCGCTTCTGTGATTATTCTGTGGTGCATTTACTTAGTTATAAAAATGTGTGTTTAGTTGTGATTTAAATCAGTGATTTAAAAAAAATCATTTGATTAAAATCAGTGATTTAAAAAAAGATCATTTGATTAAAATCATGATTTTAATTGTTGATTTAAATATAGTGATTTAGATCTTGACACCCTGGTTTTAGATTTATTGATTATACATACATAATGCTGTTTTAAAATTTATGTGAATGCCTATTGAGTAGAATATGTAAATTTATAAAATACCGCTTGTGAGAATGAACAATATGGTAAATACTAATAATAAAGACATTTATTAAGACCGTTCATATGAGGCGCGTAAAACGCGCGTTTGGCGACAACATTTTGACATACAACAATGTTTGATGGCTCAGTTCGGGTCAAGTTCTTAATCGGTTTGTCATTTAATAAGAAGAAATTACGCTCTTTTTGAATGAAAAAAACAATAATTTTGACGAATTTTCAAGTATAGATTAGTTAAATGATTTTATGTTTTTATGCGACATCACACTCAGCATTCTAATGTAAATAAAAAAACTTCAAGGAAATGGACAAATTGTTTTAATGACGTATGAAAATATTTATGACGACACTTGACATTTTTACTTGGGATTTGGAAATGAAAATCATGAAATATTTTCCTCAGTTACAAAAACATTTTCAAAACACAATAACAATGGAAAATAAGTTTGACATTTAAGAAAATACAATAAAAAAAATATTTAATGATTATATACAGTAAATAAAACAAGGCCTTTCAAGATATATTTAATCAATTTAAAGATATGGAAAACGCATTTCACTTTATTTTATATCCATACAAAACGAAATTCGAAACAATGGAGTAAAACGAATTTAAGTGGCTGGGTATCCATGATTTAGAAATGGAATTAGTTGAATTTCAGAGCAGTATAGTTTGGAAAAATATATTTGATAACTTGATTTCCGAAGTAGAAGGGAAAATATCTGAAATTAGTGCAAATTAGAATGAACCCGCACACATATATTAAACGTATGGGATTCTTTACAAAATAAATTATATCAATGAAGAAAGTTGCAAATGCTCTTTTAACGATGTTTGGATCCACATAATCACGTAAAAAATATTTTGTCCCAAATTACACTTTTTAGAAACACTTCGAAATTAAAACATCTTTGTCTGCTTCCGTTTTGTTCCAACAACCAAAGAGCGTAGAAGTGCAGAACGGAATAACACAACAAACTAAACGAGCGAGTCAAGCGGGTAAGCGGTTCAAGCGGGAAAAAGAATTAATAATTCATTCCGGAAAAAGCGGGTGGAAGCGGGTAAAGCAGGCGGAAGCAGGGAAGCAGGTGCACTATAACCGCACCAATACAGTTTACGCTACTTTTCCTCCCCGCTCAACTGCCGCGATAAAGCCGGAAGCTGGAAGCGGTGCACTATGGACGTAGCCTAACACTCCTAAAAGTCTCGAAACGAGTTCGTTGGCAACCAACGTACAAGTAATCTATAAAATTTAATTTTTTTGTAAGTGTTGGGAGCAACTGTGACCACCCAGTGGTTCCCCCGATCCGCCGTGATCCTAAATAAAACATATAGTTTCTCAGACTCGTCGATTACATCATTTAATTCTCTAACGTTTTCTATGATTTCATCCTTATCTATGTTTTTATCTATATTTAAAATGATTATATTTGGGTCCCATTTTTTAGGAATGATAATCTCGAATAGTTCACTGATATTCTCATTTTCCATTAATTTAGTTTTAGTTGTATCTACATCCTCTGCCGTACTCAGGTCAATCGCCATACCACCTCCTACGATTCTTCTCAGCAATATCACTCTGGTACTCTAACTACGCAAGGCCTTCTATACCTTGGATTCAGTGCTGTAGTCGTAAAAAAAAACAGAGGGTATACCATGGGAAGGCGAAACATATACTTACTACTTACACTTTCCAGGGGGAGGGGGGAGTGCAACTCCTCCGGTCGCCCATGGAGTATAGTCAAAGGATCAGGAAATATGTTCGAATTAATCCAAGTTCAAATTATCGAGAGAAAAAATGCTTATATTAATTTTATATTACAGGAAAGGAACTGTCGAACTTTGAAGAAACTTCGACCTAAGCAGAAATTTGTGTTCACAAGATTCGAGTTATTGTGAGTTTACTGTGTTTATGCAATGTAAAATGTGCAGACTAACATTGAGTGATATTCAAATTTGAAAACATTACTATATTAATATTTAACTATGATATAAAATAATTACAGGAAATGTTAAGAGAAAAATATTTAAACACATAAAAGTAGGATGTAATTTTTTTATAAACAAATTTTAAGGTCTACCTCTATTATTTCATTGAAATATTTTCCAAACTGCATGATAAGAGAAATCCGTTTCTGTGTCTTTTTGAAGCGCATACTCTTGATCTATTGTCTACTGAACAGCACTGGTTGGCTAACCAAGAATTTACAAAAATTTTCCGGTTGAAAGTGTTCTATAGGTGGTCCATTTGCATTAATAAACATCTGGAGATGTTTGAAATCAATAAAGATGATATAAAATCTGTTACACTCGTTATTCATTAACTAAACCCGCGTAGAACATGGTAATATTTCAATTGTTCTTAAAAGAGGGTTTAAATTTTCTGGAACAGTTGGGCGTTTTTATTGCTTTCTCAAACACTGAATAGTGCACATTTCATGTATACCAAAAATAGTTGACAGATCTTTTTCACCTCCTTTTCTCCATGGCGAATATCCCTATTATATATATTTTTTGTGGGTAAAGTATGGATATATCCTTCAAAAGTTGACAATTTTCTTCATTAACATCAGAGCAAAGTCTGGATTTCATTCTGTCGACACTACTTTGAATGAATTGCTTTTTATTAATAGGTACGATTTTGGAATAATGTACCAAGGTGATATTTTGAAATATAAACTTTTCTTTTGCTTCTATAGCTATCTGCGTTTCACTCTATGTTTCCTAGGAAAAGCAAAGTGATGTATGTTGTTTTTAAGAAAAAGCAGAGGGTATACGAAATTTTCTGGGAAAACCAGAGGGTATACGGCGTATAACACCGTATACCCTCCAGTACAGCCTTGCTTGGATTTGTTTGTAAGGAAGTTGCCATCGGTTTTAGTTTTGAGCAGCAGGGTGTGTTTAATATTGCGTTTAGGATAAGTGATTGTTGGCATGGCCGCAATTTCCGCAAAAGAGGGCGGCGTAGGAACTGTATTTTTCAGGTTTTTAACCAATTCCATGGTTTTCGATATAGCTTGGTTATTCCTAGGGAATCAGTTCCGTATCTCCTTGACCAAAGACAATGTTTCGCCCATGGATCCCTCCAGAAGGTTGGTTAGCGTGCTCACTGACTTTTCTCTCTCTTTGAGTGTAGCCTCCAAGGAGGCGTTCTCCAGTTCAAACTGCCGAGCCATAGCCCTTTCTGTTTCCAGGTCCTTTTTGAGGCAGTGCAGTCTGTCTCTGAACTCGGCAAGTTGGTCCTCTTGATATTCCGTCTGGTCACTTATGGCCAGTTCCCTGTCCTTTATCTTTCCTTCCAATATAGATATTTTAGCAAATAGTTCCGGGTTGGGATCTATTTTTTTAAACTTGGGCAAGGGAGTTTTACTTTTGGGATCGCTATTTGAAAGAGTCGATAAATCGAGATTATTTTTTGTTAGGTCCTGTATTATGTTAACGAAGGATTTAACGAATTTGTGTAAGCCAGATTGAAAAGGGAACGATTTAACTTCGGCTCTTTGTTTTTCGTTTAAGAATTGCGAAAGATTGACAAGATTGTTTTTACAGCATATTATATTTTGATCAGTACCTCCTCAAGGTCCCTAATGAGGTATTCAATGTGTGTACAAACCGATTTTTTTTTTTTTAACACTATCAGTCGGCACTAGCAGGCTGTCGTCAATTGACGTCATATCTCTGCCATGTCCTCTTGCCTCTGCCATGGACGGAGAGATGTAAATAGGAATTGCTATGTAGATTACATTTCATAAAACAATGTATACAGCGACAATATCTATAAAGACAGTGCACATACGATATGTCAATATAATCAAACCATCGGGTAGGATTACAGTTCAAAGTCGTAAAGACTCGAAGAATGGCTGTCAGGTTAAAGGAATTAAAAAAAAAGAAAGAAAAAGAAAGAAAGGAACAGAGTTCCAGTATTTATAATACACCAAACATCAATACCAAACACAGATCGTATAATTAATCAGGTAACCCCCCTCCTGGGACTAAGAATATTTAGAACACACAATATCAGGACAGCAGAATAATAGTACACCCATGTAGCGGACCCCAAGTAGTCCAATCGGTATTTGGGATTGAATCAATACCTGATTAGGGCAATTCACTATTACGTCTGTCAATCATATACAATCCCACACACAGTGTATGGTTAATTTTAGAGTACAGTTTTAAAAACAGTATACTTAAGATATCAGGTAAAAAAGACCCCATAAAAACAAGAATAAAATACATTATAATGATTTTAGAACACAATACAATAATGAAGTTTAAATATATAAAGAACTCACATGAATTTTAGAACATGAAAACAACAGATGGATTACAGACTGGTGAATAGGTGTGAAATGCCCACCAAAGCACGGTAGCTCCGAAGAGTTTGGCCGTATCACCGCTGAAATAGTAAGATCGTAAAAAGGAACTCCAGAAAAGCTCACCACTTCGCTTGAAGTTTGAATAGGGAGTCGGGGTTGATTAGGATTGATCCCGGACAGTCGTCAATAGCCCGTTGTGTTTCTCTAGTACAACGTTAATTAAAAATAACCAATTACCATTATCCGGACCGTCTCCAATAGCTGCCTGTGTTGCTCAAGTGGCACGTTGATAGAAAATACTTACCAACTACCCAAACCATTGCCAATATCCGTTAAATTGTTTTAGTGTGATGTTAATTAAAATACCTACCTGCCTTCCTCAATGAATGGAGTTCAGGTGTTGCTTCGTCATCTGACCGTGGTTCAAAATTACGAGGTGGTGTCCTCGAATCTTTCCCTTAAGGGACTGATCCCGGACCGTCGTCAATAGCCCGTTGTGTTGCTCTAGTACGACGTTAACTAAAATTACCATTACCATTACCATTACCTCAATGAATGGGCCGACCAACCAGTATAGTGGTTAAGGTGTTAGCCTCTAGATCGGAAAGTTCCTGGTTCGAATCCGGGTCCGGGCATGGATGTTTGTAAACGTATGGTGTAGAGGCGGCTGGTGCACCTTAAATCTGTCGTGGCCGAAAGTCCTCACGTTGGGTTGGCGTGGAAGTTTGGAGAGTGGGGTGCCAGCTCAGGTGTTGCTTCGTCATCTGACCGTGGTTCAAAATTACGAGGTGTTGTCCTCGAATCTTTCCCTTAAGGGACTGATTCCGGACCGTCGTTAATAGCCCGTTGTGTTGCTCTAGTACGACGTTAACTAAAAATTACCATTACCATTACCTCAATGAATGGAATTTTTAAATTAACTTCACACTGGAGCAACAAAACGACCTACCTCAATAGCTATGGACAGTTTACTTATATTTCACTCCTATGGTTGTTGCTTGAAGGAATAGTCAAATTTAGCATTTGACTTGAAAAAAAAAAGGGTTTGGTCCTTTTTATAAACCAGCACTCACCTATCTACCTACCTACTACAAGTGCTCTCAGAAATCTTTAGCGCTGTCTACATTTAGATTTGAGGATCAAGTATCCCATAGAAAAGATATATCACCAGGATTATGTATAGGAATTGAACTCTTGCCTCTTACAAAACGCAAGCTGTTATGATCAAACCACGAAGGTCCATGCTCACTTAATGTTTTCCTTTAGCTTTGAAATTTTTAATTTGGCAACATTAAGTTCCGAAATATAATTGACTGCTGTTTTGAGTTTTGACAGAACGCAATCACTGCTGCTCTCGATACCGGTTGTTAGTTGGTAAATATAAAAAAAAAAACACGTTACATTTTTAGATTTGTTCGCTTTCTCCAAAAAACGTCCGCTTCCATTCTTCCTGACTTTCTCCAAGTGATCATAAGTGCTTCAAGCTACATGAATGGTATGTTTTGTATTTTGAATTTGAAAGCACATTTTTTTACGTAATATGCCCGTCACAATCTTTTTTCAACGTTATTGCATAAGATTATTTGATTTTTGTACACATGTGATTGTTTTGATCAATCAGAATGTGGGTGTCGGAACGTTTCAAGATTGCTGAAAACATATGGGACCCTTCCGTGCTGTAGGTACCTACATTTTATTTTCATAGAGCAATTCATTTTCGTGCTTGCCTATCCTCTTTTGAGCTTGCTTTTGCATTAAATATTTAGGAAATGCTAAACTGAATTGTTGTGAGAATTTTTTTGTTTTTTAAAGGAATCATTTTTGAATGTTCACAAATATTTTATTGGATTCATACTAAACAAGTTTTTATAGTATGACAAGCATTTGATTAGTTTCGTTTACATTTTGATTTATCCTTTGCTGAACTTTTTCTAAAGTCACTGATGTAGTAAAAGGAAAGTACTGTTTTCATTTTTATTTTGCTCTATACTTTTATTCCATATTTCCTCCCTTAATTTTATGCAGAAATCATAAATTTTGACTAAGCTTTCACTGTAAAGTCTGAAATTCACTAGTATTCATAGTTTCTTCTCATTGAAATATTAAATTTCATGAATAATAAAAGGTGTGAATACAATGTAATTTATATGACTGCACGAAAAAAAAAAATTAGGTTTCAAACTGAAGGTGAAAATGAAGAAATTTTGTAAGTGGCCAGTGGCCACTGAACTTGTTTCATTCAGTGACCACTTACGAGCGTTCATATATTTTGTAAAATACACACACACGTTATATATACTATGTGTGGCCAGACTTTTTTCTTTCTTTTAAAATTTTTTTTTTAAAGTAAAAAAAAAGCATAAAATTGAGGTTTCACCATATAAACTATTGCTTTTAAGAAAGTGTGGTGACATACATAAGAAATAAATTTTCAGTCTCCACTTTCAAACATTCAGTCGCCATGTGGCAAGTGATGTCTGTTAATTTTCGCCTTTATTTCAAACAATAAGCTTATTTTTTTAATGTATTTCAAAACATTTAGCATATATCTGAAAATAATAAAATCTTCAGAAGTAAATTTTAGTATAGATGAATTTTTATTACTTTCTTTTTTTATGAACTGTTTTTAAAATGCAGCATTTTAAATTAATGTTTTGAAACCATATTTTCATCTTCACATTGGTGTTTTAACATTCAGCATTCTCTAGCAGGGACTAATATCTTGGTAAAAGCTAAAAATGTTCAATTTCCAAAAAAAAAAAAAACGAAATAGTCCTGGGCCTAGCAGTAAATTAAAATATGAAGAAAATAGGTAAAACTAACAAATTAGGTAGTACCATCAAAATTGTGAATTTAAGGCTTGGGTTAAATTGATAGGCTTGTACAAATTCTGAGCTGTTTGGAAAAGAACCTTTTTGATGTAGATACAATTTTATTTGTTGGCAGTCTCCTATTCTTAATTTGTTTCTTACGTAATTTTATTAGCAATTGTTTTTATTTCTGACATGCTGTAACGTAATGAGCCACTGAACCGTTCACAATTTTTATTATCACTTCCTGACATTTAAGTTTAGCCTTTTTACGATTCACTTAACAAAAATGACCTTGACTGAGATTTCATTTGTTGCAGTTGATTCTCAAAGGTTTCATGAGGTTTTTATTGAGATGTGGGTGAAATAATTTCTAAGAGATCATGATAGTGTGTGAAGTTGAAAGTAAATTCTGGAAATGAAAATTTAATCATGGAACAAGAGAAAGGAAATAGATGTTTCAAATTATCGAGCTAGATGTGAGTAAGATTTACAGTCAACATCTATTTAAAAGAAATTGTTGAGTTATTAAAGAGAACCTATATGAAAAGACATTAATAGAAAGTATTGAACCAGGTTAGAGTTTGGTTTGCTTAGAGTAGTCGACATCACCTTTGAAAGAAATTGTTGAAATTTATAAAGGAGAACATATTACTTGAAATGAACAATATCAGAAAGTGTTGAGCTGGGTTAGTGTAAAGTTTTCTTAAATAATCGACCTCTTATAATAAAACATTATATTGGAAAATAATACATTACTTAGAAGATAATGTAGTGAGTTTGGTTTCAGTATAAGGCTTTTTATAGTGGACAATGTCCTTTTCCTTTAAGAGAAATTGGTAAAAGATAATAAACAGAATGGATATTATCTGATTATCAAAATAGACTTTGGCAAACTTAATCAGTCTCGGAATAAAAATCCTGAGACCAGCTAACATAAAGCAATCAAGAGACTTATGATGGTAGGAAAGATACATTTGAGAGATAGCTTTACTTTGATTAACTTGTATTTGAGTGAGATCTACTCAAGTCTTGGTAACATCTTTGTCATTTGTACCATCTCAACGGTTCACCTTTAATTTTTTTTATAGCAAAAATGAACTTTAAGCTCAGGTTTTGTGGAAGCAATGCATGTTTAAAGTTTTGCTCAAATTATTTGCTAAATAAGTTAAGCATTTAATCAGCTAAAATTCTTTGTAAAATTGGACATACCATTTGATTTAATCCTCTGATTTATCAATTTTTACAGCATTTAAATCTTGTTTCATTTCTAACATTTTTTTAGGATATAAATAATTGTCAGCAATTTACTATAGATACACACAAAATAAATTTTTTCACGAACTTGGACTGCCTATGTGCATTTAGTAAACCATATTTTTAAACTTATTTAAGGTTCGCCTTTTGAATGCAGCATATTGAAAATTATTATCATTATAATCACCAACATGTACTTGATCTGTGGTACTAACATTGCTCTTTCAAGAATATGCTCTTGAAATCTACTTGATTTCTATATCTTGAAAATTACATATTCAACATGGTAGTGTTTTGTTTATTTTAAAATGTAGTTTGATTCAAAAATTGTACTTTGCATGGTGCGTGTAAGCTTCATTCTTTCAAAGCCACTTGACTTAAATATGTGCTAAATATATACTGTGCTACAAGTTATAGAGATATTTATTCTTTTATTGATATTTAAACTTTTTTTATGATACTATTAACATTTGAAATTTTTAAAAAACACATTTTAGTACTTTTGTATTTTAATCGACATCTAATTCGATAGGTGGAAAACAGCAATATGCGGTATTTTTCAACATTTCACCATGCCCTTGTAACTGATGATGATGGCCCACCAGATAATGAGTCGTATAAATGTAGTGTTCTGCGGTCAAATCACTCTATTCTTGTTTTATCAGGAAAATTTGAAGGAATACCAGATAATCTTACCATCAATGTTGTAACATGGCTGGTAAGTAAATTCCTGTTTTGATAATTAAGTTAGTACTGCTAATTATTCCCTTACATAAGCTGGTTTGTGAATAACAAATTACATGATTTATTAAGTTGAAAATTTGTTAAATTGGTCCTGGATTTTACAGGCTCTATTATATTCTCTTAATCCAACTAGTGTCACTTCTCTTACCTCTGGACCACAGTGGTTCAGTTGGTTTGTCCACTGCAGTAGTAACCTTCAAGTTGTAGTCTGCATAGGTTCAATTCCTGTAAATTCCTCTAGTTGTATTTCTGTTTGTTGACAGCCACTTTCCTTGTGTGTGTTATCCATTACTTAGCGTTGTCTGTCTTGTGTTTGCAGCTTAGTCCAATATGGCCTGAGCCATAAATCCTACCAACCAACCATCTTAACCTTCTGATGGTGGTAAACACATATCCATTCTGAATCTGCAGTCTTCCCTACGTAAACAGTTTATCCCAGTTTTCCATATAACCAGTTTTTTTGGTTGTATTATAGAACATTTTCTAAGATTCTATCAACCATTAGATATGGTTATTTTGCCAGTTAAAGTGATGTAGGGTAAAAGAAGCAATTCTGTATTTCTCTGAAATTCTGCACTGTTCAGGGGGTTAATCTCTGCATTCACAAATGCTCTTGGTCATTCAAAATTAGATCATGGATTTAACCCCTTCACATACCCGTATATCAATTAGTGGATTTATGCTATTTTAGAAACAACCCATGCAACTATTGAAGATTTGAATTTAAAAAATTTATAATTTCTATGCTGATTTATTCCAATTTGTAAATTAAACAATGTTTCGTAACTGTCAAAACGTTCTGACAGCTATACGATTCTTTACAAAATACATGATGTGTATGTCTGCTTTTATTTTTGTTTACATAACTAGCCGCTGGGCATGGCCAGCACGGCGTTGCCTGTGACAGTTCTTTTCGTGTGGTCACTTGTGACCACTGCTTGCTACGAATTCCTGTTTGGTTTGCTTCGCAAACCAAATAGGAATCATAGCCTATTGGATAACAGTCGCCCCGGGCAACACTCATTGTGAAATACGACTAAATTCTAATTTCGAAGCGATCCAATCGGCGTGACAATCACTGAGATAAAAAAGGAAAAACAATAACGCTTGCCAAGCCCCAGTGATTGCTATGCATTTCCAAAAATGATTGCAATAGCCCATTGTGTTGGTCCGGTGTGACGTTAATTAAATACCTACCAAAAATATCTCGATAGCGAAGATCAAATTCGTATAGGAGAAACATAAAAGTTACAATTTAAAAATTATTTATTTAAAGAAAATCATGTTTTTAGGTATCGAGATCTAATGTGATTTCAAATCTGATGAAATTTTTACTCTATCTTTAATGATCTAGGAGATAGAAAAAATGGCTACATAACTCCAGCTTAAACTTTTTGTTTTCAGCTGAAAGCATTCAAACGGAAACACGGAAAAAATAAATTTAGAATCTGCTGTCTCTTTATAGTGTTGCCATTCCAAAGAACATAATAATAATTAAATTCATTTTAAAATGTTCTAGAGTGAATTTTAAAATTTGGTGTGGCCCAAAAATTGCAAAAAATTTGGACTACCTGTGTCAAATCCCATTACTGTAAGTGCCATAGATTTGTCAGGACTTTGCGCACAGTAAACAAACAAACACTTCCTTTTATAATAGTAAGTAGAAATAGATTATCTAAAATCCATTCAGAAGATGGGATCAAAATTAATGTGTTTCTTGTCAAATATGAGTATTTAAAATGAATAGTCAGTAAGAAAAGAAATTTGATTTGTCCAATTTTTATTTTTGTCCAATTGCATATTTAACAAACCCTTTCATGTTTTCTTGTTTTAAGTTAAGTTCTAAGTTATATGACGTGTATATATCATTTATGTGATTGTAATCTTATCAGTATATCTGAGGATAAAACAGTGTAAATATATTTTTTACTGTACTCATAAACTCTCTCTTTTAGTTTCTTTTGATAATATTTACTCTGTTACGGAAAAGAGCTTGGGATTATGGCAGAATAGCTTTAGTTCAGAAAAATGATCAAAGGTATGTATGTGTTTAACCCTCTACAGCCATATGGCTCTGAAGACACCCAAAACGCCCGAGTATCAGTAGTATTATAGCTAACTATTTCTTTCCCTTTTTACTCATTGTCAGAAGACCGTACACCAGATCTGAACCCCCCCCCCCCTGCTTGTTTTGATGAAGGGGTCGTACAGAAAGTACTCTTTTCAACTTATAAGTCGATCTTAGAATTGGACATGGTGTTTGCTGATGTTCAGCGACCATTATACAACATCTTTTAATCTCGCAGAGAAAAGAAGGATCAAAAATTGCGAAATTGTTAGAAAGAAGATATTTTTATATTCATAAGAATACTTTTCTTTTGGTGAACTATAGTGGAAATGTAAAGCAATGAGGGAAATTTTACTTATAATAAAACAATGAAAGTATTTTTCAATTTTAAAACAAACACATTATGCTCTACGTATAAATTTAAATACATATTTGTTCATTAGCCTAATTGTTTTAAAACGGCTATTTATATATATTTTCCCCTTATTTCCCTCTTATCTCTTATTTCAAATCTCTTGCAACTGAAATATATAAGTTATTCTTTTTCTGTTGTGTTATCTCTCAGCAATTAATTTACAATTTTTTACCTTATTTTTAAAGCAACATATAAAAAATTCTTGATATTTTTAAAGTAACAATATATCTTTTACTTTGAAATTGAGCTTAAAAAAGGTTTTTGGAAAAAAAATACAAAGTGATAAAAGTAGTTGTTTTTCAATAATTATTCCTTATAAATAGGATCTCAAAGCAATGTGAACTTTTTATAATGTTTTATTTTTTTAATTGACCAAAAGCATATATCTTGATACATCACTGAAGTATTACTAGAATTACGCCGAAATTATGTCCTTGAAATGGAAGTTTTACTGGTTTGTGAGAACTTTTAAAAATATGTAGATTTTCCTAAATACACTACACCCAAATCTAATTTGTTTGCCTATGATAAATTGCTTCAAACCATGATGTCCATAATAAGGCAACAGTTTCATCAGCACTCAAATACTTGGGTCACAGATTTTAAAAGCTACATTCAACAAATCCAATAAAGGACAAACTTAAAAAAATGGATCATCATTCATTTCCATGTTATTTGCCAAATGCAGTGATATTTCATCATTCTCTCAAAAACATCTCTTCTCATTGATTTAGAAATTAAATGATTATGGACATCAGGAGAAATTAACCAATATAGTTTTTGATCTGGCAATTTGTTATAGCCTGATACAAGTAAGATTCCAATGAAAACAAGAATGTTTTCTTTTATTAGATAATCAGAGCGTAGATTTTTTTTTGAGATGCATAAAGTAGTGATTGGGTCAAAATGTTGTGAATCAGTTCATTGTTAAGGAAATGCTGCAGACTCTAATGGAGATTTTATACTTTTGTGACACCAATCCATGGCAGTTGGTTTGTGCATAGTAGTAAATTCTGGAATTTAACTCCAAATTGATTTCTCATTTATGTTCCACCTTTGTTCTTTCTTTGGTTTTTTTTAGGTCTACTTTCAGATTTTATTCGCTTTCGGTGAACACAATTGCTTGGTAACATTGGACCATCTGCATCTCTATCTTCATGGTCTAATTGACGACTTATTTCACATGTGGTGGATAGTATTCTTGCCTGCAAGTGATCGTGATCTCTTTCCACCGCGTCATCACTTCTATCGGAATCTTTGTCAGTCTCTGCATCAGCATCTTCAATAGGGGCTGGATAACCTCATAGAATGTTTGGCAGTTTCACAACCACTAGCTGATCAGCTTTAGATGTGTTCATGGCCACTATCTGGCAAAGAACACATCTAAAGCTTCATTTAGCGTGAGACTGAAAAGAAAGGGGGAAAACTAAATATTTTGTTTTAAAATAATTAAATATTTACCTAAAATATTTTATTTTTAAATCGTAATTAAATTTTAACCATGTTTTAGGTCTTGAATTAAAATAAATAATCAAATCGGTATCGGGGAACCTTTAAAATAAGTTACTACCAATAGTACCGAACTTCACACATCCGACGGCTAGCAAGATTACTTGCCAATCAACAATATGTCTACCTAATGTCTATAAAATAAGTTTCTTTTGATTTTTTTTAGTGTATTAATATAAACAATGGATTTATGTCATTACAATAAAGCACAAAAAATAGATAAAAAACAGTAATAAAAGTAATTTTTTTTACCTCTTTTGTGATGATGGACGAGACATAGTTCACTTTCGAAAGAAATTTTAACTTGGAACAATATTTTCACCAACAAAGCTATCTGGGAAATACATAAACAATGCAGCATTTTGATTGGTTGATTCTTAGAAATAAATAAACTCTGAATGAAACTACTCCCGCCATATATTGGCAAAGAAAAATAATTAAAATGTTGAATGGTAAATTTTCTTACCAACCAGTGTCTATGAGTTAAGTCACCGATTACAAGGTTTTCTTAGTTATAATCTTTACCTTTAAAATGATGTAGAAGTATTAAAAATTATTTTAAGCTGTGAAAGGCAAAATTTAATAGTGATCCATTTTTTATTGGGCCCATGCTTTAAAATTAGCATGAAGCCTGTAATTGAACAGCCTGTAAACCAATGCATACCTCTATGTTCACACAGTTTATATCCTGTTTGTTTATTCCTGAAGAAAATCTACATTCTCAATTTTCTTTAAACTAGCTAAACTGAAGAATAAATCATTATACCCAACAAAGATTAAAATTAAATAAATTAATTTAGAACTACATCTGTATGTGTAATGTATGTAGATGAGTTATAGTTTACAAAAAATGCTCAATGTTTTGTAATAAAAAATTATAAAACCATGGAATTGATTTTGAAGAGCTAGTATCCTTTAGTTTCACATTTATGATTCATTTGAATTTTAACTGGTTTATTTCGCAGATGGACACAGTTGTTTTATGGTGAAGGTACTGCATCTTCACATAGGCAGAATAATGATGATGGTTCTATTGATTCAGTTGAAATAGCATTACACATGGATAGGGTATGATATACTTGTTTGAAGTTTTTGATGCCTACCTTATTTCCACAGAAAATCAAATACTTCAACCTGTTTTCTTTTATTAATTGCAGGGCATATGTTCCTGGTTACGAGCAATTTTTGTTCTTAAGTAAGTTTTCACTGAATTTTCCTCTCTATTTTTAAATGCTTTTTTTCCCATACTGAATTTTTACTTGTCTTATATTTAGGGATGAACAAATTTTAAAACGAAATGGCCCTGATGCTATTCAGTATTTATCATTTCAAAGACATATTATGGTTTTCTTGGCTATAATATGTGTAATATGCCTAACAGTAGTACTTCCTGTAAATTATCAAGGAGATTTAGGTAAGCATTTTTGTTTTTGCATGTTATGCTGGTTAATGATGTAAATTTATTTTGAAAATTTAGTTTCTATCATCTTTTCAAACTGTCTCGTTTTTGAATTTCTGATCCCTAAGGGGTTATTTTCTAGAAGTGAGTATCACATGTGAATAATATCACAGTATGAAACATGAGTATCACACTCCTGAGTTACCCTAGTGATTGCCCTCCTTTCTGACATTCTCTTGCCTTTTTATATACTTTCGTCTTTTTTTCCTACCTCATTGTTTCTCCCTGGGTGTATTTCTCTTTTCTGTATGTTTGGTGAGGGCACAAGGACAAATATTGTCCATGTGCCATAAAACCCAAATACTAACCAATTATTAGCACAACCAATTATTAATTTCTAGCACTGAACTTATAGTAAATATTTAGGATTCCTGTCCTATTTTTTCCTTTTAAAAAACAGGTTTGGATTAAAAACAACAACAATTTCTTTTAAATAAGAGCAGGAACCTTATTTTAAATTCTTAATGGGTTTAAATCTGATTAATTGCCAAGAGAGAAACAATATTTTACAATGTAAAGAAGTCATGTAAAACTATTGTGTTTAGCAACAGTAATCAATATAAAATAAAATTAGCTCTTATCAATGGTGTTTTAATGTAAAAAAAATATGAAAAATAATGCAAATAATCATATTTTTTAATCTGTTCCTTATAAATATCTTATTTTTCTACTCATCGTTTAATGCTACACTATGTAGTACATGAGTTCAAAGAACTAATTATGAAACTGAATAAAATGCAAACCATATTTATACTGTGGTACTTTATCAATACCTTTTTTGCACTTTTATATGAGGTACTAAACAAAATAATAGCAACTTATTATAGCTGTTTAAATATTTAAACAATGCAGCATGCACGATCATATGCTCTAAAAAACATCTGATCTACTTCCTTCAGTATCTTGATGTAGTGATGTAATGTCTACTTGATGAATGTATTATACTTAAGCATCATGAAATAAAATTAAGCCCTCTGACTACTTGGCACTTGTTTGAAAGATTTTTCTAAACTGTGTAAAACTTTGTCATAAATTCTGAAAGCATACACTTAATGAACATTCCAGAGCTTGAATTTATAGGAAATATGTATTAAAAAATTAATTTTGTTTTTTGATTTCAGTTGATGAAGAAAGTAAATTTGGTAGAACAACTTTAAGCAATTTGGATCCTGGGTATTATATTTTTCTTACTTTCTATTTCTTCAGATTGTGTTAATGTTTAAAATATAAAAGTTTTGAGGGAAAGATTAAGTTTGTGTAAATTTTTATCGCAGAAAAACCACCGGAAAGCTTAATAAGTTTGATAAATGAATATTGCTAAATTTTTATTCAAGACTTGATATTCATATATTACCTTCAGGGTGTCAAGATTTAAATCACTTGATTTAAATCAACGATTAAAATCATGATTTTAATCAAATGATTAAAAAAAAATCATTGATTTAAATCACAACCAATCTTACGTTTTTATAACTAAGTAAATACACCCTAGAAAAATCAAAGAATTTGTCAAATGCTTTGAACTTTCTGCACTCATGGTGATTTCAGCACTAATGGCTACACCTCATACTGATGAGCTTTAAAAAAAAAAATGTTTGGCGCTGGACACTTGCAAATAATCTGAGGTGTCTATGGACTAAGTAATCTTTTGAGTGTTGAGTCAGAGATTCTGCCAAACAGTAAAGTAAAAAATAAGTTGACATCTATTTGAAAGTTTTGACCATGTTCATGCATAATTTTTATGTTACAAACAATAAAGCAGCAGGCCTACTTCTACGTAAATGAGAAGACAGCCAAAAAAAATCCCCACAAAGTAGGCCTAAACTACTTGTTACTCCTTTAATTGATTGACCAATGGCTTAGCTATTGTGATTTTTCACTACTTTTTTTTTTAATTGAGACATAAATACAAAATAACACAATAAATGTGATTAATAATTTATTAAATAAAAAAATTCAACTGAGCTTTTTATTTGAAAGGACGAAAGTTTAAACACTATGAGCATATTTTATTTTGCAAAATGCACCCTGAAACAGTCACCTTTCACTATAAGAGTAATGATCCACAACAAATATTTATTTAATCAGACTAATTTAGGTTTCACTTACACTTACTGATATATTTGTTGACATGATGATGTTAATTTACTCAAGAAAAATTATGTAGGATGCCAACTTGTGTTTTAAAGTTAAACAAATGTTTTATCTTTTGCTCTTGTTTTGAAAATTCATTTTTTTAAATGTATTACCATGTAACAAACACACTATGATTTTTAGTAAAATAAATATTAATTTACCATATTACAAATTCCGATTGTTTACTTAAATAAATATTGGTTTACATGTCATGTTAGAAACTCAATTTTTTATTTAACAAATTTATAAGCCCTACAGAAATTTAAATAAAATAAATCCGATTTAAATCAAATAAATCCGATTAATTGATTAAAAAAAAATCATGATTTTTTTTACACCCTGTTACCTTGTAGTTTTAATGCTATATGTGAAATTTCATTACTTGAAATCTAAAACACATTAAAATTCAGAAACTAAGTATTCTTTCTAAAAAAAATAGGAAAATCGTTAAGGAATTCTTTAAAATAGGCTGACTTTTATCCTAGAAATAAGAATATTTCATATAAAAAATTAAAACTATAATTGATGATTATTAGTTGAAAGAAATCATAAGAGTTATATATAAGCAGTATAATATTCTTATGAGTTAAAATCTAATGAGTTAAAATTAACAAAATATAAATTTTCATTGCTTTTGGGGGTCACTATTCAAGGGATCAATTTGAGTCTTTGATAAACCTGCTTTTGATTGTACATATTGTTACTGTAAATTATTTTTAAGGTTGACTTTTAATGATTACTTTTTTATAGGTCATCTTTATTATGGGTCCATGTGGCTTGTTCATTCCTATTTTTACTGTTGGGTATAACTGTGATGAAGCACTTTTCAGCAAATTTAAAGTGGACTGAGAATGAAAGTCTTGTAAGTGAAATAAGTGCTGACTTTTGAAACTATAACATGATCATTTTTAGTGTTAGCTTGCACAAGCGATTTTTAGTGTTAGCTTGCACAAGCGATTTTTAGTGTTAGCGATTAAAAACGATTTCTAGAAATTATATATAATAAAATTGAATCATTAATTTTGTATTTAAATCCAAGTTTGTGTCTTAAATGTAAAACTCTCAAACTTTATGCAGTTTTCCAAAATGGGTACTGCCTCCCCTGTACGTGATACAACAAATTCTTGAGAGCAATGCAAGCTTTAGGGGAAATAAGGGGTATTTGAGCAAGACTAGGAATAAGAAATTTAAAAACTTTGTCATCTGAATATGTTAAGCAAACACCTAACCACTTAAACTTACAGATGGCTGATGCATTGTCACAGAAATAATACATTGTAAAATACAAGTTACTACTGATCAGTTCTTAAAGCAAGACAACATGTAACAAATGAATGTTAGTGCTTATGTATTTACTTGCACTTCTGACCTACTAATGTTCTTACTATTGCAGTGGCAGGAATCTGCATGTTACGTCAAGTTTACTGTATGATACTATTAAATAGGCCAGAAGGCTTAAATCACTATTGCTCTGTAAATTGTGTGATGATAAGTTATTGGTCTGGTGCACTATAATTTTCTTATAATTTTAGTACTTATTCAGGGCTTTCTGAAAATAGAACCTAATGTAGATAATTTGGTAGCAGAACACCAGGGGCTCATCTTACTAAGTGACTAATTTTAATTTTACTGATTAGATTGATATCAATTTCTAAGTGAGCAATCTTGTGTTCATTTGCATTTTTTTTCTTCTTTTTAATAAATATTCTTATGATTTCAGTTCCAAGTTATTTTATTACAAACTGGCATTTTGAAATTGTAAAATTAAACATGTGGTTGCATTAATGTTTAGGTGAAATTCACAAAGGAAAGGCCAAACATTGTTTTTGAAAAAAGGACGTTGAGCCAATAAGCTTGGAAAAACTAATGTTATGATATGACACAAGAATTACAAATCATGATTAATGTAAGGATGCACAAAATAATATATTATAGAGTAAGCTATTTCAGAGCTTATAACACATCACTTATTGTCACTTTTTTGACATTTTGTCACTTTTTCAAGTGTTTTAGTTCTTAAATTCTACTTGGAGAAATTTATTTTTAGTGTGCAATTTAAAACAATTAATTTTTCATCTAAGAAAGTCAAATGTCAACCTAGTACATATTGTGTAATTTCGTCTTGCGTTCGAACTTGTCCAGACAAGTTACCTATACGGCAGGTACGCCATTTGAGCATCATTCAGAAGGGGAAACGATTCCCCTCCCCCTTCTGAATGATGCCTGTGTTTCCGCCAAAACTGAACCTTTTTTTATATTTATTTTGAGGCGATCGTAATGTGATGGCTACGCATGGCACTGGCTATAATATTAATTTAGAATTGCGAAAAGAATTGGAGCCAAGTATCACCAAATAAGATAATCTTGCCATCAAATAACCAATAGCAGCCCTCTAAATATGGAGCAGCAGAATATAGTTTCCTTACTTTGTAATTTCCATAAAGGCAGTGGAATGCTGTTCCATCAAATTCTTCCACAACACCATCGGCCACATAGCCTGGTGCTAAGGAATTCAATATAGGAAGAATGGGAGATTCAGCTTTGAAGCTTGAGGAAGAATTGTATTGTGTAAGAATAGGTTTTTCTATTCACCAATTTTTTAAACAGTGGCCTAAGCATTGGTCAACATACAAATAAATTCAAGGAGACTTGAAGCTTCCCACTCACTATTTCATCAAGCATTGTTCAAGCAGGTGACTAAGCCTAAAGCCAGCTGCTGAAAGGTTGCTTGAACAGTGAATTGCAGTGCAAAAGTATTTCCTTCACTATATTCCAATAAAGAAGCCAACCATGATACAAAGACCATTCATTTTGTTAGAAGAGAAACTATGAGGGCTGAGATGATATTTGTCGTATCAAATACAAGTATATATAATGGTGTTACCTAATTTCTTCAGAAAAAGGTACCCCTAATGCATATGCATAACCTTCATTCTCTACTTGAATTGTTGATAAGAACAATTTTGGGTAGGATCTATAAAGAGAAATTTATTTGAGATTTGAAGATGGTTGAAATGGAAGGTATGTCCTCAGAAACTGTTGTCTCTGGCTGATATTGTGATTAGAGATCAAATTTCTAAAGCGTTTCAGAATGTGAAAGAGAAGGAAAGGAATTTATTTTTTCTAAGGGCTCAGAAGCATTACATTGCTAGTGTTAAATATCTTTTGAAGTCCTCCTTCAGTTCATCTTCCCTTCAGGGTTCCCACGGTCCTTGAAAAGTCCTTAAAAGTCCTTGAATTTTTTTTTCCTAACTAGGGGCCCTTGAAAGTCCTTGAAAATTACGGAACTTGGTGTAAAGTCCTTGAAAGTACTTGATTTTTTTAACAAGTACATAATTGTGTAATTTCGTCTTGCATTGGAAATTGTCCAGACTAGTTTCCTCCACAGCATGTGTGCCATTTGAGCCTCATTCTGAATGAAACCGGTGTTTCACGCTTTGACACTATGTGATATACTTATAATGCTAGGTCTAGATCTCCACAGTATGGCTATCCATCTAAGTTGACACCTCTGGTCTCCATTAAGACCGCCGCTTTTCTTACTCTACTTCGTGCCACCAAAAGAATTTATCGTACGATATTTTATCGCACGACGGAAATCGATATGTGTGCAAGTAGCCTGAAAGTTAGCATTGAAACAAGAAGCCCACTCTGCAACAAAAAAAAAAATCAGGTTCTATGAGAAAAGAAAATCTCAATTGTTCCCAAAATTGACAATAACCTTTCTTTTTTGGACTATCAGTTGTATAAAAAAATGATTTTTTTTAATTTTTATATTTTTCTTTTTAGTTGACAACTTTTGTGTATGCCTTGTTTTAGGTCGTTATAAAAAATTTTAGGTCCTTGAAAAATATTTTTTTTGGTTTTGAAAAGTCCTTAAAAGTCCTTGAATTTTTTTTTGGATAAAGGTGTGGGAACCATGCCCTTAAAAGTTTATCGTGTCCTGGTCGTCTGGAGAGACTCAGTGGTGAGAGTGTACGGCAAGTATTAAAAGTTGCAAGAGCCATACCATGGGAAGTCTCAACATACATACTATTGGATGAGTGGAAATTACTCTAAAGAGAATTTGAGGAAGAAGGATCTAGGGTCAATAATGTTTACTGGAACCAGTTCTTCAAACTGCAAGACATTAGTGGTGTGGGTCCTAAATACCCAGTTGTGTCAAATCTAATGGAGGCTGCTCTGTCACTTTCTCATGGTAGTGCTGACATTGAACGTGGCTTCTCAGCCTCAGGAAGAGCTTTGACAGGAGACAGCATAAATGTCAGAACGCACACTCAATGCATTGATGATGGTCTAAAGTAGCTTGGCAAATTTTGACGATCTACCTTATTTGGTGACGATCACATCAAAGCTATTGGATATGGTAAGGGTTGGACATGGAAGGCACAACAAAAATTCAAGAAAGACATAATAAAAAAAAAAGACTGCGAACAGAATTTTTTTTTTTTAAGCAGCTGGCAAAGAAAACAAAGGTAATAGAAGAACAACGAAAACCTAAAATTATGTGTAAGGAAGAGGATGAGGCATTGGACCGTGTTTCAAAACTGTTAAGGGAAGTCAATTATAGACTCAAGAAGATGATAAAAGTAAAGATTTTAAGGAAGCAGCACTTACTCAGGCAATGATTGAAGAGGCGGCAAGAGTCTCATGATGCTGGTCAGCAGAGACAGACTTTAAAAAATGCACATTGTTCTCTTTAGAAGAAAACGACAAAATAAATTTCAGAAATTTTTTTTTGGAATATATTTGGCATTATTGTTATTAGTTACTTTTGTGACTTTTTTACACCTTAAAATCTGTTATAACCCCTGCTATTTGGAAAGTTTTGCATTAAAAGTTGGACACTTATTCTTGTTAGAATTCAGCCAGATATGACTCAAAGATTGAAGTCTTTGGAGCATTAAAAATAAACATTAAAATCCACAGGTATGAATCCTCCTAAATATACATTAAGTACCTATTACTTGTTCTATTTCTTAATTTTTGCCTACTTTTCTATTGGATTCTTAAGGGCTAGAGAAAAATAATATTCCCAATGCAAGGAATATCTAAGTTGTATTCTATTAATTTTTTTATTGTTTCTGTAGAGTACTTGTGTACTATTAAACTTAAACAAAACCTACTCTTTCTGATTTGCATTTTCATTTCATACTATATAGTTAAGTTCCTACATTAACGCACTATGGATAAAATACAGATTTAAGCTGAAAAAATTCTAATTTTTATTATTATTTGGAAATTTGATCTTATTTAACTGTGAAGTCATTGATTGCGTAGTAGACAATTCAATTGGTTTGTTTATTAATGATTTATATATAATTTACTTAGTTTCAAGATCTATTATCCTGTAATTTTGTTATTAATTGTAAATTATTTTGCAGGTTAATAGAACATTACTTTTATCCAATGTGCCTAAAGATCTCTGTGAAGAAAGTATTTTGCTGCAACATTTTCAGTAAGTTTCAAATTGTGGTTGTTATTTTTGGATCAGAAACCATGCATTTCAAAACATCCATAAAATTATCAGCCTCACAAGTTTTGTATGGCATTTTTTAATGATGAATACATGCTCATAGATTTCATTAAATGAACAAAAACCTACTCCATTATGTCCTGTATAAAATTTGCTTGTACACATGCTTTCTTAAAATTTAAGTTAGAATATTTAAAATATTTACAACATTTTTGGTTAAAAGCATCTGAAATCTAAAGCAGGAAGTTTTGATGTATTGTTTGTTATTAAATGTACTGCTACGGTCTTTCCTGACCATAGTCATTGGACTTTTCGTTAGTCTCATCTTGCTGTCTTGAATTGTGATTTAATTGAACTGTGATATACTTATTGTTAATTCAAATGTTGCTTTGTTTTGCTTGTCACTGGGAAAGCAATGAGAGGTAAAAGAGATAGCTTTAACATGTACTAATTCCCAGCCTAGTTTCATGTCCTCTTGATAGTTATTTTGGAAGAAAGGAATCCACATTTGGGAAGATTAGTTGACATTTGAGGAAGCAGTTGATTTTAAGAAAGGATCAAGATCACATATGTATGTATTAATTTGGCATCCTGCTCTACCCTGCATGACGTCAAGCCTACTTGACTTTCATGACCAATAGAATGTTTTCTAGGATTCCTGCAAACATATTTGTTTATGTAGTTATTAAATGTGATCTGTGGTAATATCAATGCTATTCTTCTGAATCCTTGTGATGCTCAGAAAGCTGAGGGAAGAATATTACTGTAATTATCTAATCAATCAGTTGAAATGTTGTAATCCATTTCAATTGTTTGTCAATCGTTAATATTTCTTTGAAATTATCATCAATTAGCTTTCTTAAGAAATGGGTTAGTCTTGTCTTTTAATTTAAAATGAATGTTCGGTTGATGTCTTAAAGCGCACAGAAGAAAATTCAAACTGACTGCAAAAAATATGTATTTTCGTATATCTTTCTGTATTTCATAATGGAGCATTTACACATTCGTGCTAGTGTTTTGCCTCGTCACTTACCGATACTCGGGATTGTTCACACATTTGTTCCCCCAACGCGAATGACTGTTTGCATACTAGCTAAGTGTGCAGTTTAAGGCTGATGAACTTTTCGACAGTTGCGACATCCGCCCTGCACATGTTGATAAATATGCTCATTGCGAACTGAACTGACTCTCTGAGTGGTGACTCGTCAGTGTCACTACAAGCTAGAAATGCGACATCAATGTCGATGTTTTCAAAACACATCGATGTATTGGATCGATGTATGGAAGCAAAACAGGTCTCAGAATTTCGTCAACGTACCGTTGTGCAGTGTGTACCTCTAATGATGACCAAAGGGGTCCGGCTGTCAAGGGAAATGGCACCCCAGACCATAACTTCTTGTTGAGGGCTCGTGTGGTGTGCAATAGTGAAAGCAGGATCAGCACGCTGCCCTGGGCGTCTGCCAGACACATCTTCGATGATCGTCAGAACACAGTTGGAAGCGGGATTCGTCGCTAAAGACTATACGTCCCCAGTCAGCATCATTCCAGCCTGATCGAGCCAAGCACCACTGTAATCTGGCTCGACAGTGTGCAGGCGTGAGTGGCAGGTGGCGTAACGGTCGGTACGAGCGTAGATTTCGCTCTCTCAGCTGTCTGTGAATGGTCATGGTGGACACTCGTGTGTGGTTCGCACGACTGATGGTTGATAGCGATGAATCAGGTGCTGTGACAGCTGATCTGACAATCACTCTTCCTCGCGATCTGTTGTGGCTCTACGTCGACCGCTACCATCATGACACTGAAATCTGCCATTGTCCACCCACTCTTGCCAGCATCTTCTAATCACTGCATCGCTTCGACTCACATGACGAGCGATTCTCCGATTTGCCCAACCTGCCTCTTTCAATCCAATGATACGACCTCTTTCAAACTCTGAAAGTTGCTCGTAATGAGCTCGAATTCTGCGGCTAGGCATTTTTTGAGTCGTTGAAAGGTATCCTTAATCGCAATGCAGCAGAAATTTTTAACAACAGTTCAAGAACAACTCCATATATACATCTGCTGGATGCGCAGTTCTGATGTGCTGGAGATCGCATTATTCATTCATTGGACACCAAATTTTAATCATTTGCATATTTGGTCAAAACATTTTTGCATACAAAATTTCAAAGCAATCGGATGATTCCTTCTTGCTACATCGATTTTTTTGTTATAGAGTGTACTAGCTCTATGAGTCGCAAGGCGAATGGTGAGTGAACAGACTACACATTTACCCAGTGACTTGTCTCACGATTCACACGAATCTGTAGATATGGTATAATACACTCACTGCCATAAGTTAAGCATAAAAGGTAAAATGCAAAAAACAAAAACAAAACGAAAAGTAGTTTTGATTGACACAAAAAGCAACGAGAAATTAGAAAATAGGTTTATGCATGAAACAAAACAAATAATTAACTACAAAGATGAAGACTATATTGAATTTTCATAAATTATAAGATCAAGTCACACTGCAGTCATTACCAAAATAATGTTTAAATCCAAAACAAATAAACAAAACCGACATTAATAGGGTATGTGACCACCATCCTCATACAAATTTTACAGTATGTGACCATGCTTTCCAAGAGGTGATCAAGCACCCCGGTCGCCAATCAAGTAATCGCCATTCCTTCTGTAGAGCAGTTTACAACTCTGAGAGTAGCTGGGAGTGGGAAACGTGCAGACACAGCACGGCTAAGGGCATCCCAAAGATTTTCAATGGGATTAAGGTCGGGCGAGTACGCCAGCCAAACCATATGCGTCGAGAATGCTAGCTCTATGGGGATGCTGATTATCATTCATTAAAACGAAAGGACCAACTGCTGCAGAGTACTATCTCACAGTGGGTTCTAGGACTTCATTCTGATACCGGACGGCAGTGGACATTCTGATACTGGACAGAAAATCAGTGTCTGCCATTCGTCTTCTAGAAGCCATAGAAACGCGTCTGTCTTGAAAACTAATCATACGAAATTTCTAAACACTTTTTACAGCACTTACATGCAACTCCTATGACCCTTCACAATACGACTGCCTTTTTTGCGTATTTCTCAACATGAAACCATGATTGGCTGTTACGTAACACATTTGCATCCATCCATCTACCTCTGCACCAAATTGCAGCCTCTCAATTTCAGATTGGCTTCTGGAATTTATCATTTTCCTCTCTGCTTAACTTTTGGCAGTGAGTGTAAATAGGAAGTGAAATGTCACAGTTTGAATAATTTTAATGTTAGAAGTAATCAATATTTATTTGTATATTTTAACAGAGAAGCATATCCTGAATGTAATGTTGAAAAAGTTCATCTTGCATACGATGTAAGCAACTTAACAAAACTAGATGCTGAAAGGTAATTACTTGTTTACTTATGTTCCTCAATGTGTTTACAATGTTCTTTTTAAGTTTTTTGTTGCATTTATTTTATTTAATTCCAAAGGTAAAAACCTTTTATATTTTCAATGGCTAGGGCACAATCATAATACAAAATAATTAAAGAAACAATGATTTGCCTATGCCCTGAGACAGGATAATTTTGTTTGTTGCAGCACTTGTATCAGATGGTACACAACAAAGCTGATGAGCTGGTGGAACCATCATAATGAAAATTACTAGTAACTTTTATGTGTTTAGTTTAAATAAAATCAGATTTCTGTGATGTGTTTCATAAAGGTAATGAATTGAAATAAATGATATTAACTTATTCAACATAACCTTTATTGATTGCCCAGAAGTTGAAAAATTAACTGAATTCTGAACTTTCTGAAGTTTACTATTGTTGAGAATTTAAAGTTCAGGCTTAATCAATTACTTATTCTATACTTATAAACTTGTATTGAAAAAATAAATTCTGACAACTTTTCAAATGATGAGCTTCATCTAAATCATTATCCAATAAACACCATATTCACCAATGGATCCAATTTTTTGGGTCCTAAACCTGTTTAGTTGGTACCTATGTAATTTATCCCTTAAGCAACAAACTGACAAGTGATTAAACCAAACCTAAACCTGTTGCTTGCCATGAAATCAGAGATATTATATTAAGAAATAATTGAGTAAATTTGAAGTGTTTTCAGTTCCACTGAAAAAATTTAGTAAGTGTTCCATGACATGTTTTTAAATTAAGTAGAAAGCCTAAATGAGTAAATTATGGAAATTGCTTAGATTTTTTTTTTTTGTGTGTAGGGAAACTTCTACTCATGCTAGAATGTACTGCGAAAGTATTTTGAAAGAAACTGGAATAAGACCAAAAATGAGACCATATCACTGTGGTAACATATGTGGTTGTTGTGGGTGTGAACAAGTAAGTTAATTTTTATTTATGACTCCTTTTTAGCTATTTAAGTTTTCAGGAAATATGTCATTGGCTAACAAGTGAAACAATTAGTCAAAATTTTCAAGATATGAGATTTAGTTTTTCTCAACCAGAATGAGATGATCTTTAGACTGGTGAAGTCGACTTACACTGAAGAGCCAAAACATTATGACCACCTACTCAATAACGCGTTGCGCCTCCTTTGGCCTGCAAAACAGCTGCAACTTGCCTGGGCATAGATGCCACATGTTCTTGGTACATGACTGGAGACAGGTTGTACCAAATGTCTAAGCAGCGGTCACACAAAGTTAAGATATTCGGACATGGTGGTATTTGAACTCAGAGCTGCAGCTCCATGAGACACCAAATGTGCTCTATCGGATTAATATCCGGCGAGTTTGGTGTGTCCAGGACATTAAATGGAATTCATCAGTATGCTCCTCGAACCACTCCAACACAATCCGAGCCTTGTGACATGGGGCGTTGTTCTGCTGGAAGATTCCATTTCCTGTTGGGAAGACATGCCACGTAAGGGTGCAACTGATGCACGATGATGTTCAGATAGTTTGCAGCGTTCATGGTCTGTTCTACCACAATTACGGGTCCCAGAGTGGCTTATGAGAACGTCCCCCAAAGCATAATACTGCCACCACCAGCCTGCGTATGACCTGCTGTACAAGAAGGGAGCAACTGTTCGCCTGGCAGACGGCGTACCCTGACAAGACCATATGAATGAGAAATCAGAATTCATATGACCAGGCAACTCTCTTCCACTCATCCATGGTCCAGTCTCGATGTTCCCGGGTCCACTTTAGACGTAGTTCACGATGACGCTTGGTCAACAGAGGCACACGAGTGGGACGTCTGCTGCACAGTCCCATATCCAAGTGTCCCCTGAACTGTGTGTTCCGAAACACTTGCGCTTGGACCTGTATTGTATTGGGCTGTCAGCTGAGCCACTGTCTCGCGACCGTTTTGCTTTACCTAGCGGGACACTCTCCGACGTCCTTTTTCTTTGATGACGCGCGGATGATGACCAACACCTTAGTGTCTACTGCTGGTGTCGCCGTTATTTATCCATTTTGCATGAATACTAACAACGGCAGATTGTGAACAACCTACCGCAGTTGTGCAGTTTCGGTGATACTAGTACCGAGTCTTTGGGCCATTACGATCTGCCATCTATCAAATTCGCTTAGATCAGCATCCTTTCCCATCACTCGCAAAAGTAAGTTCAAGTCTGATTACTTACCTTCTCCAGCAGCAGTTAAATACCATGCTCACTTAATCACGTGCCCTCCACGTCATCCAGACGAGTTCATTGAAAAATGTGGGGATGGTCATAATGTTTTGGCTCATCAGTGTAGTTATTTTTCTTATCAGAAAGATTAGATTTCTTGTGAAACATGCTTTGTGAGTAGCATTGGGAGTGGATCCCTGGTGCAACATTTATTCACATAAACCTATTCAAATGTTTAATTATAATTTTATTAATTTGCATTTTAGGTTGATGCTCTTGATTATTATGCAGAAGAAGAGCATGCCTTAGCTTCTGTTGTGGACAGGCAACGGTCTGTTGCCTTGTTAAAACCAGTTGGTCTAGCTTTTGTTACTTTTGATACTGAAGAAATGGCTGAACGGTGAGCGAATGATTATTAGTAAAATACTTATCCATTAAAATTGCAGTGTTTTTCTTAAGGTTAGATGTTATTACTGATAATTTTAAACCATAATTCAAGACTAATCTGAATTTATCTTTATAAAAATGTAGTTTAACATTTTGTATTTTCTAAAATAGTCAATTTCCAAATAGATTGATCAAATTTAGTGTTTTGAAAATGTGTCAATGATATAAGTATTTTTCTGTTATATACGAAAAGTGGAATAATAAATAGCCAGGTCAATAAAACTAATTTTGAAAAGCTTATTGTAATTATTAAAATATGAGCAAGAGTTAAAATATTAAATAAAGAGTTATGAAGAGCCAATAAGATAGACATAGGCAAATATGGCACTGAATACATAGTCTTGCCATGTTTTTTATATCTTGTTTTTTCAATTTCATGGTTGAGAAGAGTAGTTTGGAATTTAAATATAGGGAAAACAGCAGATTAGCCCTTTCTTGCAAGATATAAAAAGGTGGAAGGGGAACCCAAATCAGGACAGTTATAGACTGAGGTCTACTGAGTTATTAACGGCCATATTCACAAGTCTCGAGCTAACTCGAGGATCAGTTGATCCATGGGTAAGAGTTAACTCGAGGATTATCAAGAACAGTATTCTCAAACAGTGTGTTAAGTGATCCAGGGATTAAAATGAGACGCTCGCTGTGATTGGCTACTACTGTCTCCTCACAATCACATGATATTGTTTATATTGGTTATGACACCCGAATCTGCATTCATACTGATCAAGCACGCACTTCGCCGTAGAATTGATTCCAAATTGTGATTAAATAAAATGCATTTTAATTCGGGTTTGGGAAAAGAAATGCAAATGTATTTAATTTTCAATTGGATTTTTATGGAAACAATGTCTTGACAAATGAATGCAATTATATTATCTTTGTACTTGTCAGTATGGGTGTGTGTTAGTGGTATGAAAAGTAACTTGCATTGTCAATTTTCTTTCATTCACAATAAATCAACCGAATAATTTTTATTCTACGACGAATTTGCATCGACTATGGTCATGTTCTACCTTTCGCTCTTACCAGACGGAGGTGCCGCCATCTATCTTTTCACCAAAAGTTTTTGCAGCTACCTTTATTTTCATTTTTCATTTCAACAAAATTATGTTTAAAATTTTTCCATTTAGGCAATATTATGATGAGATGAGCTGCTATGCAGCAAGCGTTAAGATGCTAAGTTAAGATGCAAGCTGAGCGTCACAAGAATACTGTAATTGAGCCTAGAATGAAATGTGTCATCCATTTTGTTTCATTGCAAAAAGATAGTACTGCGCATGCGTTAAATGTAACTCACGAGTTAACTCGCCGATTTTGGAGGATTAAAATGTAGCACTGAAACTGCAGTTTAAACCATGAATCAGGCCTTGTGAAAACTGTTTTTTCAAAATCGGGGGGTGGGGGACTATCTTTGATCCTCGAGTTAACTCGGCCATAAGTTTCCAGACTTTAGAGTAGGTAAAAAGGTTTGATTTGTAAACCTTTAGTAAACAGTATAAGGTTGCCAATAGTCACAAACCCCTTAGGAGTACTGTATTTTGCACTTGCTGTATGTCATAAGGCAAAGCTTACCCCAAACCTGAACCATTATACTTTATTTGTAGAGCTTTGTCATTAATAGTAAAGGATATTAAATTGTTTGCTGAAAGCTCATTGCAACTACTCTCTTCCAAGTGTTTTATGTTTTGCTCACCTCTTAATATGAGAGCCCTTTTAAACTAGTGCCAGAAATGTTGATATTACTAAGTCTGGATTCAGTTTACAGACATATTCCTATCAAACTAATTCCAGAATAAGATACTTTATGACTTTGGAAATATATGGGAAGATCATCAATTTAGGGACAGTAATGTTATATATTACATTGATACTAATTAAATAATTTAATAACTTAAATGATAAATTGTGTCCATTTCATCAATTTATTCTGTTTTTAATGAATCTTATCTTATGAATGGAGAGAGAAATGAATAGCTTAACTAAGTTAAGATGTTCAGTAATTGGGGTAACCAGAAGGTTCTCCAGACATGAGTCTATTAAAATATGATCTAGTGAGACACACATAGTATTATTGACTTAGCTTTCATCAAATGTTCTTCTACTAGTCCAAACTACTTTCTGGAGAATACTTATCTACAAAGCTTATGATAAATCAATGTACTTTTGGAGGTAAGCCTACATGGCTGTAGTGATGAGTAATTATTAATTTTATGGCATCAAGTTTCAATGATTTGTTAACGTTTTGTGTAGTAACAAAATTTTACTTTTTTTAAAAAGTAGAATGAATTTGTAATCAATGTTCTTTATAACTTAAATATTTTCTAATACTTATAACATTCATATCATTCTGAGGATACTTTCTTGTTTTTTCATGCTTTGGATATAATTATTTGGTAATTTCTAATTAAAAACTCTCTACAGAATTTATAAAGATCATCAGAAACGATGTCAGTGTTCAACTCATGTAGCATCTTCTAGTTATTCAAGACAGTTGAACCCTTATAATTGGAGTGTTACTTTTGCACCTCCACCTGAGGATATTTTTTGGTAAATTTTTAGTCATATGTTTAACTATTTTTCTCTTAAGCTAAGCATTGCATTTTAGTATAGCATTTTTTTATTGATTTCTGTTTTACTCTTCTAGGGAAAATCTTAGTGTCAGTAAGAGCCTTTGGTACAGTCGAGCACTTTCAACAAACCTGGCATTGTTTATTTTATTCTTTTTCTTAACAACACCGACCATCGTGCTCAGTTATTTGGATGTTTTTTATACTCCTGCTGTGAAGAAGTTTGTAAGAGAGGTTAGTAAATTATTTTCTGATATATCCATGGTGTTTTGGAAAAAGCAGGGTGTAAAAAAAAATCAAGATTTTTTTTTTGAAAAAATAAAATAAACGGATTTTTTTTATTTAAATCAGATTTTTTTTAATTTTAATTTCTGTAGGCCCTATACACTGTTTTGATAATAATTATATATTAACTTGTTAAATAAAACATTGAGTTTGTGACATGACATGTAAACCAATATTTATTTTAATTAAACAATCAGAATTTGTGACATGGTAAATCAATATTTGCTTAACATTTGTTTAACTTTGAAACACAAGTTCACACAATACATAGTTTTTCTTTAGTAAATTACATCATGTTAACAAATTTATCAGTAAGTGTAAGCGATAGACCTAAACTATAGTCTGAGAAGTAGAATAGAGGACAGAGAAATAATCAGACTATAGTAAATTCTTATAATAAAACTGCCGAGCAGCAATAATAAATGAATTTTCACTTAGTTTTAATTCATATTGGATATTTCTTTCTTCCAGCTGACATTTTAATGGCTGTGCGTGTGAAAATGTATATATTTTTTACTCTTTAAACTCTATTGCACACCAGAAGAATAAGCTGACAAATGCCTCAAAAAACTTTACTTCCCACTTGTGTTTCTTTAGCTAATAAAATCTGTCACCCCTTTAGTTTATGATTTTGAATCAAATTGTTGCATATTTCCTTTAGGTCTTTATGTTATGAGTGCTGTTAATTAAGAATGTCTCTTCCTGACATTTAGATTTATGTCATGTGTGTTTCCAGTATATAGTATACTAGTCACTGCGTGGTTAGCCCGGCATTGCCCATAATGTAAGGTATTAATCTGATGTAAAATTTTCCACAGATTTCAAATCCGTTGAAGATATATTCAATTTAAAAATTATTAATTTAAAGAAAATCATATTTTTAGGCATCAATCTAAAGGGAAATTTTCTGCAGATTTTAAATCCGTTGGAATTTTTACTTTACCTTTAACAGTCTAGGAGATAGAAAAAAAAAAACTGTATAACTAAAGTTAAAATTTTTTTTATCCTCTGCTGGAAAATTATTCCTAGGCTCAAAATGAAAGCGTAAACGAAAAAAGGAATTTTCTCCGAGTTCCCCACAATGTAAAAATGGCATGGTTCCAAAGGCTTACAGCAAGGTCACGTGGGTAGAAAAAAGTCTAGATTAGGGTGTTTCTTCTTCTGGAAGAAACGCCTTGAAGAACCCGCTTGAGAATAAAACTATTAAATTCATTTAAAAGTGTTCTAGATTGAATTTTAAAATTCGCCGCGACACAAAAATTGCAAAAAATTTAGACTACCTGTGTGCCAAATCTCATTGCTATAAGTGCCATAGAATCGTCCGGATTTTGCGGCATGAAAAAGACAGACCAAATACTTCCTTTTATAATAGTAGAGATTCTAATAAGTTAGAAATGGCTGTTGCAATCTTTTATAATATGCAGCAATTGACCCAATTCCCTCCGAGCTGGGTGTTGCCATTAATGCTGAAATCACCATGAGTGCAGAAAAATTAAAGCGTTTGACACTTGTGATTTTCCTATGGTGTATTTACTTAGTTAAAAAAATGTAAGATTACTTGTAATTTAAATCAGTGATTAAAAATTATTATTTTTTATTTCAATCTTGACACCCTGGGTAAAAGGTCATTGTATTTCAAAAGCCCTATTATATATTAAAAAAAACATTAAAAAAAATTGAAATACTAATAAATAACATCGATTGAACTGATAATATATATATTTTTTATTTCCAATGGCAAGAGAATATGACAAACATCCTAAACAAGGAACGCAAGAACAGTAAAAGAAAAAAGTCAATGTCTCATCATCAGGGCTCTAGCACTCCAATATCTTTTCACCTTGGAGTCCCCAAGCAGAGCTGAGCATCCTTTGATGTGGTACCTGTCCATAACCTTGTCCTTTCCACAGATTGGGCAGTTTGGGCTGTCTTAAATGCCAATGCTGTATACTGAGGAGATATTAAACCACACAATTAAATGTAGCAACTAGGCAAAACTTTTTTTCACGTCTGCAAAATTTTGTTGATGTGTTTTCAATATTTTTCCAAAACATTGATGTGTAGGAAATTTCTGATAAATATACCACTTATAACCTGTATGCATGCATTTTCCAAGATAATGGGTTTAAAGACTGTTTGAATCCTAAATAATTAGATTACATAATATCTCTTAAATGCTAATTGATTTCACTAAACCATCAAATGAACTTGCCATTTACAGATCGTCTGACAGTGAAATTTCATGTATTTATTTTACTACAGGGGATATTTCATTTTGATGAAAAAGTTACCGCATTTGAAAATAACACCTTTAATTTTTGCTGATAAGTTAAGTTTCAAATATTGTTTCTTAGTTTTTTTTTATGATAGGTTCAACCAAAATTTTTTAGTCAACTTTTAACTCAAGAATCTCTTACTCTTTACTTAGTCCATTATTTTCACAGCATTACTGGGTCTTTTGTACAAGGTAAATTTAAAAAAGTCAAAAGAGAGAGAGACCCTTTACTGCTGACTACATGCTATTCTCATTGATAGGTTTAACCTTTTACATTGACTTCTACATTTTTCATAATGTTGGAAATTTCCCTGCAACATTAGCACATTTTTTCCCTAAACAGTACGGGTGATTTTAAACGCTGCTTTGACTAGAGGTAATTTTTGACTGCTGCCTTCCTCTCATGGTCAGACGAAGAATCCCTTACTTGACTGTCAACAACTGCCCCTATGAAATTTGATCAGAGAGAAAAAAAGGAACAGAAGAGCTGAATAGAAGAAGAGGTGAAGGTAACTTTGAGCAATTGATATTTGAGCTCCCAATCCTGTAGAAGTAGATCAAGTTTTCTGCATTTGTCGAACTGAAAATTTATTAGACTGATAAAAACGGGAGATACAGGTAAATGCACAATATGGCTAAGTGTCACTTGAATATACACTAGAGAACAACCAAGCGCCATGCTAGAGTAAAATGGTATTTCCTTGAATTTATATACGAATTTTGAAGTAATTTAAAATATTGCTGTTATGTACAGTATTTCTTTTTTGGAATAAATGATTGCTCATGTATATTTTATTTTTAGACACCTGTTGTTAAGGACTTTTTTTCAACTTTGATGCTGCTTCTGTTTTCATCCTTATTGCCTATCATTGTTTCATGTTCAGATAGATTCATGCCACATTGGACTCGGTGTGTACTCAAGATTCTTAATATCTTTTTTATGCAAAGCATATAATTTGTATAATTTTGTTTAATCTTTTTTATCTTTCAGATCAACCCGTAATCACTCTAAAATGTTGCGAACATTTGTATTTCTTCTTTTTATGGTTGTTATTTTACCACTCCTGCAGTTAACTAGGTTAGTTCTTGTTATTTTACACTCATAAAATTGCTAAAAATTCATACCTACTGCAACACATAAATTTTTTGTGGATATTTTTAAATACCCAAAATTGTTATTAAATCAATATGTAGTTAATAAAGTTGTGCACATAATATAAAAATTATGAAATCACAATTATAAAATTTTAGTATTGTTTATCCCTGATTGGTTGCCATCAACACCATTTTTTATGATACTCAGTATTAGTATGACTATTCTAAACAAGTGCGTTTCTTTTGTAAACCTGCAAGAATGAGAAAGAATATACAAATAGATTTGCTTTTTATAGTGACTGCTGTCATCCAGCTTCAAAAATTTCCCAATTGTGATTAAATGTGCGATTTAAATTAAATTTGATTGTAATTCATTGTGTTGTGATTTACTTATTGATGTTACTTTAATATTGTATTTTAATAATTTTCTAAGAAATAATTAAAAGCATAGATAATGGTTATTTCAGAAAATGAATGTAGCCATTTTACTTAGTCTGCAAAGACCAATAAAAAGAGCCTTTTACCACAGTTTTTAATTTGAAGTTATAATTTTCTCGCATTTTAAAATTTTACTATTAATCGGGGAGATACAAAAAAATAGTGAACAAATAGGGTTTGTGCTACAGGGCTCTATAGAGTTTATAGTATTGAATATGAGAAACCATCTTTTATTTAAATTGCAGGAATACACATTCTACACAGGTATCATTTACCGGAAAGCCAAAAAACCTGTGTTCAGTTAGAAAATTAACACTTTTTGTAACTATAAAATGATTGCTTATTGTAACCACTGAGATGGCATTAGTGCCATCTCTTGTCAATGCATGAAATCTTACATTTTAGTCATGAAATCAATTTAAGGTTTAAACATTGACGAAAATAGTATGTTAATTAAAAGCACAAATTCTTTGCAATTGCAATATCTAAATTATCCTTACAGTGCATTTACGCTTATTATTTTCAAATTTCTATTTCAGTGTAAAGGCTTTATTGGAGTGGAGTATCCGAAAGGGTGAAACATATCGTTGGCAGTAAGTTCATTATGATGTGAGAGAAGACATAGTTAGAATTAGTTTTATGAATTTGGCCATTTTCTAAAGGGTGTTTCTTTTTAGATGTGTATTTCTATCTGGAAATGGTGCTTTTTTTGTGAATTATGTTATCACTGCTAGTTTCATTGGTACTGCATTAGACCTGATTCGTTTCCCTGAGTTATTAATGTACATGTTGTATATATGCTTCTCAAGGTCTCGTGCGGAGCAAGCTGGTCTGCGTAAAGTAAGTATGCATTGCAAAATTTCAGTAATCCTTTTTCAATTGTTTTTATTTCATTATACATGAATTCTTTACTTCTCAAGCTAGTTGATAAAATTAAGCTGAATAATATTTAAAAACTCATCATCTATCAGAAATGTAAGGCATTTTGAATATAGTCGAATTAGTTAAGAGTAAGTGTCTCTAAGGAAACATTTTTAGGATGAGATGCTAGCGAATTACCAAAAGCTTTTCACTTTTAGTACTTTAATACTTTTGTATTTGTAATTTTACTTGCAGTCTTAATGTGTTGATCTTTTTCTTCCAAATAGTTATTTCTCATTGTAAACCCATCACTTTATTTCCTTTTATAGGTCCTTTGTTCACTTAATTTTTCTATTGCCCTTTGCCTAACATTGAAATATTGTAATGTTCTTTATTTTTCAATACATCATCCTATTTTTGTAAAACTTATTATACTTCAGCTTTTTTCATACTCTATATGTGCATGAGTTTGCTTCTACTTCTACTACCTTTAAATTTAAAATTTCACTAGTGACTGCTGTAGCTCAGTGGGTTTACCCAATGCCCACTTTGCTAGCAACCTGCAAGTTGCAGGCAGCTCAAGTTCGATTTTTGTCTTGTTCCTGGGTGTATTTCTCACTTTTGCGTCGGTAAAACTTTGTTTGTGTGTATTTTCACTACTTGATGGTGTCTGTCGTGAATCTGGTGCATATTGGCTAAATATGGCCCTTGGGCCCGAAAACCCAACCAACCATAAACAACTTACACTAATAATCTGGTGGAAATTGAAAAACTGATTCTTTACAAAATGTTAATGGAAGTAGAAGAAAATTTCATGCAAAATAAGTTGCACATTTAAAATTAAAACACATAAGTTCTAAAATTGTAATTTGAATTTTTTGCAATAATACCACCATATATATAAAGATATCAGTATTAATGTTTTTTTTTAAACAAAAGGAATGTCTGAAAATATTTTTAATTATCTAATGTGTTCTCTGATATGCTTTTTCTAGTTTTAACATTAGATTGTAGACGAATTTCACATTTTAAATGTGTAAAACAAATTCTTTTCATTGTCTTTATAGGCTATCATGTGGGAATTTGAGTTTGGAGTACAGTATGCCTATTTCCTATTGATATTTTCTGTTGTAATTATATATAGTGTGTTATGTCCTTTAATTGCGCCATTTGGTAAGTATTTTATATTCATTTGTATACCTGTTTTCTATATTTCAATTTGTGTACGTGATTTTCTTGTACAATAGAATATTGAATGATTATTAATGTTTGGGAAATTTTAAATGATGCATTCTGATTTTAAAATATTCACTTTTTTGTAGTCCCACTATTTATACATACTGAATATGTAACTGTATGAGACTTATAAAGATATTGCAATTTTATCTTGCTTTAAATTCGAAATAGTACCATCCTTTAAGGATTCAGTAACACCCAATAGACGTCACTCACTTGTAACTGATCCATATATTTTTTGTGACAAAAAGAACTTAAAATAAGGTTCAATAATGAGTAAAAGTTTATCAATTTCTTTTAGACCTTTTGATCGCATTCTATCATTAAATGAGATTTGTTATTTCATTGTATAAAATGTTGTGCTCACCAAAGTAAAATTATGTAAGGAATATTCTTAATGTTTCTCTTTATAAAGTTAACTATATTGCAGTACATTCAAAAATGTTATATATAGTAGTACAATTTATTACTCAATTCATTAACGATTCTACGAAAATATTGCTTTTTGAACATATTTGTCGTGCTGTAAGTAATATTGCACATGGTATTGAATATCCTATGAATCTGAATGCTGTTTTTAGTTTCTATTTTTCTGTTGCTTGTTTAAAACAAGGAGGTAGAAAGGGAATTTTATCTTTTTACAAGATTTGAATCTAATTTTTACAGTATTCACTTATTTGAACTTTAACTCGCATTTTCGTAAATCATGTCTGTTCTGACACCATTATATGTCATCTCCAGTGCATTATAAAACATGAAACTTCACAATAAGAAGGGTTGAGATTCAATATTAGTTGCTGGGTAAGAAAAAAAGTTTCAGTGTTCATGTGGAGTATTCTATCTAATTATATTATAATGGGGCATGCATATTTATCAATTGTAAAGTTTCAAAGACATAAATGCACTTCTATAATTATTGTGTATCTGTTAAAAGAGGTTCTATTTAATTTAGTTTTCTTAATATACTAGTGGGCTTGAATTTTAGTATAAATTGCTTCAATTTGTTATTTCAAATTTAATATATTTTTTTTTAGGTCTGTTGTATATGTGCCTCAAACACTACATTGATCGATATAATATCTACTATGTATATGGTCCATCCAAAATCAGTCGCAACATTCATGCGACTGCCATTAATTTTGTTGTCATATCGATTATCCTCATGCAGATGTGTGTTTTCTTTTTCCTTTATTTGAGGAATGGTAAGTTTTGAGATTTGAAAGTAAATCTTATTACTCATCAAAACCTATATTAGGTTGGAGCAATGTATTTGTTTGCCTAAATTATTCAAAGTTTAATTAATTTTCTAATATTTTATGTATCGAAACAATTTTAATCTATCTAGCTAAGCATCCACGATTTTACTTTGATTCTGTAAATCCCTAACATAGTTGTTCAAATTTCATAACATACTAAGATTCTACTCTTGAGATAACAGTATTAGAGAGAAATGACAACATTGTATTCTCCTTCACATTTTCAACTAATTACCTACTTAGTAGAATATTATTTTAATTAATTTGTAGTAACGTGCTTAGATAATCATTTGAGATAGTTACTATTAAAAGTAAACTTATATTTTAAGATTATATTGAAGTCATACAATATTCTGAACTAGTACTGACAAGAAAACTATTTCCCATGCTGTATCGCTTTAAATCTAATGTTTGTGATATTGTTTATTTAAAACACAATTAATTTGTCATTTGCCGTGTTTATTAGTTTATAACTACGACTTTTATTAACTGTCAAAACAAAGTTTAAAAAATTAATACAAACAATTAACGAATATTTTATTTTCAAATTGAATAATGTAAAAAAAAATAATATTTACAACAATTTGACATAGGTACTACTAACTATAAGTATAAATTATGTAGGTTTAACTTATACAGGGAAAGAAACACAGCAAACTTATTTTTTATTTACTGTAAATAAAAAATATCAGGGCCTCACCACCTTAAGCAGATTTCTTTTTTCACTAACTCTCCCACCAATTAGAGAAAAAACTCTTTCTCATGAGACAGATGTCGCCATCACTGACAAATACTTAAGCATGATTATTATTCTTAAGCATGGTTTAGTTGCATGGTTATTTTTCTATATTTTTACCATGGATGTTTTTTCATTCGAAAATAAAACATCGACAACGTTAAAACATAAATGTTAAACAAACATTAGATCCAATAAATCGATGGTAAATACATTAAGGTTTTTATAAAACATCGATGTCGCATCCCTACTTTTCAGACCCTTCACCATTGGCCGCTTTGGTGTAAAAGTATGTTCAATTTACTGATTATGAAAATTATGCTACTTGGTCATTTTTTAAATTTTTATAATGGTACTTTTTCATTTAAAAATTAAACATCGACAACGTAAAAACATCGATGTTAAATACATCAATGTTTTTTTTAATAAAACATCGATGTTTTGAAGACATTGACGTTGCATCCCTAGTTTATATTAGTAATTCATTACCCTCAAAAGGTTATCGAAGAGATTTCATAAATTTATTTCTTAATATGGTTAGTTTTTAAAAGTATGTGTAATAACATCTAACTGATTAATTAATCACAGTAAATAAAACGTTAAATTGTATTTAAACTCATTGTACTGATGTATGGCATATGTTAACCGTATTGTGTTTTTACAAATAATTTTCTTTACGTTATACACATTTCAATGTCTATGCTCTTGACTTTAATTTTACTGGAAATCCTCCTTAGGTTGGATGCAAATGTCCATAGTGTCCTTAGCCATTTGCACAGTTACAGTAATGATATTTATTGGACAAGTCTCTTTTCAATGGTTTCTAGTCCTCAGTCCCATTTCCTATAAGGTAAGCATCCAGTGACTCTTTGTAATTGTCCCTTTTAGTATTCACTTTTTACATGTTAGATTCACATAGTATTTTCGATTAGTCATGTTCTCTAAGTTGTATTCAATGACAAGACTATATCGCATTTATTTTCTATTAAATAAATTTCTCCTTACTTTAATTTTTCCTTAAAGTTAGAGCAGTCATATCTACAGTTTCATTAGATTAAAAATTACATACAGAATAACCTAAAACATTGTGTTCTCAAAGAATTATTGTATCATTGCATTTAATTTTTAATATAATTTTCTTTTGATTTAAAATTCATAAGTTCAGTTTACCATTATGTAATTTGTGTAATCCAATGTAAAATCATTATATTATAGTTGCCTGTTTTGCACTTGAACACTCGGGCTTTAATTCAAAAAGAATAATAAATGAGAAAATTCAAAATTTTGATATTCATTACAAATGCAGTTGTAAAATTCAGTTTGCTTTTTCATGCTTGTAAATTATCATGGTTGTTTTATTTTGTTGAATTTCGATCATGTCATGATCTTTTCCCTTGTATTTGATTGTGTTATTTTATTTTGTTGAATTAATTCATCTCATTATATGTTCTCTTGTTTAAAAGCTAGTTTGTAAATAAAGGTAGCAATTGCATTCAAAACTTTTCAGTTAAATCTCTGAGGAAATTAAACAGTTTAACAGTCAGTTAGTTGGTGCAATATCATTTTGGTGCTCTTTAATTTACAATTACTTTGTTATAATTATATATCTCAAGATTGTCAATTTATGTAGATTACTAATAAGATATATTTATTGCATAACTTCTCAAACCTAGAATTCTGCCTTTATCATTCCTTAAAATGCACCATAAAACTCAAATTATCCTTTCTCCATAGTAATTGGTAAACGTATCTTACAAAAAGTCTAAAATTAATTTGATAAAATTATTTTCTAGGCATTTTCTAGGAGAGGCAGTGGTAATATTTCAGACCTAACAAGATCTACTCATGATATATTACAACAGGTGAGTACTTATGTGTTTCCTTAAACTTTGAAGGAGGCTACCAAACAAATTGTGTTGTACAAACCATCACCTTATGTAATTTTTGTTCACAACAAAATTCATTTTTAAGAAGTGTTAGGAACCCTTATATCAGACCTCCCTTCTATAACACTTCTAGACTATCTGAATTTCAAATGAAAAAACAATATAGTTTTAATATACTTTGGATATTTATGCTTCTAGTTTTAACCATTTGAAGAAGGTGGGATGCCGGTTTGTCCACTACTGTAGAAGGATTTAATTGATAAGATACTTATAAACAAATTTTACTCTGAATATTCCCATTAACATAAAAGTCAAAGAGCAAATGTCATAATTAGCTATCTCAAACATGGAATCGTTTCTTTCATTGTTATAATTTGTTATATCGATTGAATAGAGTGATAAATAACTTGTGAAATCTCTGAAATGGTACTGCTGAATTTTTTTTTCTGATTTGATTTTCCCTGGGTGTATTTCTCTTCTGTGCCAGCAAAACCTTCCTTGTGTGCATATGTCCACTATGTGACATTATCTTGTTGCTCAGCTTGGTCAAATATGGTCCATGTGCCATAAAACCCAATCACCCATCTACTTATTTCTATGAAGAAAGTTCTAACATTTCTAAAAATTGTTTTATTTGCATTGCAGTGTTTGACTAAAATGGCTTTCTAATTTTTAGCCATATATGCCTGTGGTCTTAAAGCGGTCTGATTCTAAAGGAGAGATCTTTACCACAAGCATTCAAGATAGATCTTATGGTACAAATGAAGATAGTGTACAATCAACTCCCGATGGCGGAAGTATCAATATACCATGTTCTGAAATTGAAAACTTAACCCCTGTTAATGATGAACAGTATCAGCGCTATTGAGTGCATTTGTAGCTTGAAGCAAATGAAAACATACCTGCCAACTCGTATTGAATACCTGTAATTTCTCATCCCCTACAGATGAATTGCTAAATTTTAAATTGTGGCATTTTGTGTTGCCATTGCAAAATCAGTTCTTTTGCAGTGCAATGCATTACTTTCAAATTTTTTCACATCTGTCATTAAATTATTTGTTTTTACTATGTAGATATTATATTGCAAGCGCATAGGTATTTTAAGTAAAAGTTTTTGCTATGCAAGAAAGTTTTAGGTTTCAATTGTAAAAATGTGTTTGGAAATTTGTATGCACTGTGAAACATTTCTTAAAGGGAAAAAAAATTAAATGGTATTTATTGATATGGAATAGTTATGTAAGATGTGTGCAATGCTGTATATACATGCATTCTAAATGTTGGCAGGTATGTTTATGTTATACGAGTTAAATAAATGGCAGAAAAATGTTACAAAGAAAATCACATATAAACTATAAAAGAGAATATTCTTCAGATGACTAAAATTATTTTTACATGGCATCAAAATAGTCTTATCTGCTGGGAAATTCGTAATTAGCTTGATTTTTAAGCTTATTTAAACATTCTAGATATTAAGAACGAAATCGGTTTAAGTTTTAAATTTAACTTGATTTCAATCATTATTTTTTATAAAAAAATTATAAAAATCAGGCAATTGAAAAATTTCTGATTCATGATGTATATCCATTGATGTCTTGAATTCACAGGGTATTACTGACAGTCTACAGAATTTACATAAGTATTAATATTGCAAATGAAACTACAATTTTAATATTATTACACAAAGTTTAGGCTTTAACTATAATGTTGCTAAGGAAATATTCTGTGTTACATTTTAACATGATTGCAAATAACTCATTTTAAAGCTTATCAATTATTTGCTCGTATTCTATGGTTAATAACTGAAATATGTTAGTAAAGAACCTGTGATAGTTTATTTTACAAAATGTATATGTTTTGCATTGGTGCTACTTATTGTTTTTGAATATGTTTCAAGCAGTTCACATTGCATTATGTACTTGAAATTCTTATTTTATTAACTAACCAAATGTTTATTTGTGATACTTCTGAAGAAAACCTCATACACTTCATGTTTATAATTAAGTAGGAAGCAGCTATAATTTTATCACACAGTTCCTTTTGTATAGCATTCTTTATTCTAATATTTTATTATAGTAAAAAAGTTTTAAATATCAAATATTTGTCAGCTTTTTATTAAATTGATTCATTTTTAATCTCATTGTGTTGTATCTTTACTCGTCATTTCATAAAGTTGTGTTTATTGTAGTTTTTAACTTGTGATAAATTATAAGCCTTCAAACTCAAGGACAATGTTTGAGCCTAATTATCATAAGAATCATAGTAAGCTTTTAAATGTAGTCTAATATGTTTTAAAACTTATTTACATTTCCTTATATTCTTACAATTTTTTAGTACCAAAAAATTGTAAACTATAATCTGCAACAATTAAGAGAACTTTTCACTTAACTGTTTTGATGGTATTGCTTTTTAATTTTATTAGTTTGTTCAGTTAAAAAAATTTAACTTTGTATTTTTACTATTGACTAGATATTTATAGTGATTCAAAAAGTTAAAACATTGTTTCTATTTCTGTCAAATTTTATCCATCCAAAATCAGGTGTATGTTTTTTTCAAATAATTGATAGCTTTATAATTTAAATATATGTCTGAAATAATGAATATTGTGTGTTAACAAATTTCGAGTTAAATAAGAAAGTTAACCTTCATGATTCAAATGTGAAATTGCTTAATGCTAGCAGATTATCTTTTGAAGGAATATGTTCTGCTATGATAAAAATTTTAAATTCTGTTAAGCTCTAAAATTCCTTTAAAATATTGTATTTTTGCCTTTCAAAACTGTTTATTTTATTTCCTGTCTGTATTTTGTGTCCTTTGTATATTATGTTCCAAAGAAAGTGTTAAATTCTTAACACTTGACAAATGTCTTTGTTATTGTTTTAAGCATGGTGAATTCTATTTATTATACATATATTTATGATCTTGAAAACCGTTATTACAATACCATGCAATGTTCCAAAGTAAAATACAGGGTTAAACTTGGTTTTAAATACAAAATTTCATAACTCGACCATTTTTTTTTCAAGAATATGCTACAAGATGTTTCATAAATATTTTTTTTATTCAGCATGACTTGCATTTGTAATTAATTAAAAAAAAAATTCCCATTTTCTTTTAAAATGTTGAGTTGTTTTGCTTTAAAAAAAGCAAGCTGTTCATATTTATTTTTGTGTAAATTTATGTACATTATTTTTGGATTTAGTATTTTGTCTTTGTAAAAATGTGGCACGTTTATAAAGATTGTTTCATAAATCTGAGATAGCTATGTTATCGCTTAAAGGATCCTATACATCTAACTGTTTCAGAACCAAAGTTAAAATCTTAAGTGAAAAAGCTGAGTGTTGGTGTTTGAACTGAGAATACTGAAGCATTAACTACTGTTGAAACAAATTTATGTGCTTGGGTTCTTGAAAACTTTTATTGCACTTTTCTTAGCATATTGTGGAGAGGAAAATTGAGGACTTCGGTGATGTTGAGACTCTGGTGAATAGATAGAAATATTTAAACTAAGAATCGTCTTTTTTTTAATGCAGCAGAATGCACAAGTGCTTGTAGCTCATTATGACTTGCACTTATGTTTTATCTTTCATAGTAATTATTTGTTCATAAATTCTTTAAGAATTCTGTTTTAGGCAATCCGGTGATTTCCATTTTTTATGTTAGTGTGTACCTTTCTTTTCAGTTTCTGTATTTTGTGTTGAAGAACTGCTATCATGTTCCTAAGAAAATGCTATATGAATTCTAAAAAGCTGTTACACAGTGTCATCATTTGAGTATTCGAAGTTCTATTTAAAATTCATGTGTTCATAGATAATGTCCTGGTCATATTTTAATGGTAAAATATGAACATATTAAGGATTTGTGGTAGTAAAGATAAAACAGTTTGTTATTAAAGAGGATTTTAAACAATGTTACAACTTTTTGTTGTACACAATAAGCTATAAGATTTGTTTATAAAAGCAATTATTTCCTGATATTTTTAGTTATTTTTAAGAGCTTTAGCTTCAAGTAGAATTCATTCTTTCTCATATACCTCATTGTATTTATTTACTCATTTGATAACTTAAACCTCATTCAAAGCCTTATGCTCTTGAGTTTAAATACATGCTCCAAACAATTTTTTTATAAAACCTTTTTACCCTTTCTTATCAAAATTCTTCAGAATTTTATTGTGTTTTACAAATTGATTTTACTTTTATTTCAAAAATGAATGTTGTGTTTTTCATACAAAGTTAAAACTAAGTTTTATTTAACATAACATTAGGAATATTATTTTGGTTGCTCAAAGTTAGTATTTCAGTTTATCTTGATTTGGCAAAAGTGCACTTTAGATTAAAGTATATCTATTACCAAAATTCCTATAAAATTGTGCCCAGTTTTTCTGCTTTGCTAAGTTTTTCATAATATTTGGATAAAAATTTTGCATAAAAAGTTGATTTTATGTTATATAGTTATTTAGTTTCCTAGTATTAATCTAAAGAGTCCCAATTTTCTGAAATACTAATTGTTGCCAAATGAAAAATTTTCATTGATTTTATCTTAAAAATATATGTTCACAAATTTCTATGAAGTCAAATATTCAGTTAATTACATATCATAGAATTGTATTTGTCACAAACATATTAGCTATACAAAGCATTGAAGTACAATTATGCATTTACACTTTGGTCAATCACTGAAGGTATGCAATATCATCAATAATGCCTGCTTACAGGTTCTAGATCTGTCATATTCTTTATTTGTTTATAATGCCATCACGTGCTTTACTTTTATTAAATATGTAGATGTCCTCGCATAAATATACTCGGAACCAAAGTTATTTGTTTTTATTTAAGAAAGTGATGTTATGAAAAGCGAGTTTGAGGCAAAATGTCTGTTAAGTTCATTGAAATGTATATACTCTGTAAAATACAATTTAATTTTTTATGCATACCTAGGTATAAATATTGTCTAACATTTTAAGGAATTAAGACATTTGTATTACTCTTATCTTGATGTTAAAATGATTTTTAAAATTCATCTATCTTGTTTATTAAAATAAAAATATAAATTTTTTTTGCTTTTTGATAATGTTTGAAATAGGTTTAGTAGTATTAATTTACTTTACATTTTACATAATGTTTTTTAAAATCTGGGATGAAAGTTTTTTATTGTTGATTATTTTTTCAGATTCCAACTCTCAGTAAAATGGTTAATGTTCTTAATTATTTATTTATACTATCATATTAATAAAATTACCAATATAATAATTATGCCTTATTTAATATCAGATACTTCTGATGTGCTAACATACAAAATTTGTCTTTGTATTATTGAAGGCTTATGAACTATATTGATGTAGAGTTAAGAAATTCAAACTATTTATAGTTTACAATATAAAAGAAAAATTTCATGACATTTCTCATATTCGTTTTAAAATGTATTAAATGTGTCGATTTCATTAATATTCTATTGTTTTTATCTCTAAAAGGGGGTGCTTTTGAACTGTAAAGTTATGCAATTTTTCAGTTTAATTTGTTCTGGTTATTTTGGAATTTAAAGTCAATAAAAAGTAGAACTTAATGAACACATGTTTTAATTAAATTACCCTTTTCATTGGTTTCATTTATATATTATGACTTTCAGAAAAGTTGTAAAGCAGACATACAGTATGCAAAATATTGTTTAATTGCGAAAAGAACTTGGCAAAAAAATTTCTGTTTCAGTATTACTAGAAACAAGTGACATTCCAGATAATCAATTTTAAAATTTTTATTTTGTTGTTTCACATAATAATTTGTTATTTATATTTTTAAAACAACATAACACTACTTTGTGTACTGTTTTAACAAGTTTAATTTCTAGTCTTAGCTCAATTTAGATTTAAGTCCACTTAATTTTCCAAAGGAATAGTGAATTTGAAAGATGGAAATCTGGTGTCCAAAAGAGACTTGCAAAGGAGCATTGCTGTCCATTACTCAAAAATATTAGTCTATTTTGTGTGTCACATCCTCTTTCAAATATTTTTTTATTCTATGCCAGACCTTAACTTCTGCACCATAAGGTTGTTTGGGAACCCAATACTGTATTGAAATAGATGATCATGTTATCTGTTTCTATCTGCTATGTATTACTATCTGCTCTCATTAAGATTAAGCCAAAAGTCGAGGTGGTCTCCAGTCATGTTGACAATGCTACACAGCGGACAGGTCAGGAAGCTCACCAAGCCAATTAGGTGAAAGTGCATTTCTAAGTAATCATGATCAGTCTTAATTCAAAAACAGGCAACCCCCACCACTCTAAGCAAATATTGAGGAAGATGCACTCACTCTAGGAGCTCCAGACCTTTCCTCTAACAATATCCTTGGAGATTGTCTATAAATTATTTTATAATTTATAATCCCTTTGACAGTATGATATTCAATTGGGGTGAGTGGTTGGGGCAATTCAGAACCAGTCTTGGCCAAGTTATTACCTTGGAGACTAGTTACAGGGAATCCACTGCAGGGTTATATGGATGGGTTAAAGTTACAGTGGTGTAAGTCACTTAAAAAATAAGGCTTAGACACAGAAAACCAGATATAATACAACCAAATTTAACAAAATATAATTATTAGACACAGGAACCAGATCTAGATTAGTCGATCTATTAACAGTAAACGTAAAGTAAGTCAGATCTTCATTCAACTGCCAGATCTTCATTCAACAGATGTCAGTGGAAGCTCATTTTTTTTTCTCCAAAAAGTGACTTGCACCACCAACTTTAACCCGTTCATATGTGGACCGCTGTTTAAAGAGAACAGCAATTTGGTAACCCTAAACAACTGGAAGTTCAGAAGAGACCACTCTGATAGTGGGCTTAGAGTCGATGAATAAAGACAACGTATCTGGTTCATCTCTTCCACTGACCTCTAATGTACTGGTGTGAACGAAAAGAAAAATCTTTTATCTCAATTGATAATTTTGAATTGTTACAAATTTCAGTAACCCTTTTGATATATCAAGGGTCACAATAAAAGCAAATTTTGAAACAAGTCAAATACTTTAAAAATTACGTGCTTTGCATTAAAATTATCATCTACGAATTAAACGCGAAAGTGATTAATATTCTAATCAGATGTTAATTTTTAAAGTTTAGATAAAGATATTTCTTCTGATTCACCTTTAGGATCCCTTCACACCAATAGAATTCGGTTTAATCAATCCAGCCCAATCGGATCGACGTCTTCGCACCAACAGAAACCGAGGCAATCCGGATAAAAACACGAATTATTTCTTGTTGCTCGTCAGATAGCATTGAAAAAGGATACATTATTATTTTGATAACAAGCTTGAAAATGTAACTTAAGTAACTAAGACAAGGTCATTAGAATCCTATAGGGAACAAAAGACGTGGAACTTCGCTCTTCTACTTTTCTAGGTGTCTATAAAATCGGTTTTGCAGACTCCCCGACTTGCGACGCCTACGACTCGCACATTGCTACCACAGTGGGAAATTCCATTGAGCCACTCATTTTTTGTGACAGCAAATTAAAATGAGGATACTATATAGAGGTTATTATGTTAGTCATATTACAACTATATATAAATTTTTACTAGTTTCAATGTGATGAATATTTTACGAAGAAACTTGCTCTTAGTTTAAAAATTTCGAAGCCTGGTATCTGGACAATTTAGTAGATTATAAACAGGATAGCAAAACAATCGGTGGCTATGGTACTGAATACCTTAGAGCAAAACTACTGAGGTAGGTGGTTGGTATATAGTATATGAATCATCGTCGCACTGGCAGCAACATCAAGAGCTTTTGGCGACGGTCCGGGATCCATATCAAAGGGAAAGATCCGATACTGAGGGCGGATCTCTTGTTTCCGGACCGTCGTCAATAGCCCGTTATGTTGATCCAGCACGACGTGAATTAAAATACCTACCTATCGATACTGAGGTTAAGGTAAGGTAATTTTAATTAACGTAGTACTAGAGCAACACAACGGGCTATTGACGACTGTCCGGGATCAATCCCCTAAGGGAAAGATCCGAGGACAACACCACGTAATTTTGAACCACGGTCAGATGATCAGTGGTGGATCAAGTCAAGTGGGGGCCCCAAACGGTAAAACTTTTCGGGGCCCTCAATTTCAAGTTGGAAAAAAAATTCAAGAAAACTCTCATTATGTTGTAAACAAAACAGAAAAGTAATCAAAATTTTCACACCACAGCCCGTTAAATAAATTTATTAAAAAATTTTTTTTATATAAATTTCCGTCTTGCTTTGTTTTTTTGCAAATTCGTCAATTATTTTGGAAGTGTCAATTCGGTTTACGATTCCTTGCTCCATATACAGAATGGCCATATTAATAAATATTTCTTCTCCCATAGAACTCCTTAAATAATTTTTTACACGCTTTAAAACAGGAAACAATCCTTCACCAGTTGCATTAGATAAGGGAATTGTTAAAAAAAAATTTCAATAATGTTTCAGCATTCGGAAATGTGCAAGGCATTTCTTTGGCGACTCGATAGATGACTGGTGTGGTTTTTATGGTGTCCTTGTTTTCTTTAAGAAATATTAAAAAATTGTCAAATTCGACTTCAAAAGTACAAACACCGATGTCATTTTTGTAAATATCCTTCAACTTTTTTTATAGTGTTCTTTTTTTTTTTGCAAAAAAAAACATTTTTTGGTATGTATGAAGGGTGGATGTTGTTTCAGAACATCGGACTCAAATGCATCGATAATGCATACACTAAATTCGCTATGTTTCAAAAAGACTAATTCTAAGTTACTAAAGACCATGTCAAAGCAATTTTACCTACTCCAACCTGTAGCAAAGAAGACAGTAAAGAAATTTTCCAATTTGAGGGCACTGTTAATGCGTAAGAAATGTAATGTGTATTTGTTTTTTTGTACCTAAGATTGCATTTTTTAATTATTATTTTTTTAAATTTGTAATTTTCTGTTCTTTGCACTAAATACATTCTTTGTTCAGTAAATGTTTGAATTATTTATTCTTATGTATTCCTGGAGGTTCACCTCATGGTCAATGCAACTTTTAAGTGTCACTATATTTTTTGGGGGGAAGAAGTGATTTTTGGTATATTTGGTAAATGTAAATATCAAAACGGTTTTACTGTAAATATGGTATTAGAAAGGTAAAAATGCTATTGGATTTCCTTCTACTGCCATGACTACTGCTCATGCTGTCACTTGTTCAATATTCAATATCACAAGGAAAATCGTTGTTTACAATTACCCCTACTTTCAGGGGTAATTGTAAACAGCCGAGTACGGTATTAAATTTCTTTTCTGGAATCTTCGTACTAGTTAAATATCAAAGTAGAATAGTGATAAGTTAGTTTAGTAGGGTGAACAATGTTTAGTTACTTTAGCAAGAGTATTAAAATAGGGATTGAAAGTGAACATACAAATTCTGTTTACAATAACCCCGCCTTACCCTTTCTTTTTTTCGGAATTACAAATTCTAGTTAAAGCCTCATTTATATGGGTGAAACCAAGTTTTATAGTTAATACAGCATCTGCTTTTGCTGACCATCTTATATTAGGAACTCTTTTTACATGCACATAAAGACGCACATTGTAAAGACACACACGCTGTCACAACTTTTCTCGAACCTTTATGAAAAGACATTTTAAGACCTCGGGGCCCTGCCGCTTCGTCCGCTTACCGCTTAATCCGCCACTGCAGATGACGAGGCAACATCTGAGCTACCGCTACTGAGGGGATGGTAAGGTAATTTTTAGTTAACGTCGTACTAGAGCAGTACAACGAGCTATTGTCGACGGTCCGGGATCAATCCCTTAAGGGAAAGATTCGAGGACAAAACCTTGTAATTTTGAACCACGGTCAGATGACGAGGCAACACCTGAGCTAGCACCCCATTCTACAAACTTCTACACCAACCCAACATGAGGACTTTCGGCCACGACAGATTTAAGGTGCACCAGCCGCCTCTACACCATAAGCTTACAAACATCCATACCCGCACCCGGATTCGAACCAGGAACCTTCCACTCTAGAGGCTAACACCTTAACCAACATACCGGTTGAAGCATCAGAATCTGACCTATTAATAAGCAATGTATCTCAAAATAAAAAAGTTTTCCCTGCCGTCACCGCAGGATTGAAAACACACTTTTTTTCGCTCGATTCTTAAATGGTTTCCCGAGAAAGTACGGAACAGAAAATTACGAAATTAACATGGTCTGTTCAAAATTGTACTGGGAACAAGAAAGATTTTTTTCCGATGCGGTTACTAGTTTAGGGTGCATGAAGTGGGGATATGTTTGTAAGCGTATGGTGTAGAGGCGGCTGGTGCACCTTAAATCTGTCGTAGCCAAAAAACCTCACGTTGGGTTGGTGTGGAAGTTTGGAGAGTGTAGTGCTAGCTCAGGTGTAGCCTTGTCATCTGACCGTCGTTCAAAATTACGAGGTGTTGTCCTCGGATCTTTCCCTTGTGGGACTGATCCCGGACCGTCGTCAATAGCCCGTTGTGTTGCTCTAGTACGACGTTAACTAAAATTACCATTACAAGACAAAGTAATGGTAATGGTAATTTAAGTTAACGTCGTTCTAGAGCAACACAACGGGCTATTGACGACGGTCCGGGATATGTCCCTTAAGGGAAAGATCCGACTACAACACCTCGTAATTTTGAACCACGGTCAGATGACGAAGCAACACCTGAGCTGGCACCCACTCTCCAAACTTCCACACCAACCCAACGTGAGGACTTTCGGCCACGACAGATTTAAGGTGCACCAGCCGCCTCTACACCATACGCTTACAAACATCCATGCCCGGATCCGGATTCGAACCAGGAACCTTCCAATAAGGAAAGAAGCGGATCTTTCCTTTAAGTGATTGATCTCGGATCGTTGCTCTAGTACGACGTTAATTACAAATTACCACTGTATAAACAATTTTCCCCCATGTGAGCAAGTACGTAGATTCAGCTCTGTTTGTAGGGGAAAAAAATCAACAATCCTTGAAAATATTCTTAGCATGCAATGCATGATAAATTTATTAAATCTGCATTACAAAAAGGTGAATTTGGTGTAGATCCGGCCTCGAAATAGTTTTTTAACAACAGGTGCACCTTGTGCACCTAACATTTTAAATTAGGTGCCCAGGTTATATTTTAAGTGTATATTAAAAAAAAACGTAATATAAGAGCATTAATGTAATTTAAACTACTTTATCGGTTTGGTATGTTTATATAGGTCTCTCAGTAGTAGATAGTAAATAAAAATATTTAAACATCTAAATTCTCCCTTATCTCTGGCGCACGGCTGTCGAGACAGTCGCTTCAACAGAGCCATCTGCAAAATGTTTCGAGTTCTGGTGGCAGTGAAGCATATAAACCCGTTATGGCTAAACGATTTTGGTTTTGCATAGTGTGTATTTAGTAATTTTAATTACGTTCCTCTAGAGCGAGTGAGGTCAATACTAATATTTTGTTCAAACATCAAAATAAGAAAAAACACGTCCCCCCCCCTTTTTTTTTGACGTTAGGTGCACCTATCGGGAATGAATTAGGTGCACAATTTTACTTTCATGTGCACCTGTGCACATGAGGGTATTTCGAGCCCTGGTGTAGATAGTCAATTAACGTCACCCTGGAGGGCTCACCACGAGGGGTTATTGAAAACTGTCTGAGATCAATCCCGGAAGAGCAAAACCATGCGATTTCGAACCACGATGAGATGGAGATGACGAAGTAACATTTGAACTGACACTCACTCTCCATACTTCCACGCCATACCATTGTGAGGACATATGAGGCCACGACAGATTTAATGTGCACCAGCCCCCGTATACACGACGGTCTTTAATTGGATTCGAACTCGCAACATTCTAGTACCAAATCCGTTACTCTTCCAACTGGGCTACGCTAACCCCATGTATTTGGATAGAGACGATTTGTTTGTATTTTTACTGGATAAACCACCGAATAGTTGAGAACACAGAAAACGAATACTTTTTCGCACATATATGCACAAAACTGTGGGAAATCAATTGAAATAAATAACTGTTAGTTAATTACTTGAATTTACGTCGCAATGAATCAATAAAGGGAGCTATTGGCGAAAGTCTGGAATCAGTTCCGAAGGAAAAAAAATCTGAGGACAACTCGTAATTTGACTTTAAAAATCCAGTTTTTTTACAATAGGTCATTGGCTTATGCTTGAAAACATTAGATTAAATTTATCATTAGTTATCTAATTTAGCTTTGAGCATGGTTTTGAACAATGATATCTTAAATGCTACACTACCCTACAATAATGGACCGGACAGCAAGATGTGATGGTATAAGGGAAATAATACATGCTTTAATAAGGGGGATGGTCCCCACGTGCTACAATTACACTAGCAACCCTTCTGGGCATACTTTCAACAAGGTTTTGATACACAGCTATGTGTATTTGTGTCCAGTCCTGCTGCAAGAATGTCGTCAGCTCAGCTTAGAATTCGGACGTGGTTCCCTGGTCCGTAAGCGTCGTTTTAACTCGTTCCACAAGTGTTCTGTGGGGTTAAAGTCGGGTCAGAGGCTGCAACATGACATGGAGTGTTGTCGTACTGGAAGTAACATTCGTCCATTCCATAAAATTACCAGAGCGTAGGAAGAACCTGAATGTCCAAAATGTTCAATTGACCAGAAACAGCATGCAAAGGTCCCCGGCCATACCACAAAAATCACCTCCTAACAAGTAGTCGGATTTTATGCAAATCCGCTTGCCGATCCATTATTGCTGGGTAGCGTATTTTGTTCAGAAAGACGTTTTCTGTTAGAAATTTTTTCTAATATTATTCTTCATGTTTCGTTCTTCAGCCAAGTTGCTAGAGGAAAAGTTTTTTTTATTTTTTTTACATTTTTTAGTTTTGGAAACATATTTGTACACGGTGGCAGTATACCCAACGAAAACCCCTTTTAATTAGAAAATTATTCCAAAATATTTACAAGGTCTTGGTATCATTTGAAACTAAGGAGTTGGAAAATGTTTCGAAGCAATAAAAAATAGATATGCTGATTGATTTTCATGGTTTCTATACACCTTAATTTTGATAGGTTTTTGGCATACACAACGCGCGCAGCAATGAGAAGGAAAAGAGCAGAAGTGTAAGCCCTAGGCGTAGAATTATATTCATTGTTCTGCAACACAACTCCAAGCAATCGCAATTTTTCTTCATACACAAAAAAAAAACACAAAATAATTGTGTTCTTTAAAACACAATTATCGGCTCAATATGTTTTATATATTTATAATAAACACATTCAAAATTAACTTACTTTATTTAAGACCAAGGAATACTTTCAGAATTTGTAATTCTGTCGATAACTTTTGAAGTTAAATATTTTGTCATTGACATAGAATATGTGTTATTCATAAAGTGTTTGTGTTAATTTGGGCGGTGTAGGGAGGTTATTCCGTAGCTAGAAAAGAAAAAAAGGTGAGACAAGGAGCGAGCTTTGCATTGCAGAATATCGTAACTTATGATTGAAATAAAATTGCCCAACATTTTGATAAAGTTTAGGAAAAATTGTTCTACGACGTACGTCGCAATTTTAAGCACTTTCTGCTCCCGGGGTGTAAGCGAGGGTAAAACAGAAGGGAGGACAGATCACTCAAGTACCTCGAGGAAGTGATGCTCGTACACCTAAGGATAAAAGTATTTGGAAATGAAGGAATCCCACGATTCGGTGGATTCCAAGTATGTATTTTCATCTTGTAAGTAACAAACTTTTTTTAGGTCATAAAAACTTCTGCAATATTGGAACACGTACTTTGAAAAGCCAGGTTTGAGACAGGTTACACTGTTGAAAAATTATATTACTGGAAGTTGTCCATTTCCATTGAAATATAGTTGCATTATATGCATAAATATTGACTTATACTCGTAAAATCAAATTTAAGCAGAACCTGCAGGGTACAATAAACCTCATCCAAAGAATTGTACAGGGTGATTGAGAAGTACGTATGCAGTTTCCAGATGCTGTAAAGCAGGAACAGTTTAAAACATGGTGCCCATATGTGAACTGTTAGCTAGGTATACTCGTAAACTTTGTGTCTCCTTCCCGTGCGAAGTGATGTAGGCAATAGAGAGTGTGTCACGAGACTAGTCAGTGGTGCTTCGTCTGCTGTGGAGAAGGCGTATTGTACAAAACGGAATCTGTCACCGTTGTGCAACGGCATTTTCGATCACAATTTGGAAAAGAACTTCCAACCCCAAAAATTCATTTACGATTGGATGAAATCTTTGAAACTACGGTCTGTTTGAGCAAAGTTACAAAACCAGGACGACCGAGTGTATCGGCAGATGTCGTCGAAAACTGTATTCATCCAATTGGATACTAAAATCGAAAAACTTTGTTCTCCAATTGGATGTGCACAACCACACTTGTCAAGTGACGTGCGAAATTACCTCTATTTACATCTTCACCGATGGATTGGACGAAGCGCCGACTACAGCATGCCACTAACCCAACGGCCACCCAGATGCCCTGACTTAACGCCATGTGATTTTTTTTCTTTGGGGCTACGTAAACGATAACGTAGTTAACCCTCCTCTTCCTTTTGATCTAGCGGAGTTGAAACAGTGTATCACATCCACTATCACTGCATTTGCTTGAGATACCCTAATTCGCGTCTGGGTAGATATGTGTTACCGGTTCGATTTGTGTAGTGTGACTGGTGCACACATTGAACATATGTGACTGTCTCATTGAAACATTCACCTACACTTCTATTACAGGTAACATAAAATATCTTACATTGCCACTAGTACACATAGTAGTTACATATATTACGTTGAAATTGTATACTTACTTATGAATCACCCTGTATACCATCTCATGCTACAAGGTAAAGTGCAGGCATCTTTTGTACCTGCTCTGAATAACATAATATATTTATAGACTCATACATTACGAGTATAAGTCAATAATATAATAATTTACTCCACGTTTACGAGTATAAGTCAATAATATAATAATTTACTCTACGTTTACGAGTATAAGTCAATAATATAATTATTGTCTCAATCTCGTAAAATCAAATTAAAGCAGAACGTGCTGTACAATAAATATTCATCTGAGTTTTTATTTATCATCATATGCTACACGTTTTATTGCCGGCCTCTTTTGTACCTTCTCTGAATAATGTAATATAATAAGTGACTCATACGTTTAGAAGTATGAGTCAAAAATATAAAATTATTAGTTCATATACATTTACGAGTATAGCTCAATAATATAATTATTAATTCACACATTTACGAGCATATAAACCAATAATATAACTATTGACGCATTCTCGTAAAATCAAATATATGCAGAACGGGCTTTGAAATAAATCTCTCATCTGAAGATTTATTTATCATCACGTTAACCGTTTCAATGGCGGCCTTTTTTGTAAATGCTCTGAATAATATAATATAATTACTAATTCATACGTTTACGAGTATGAGTTAATAATACATTTATTGACTCATACATTATGAGTATGAGTTAATAAGATAATTATTGACTTAAATATGTACGAGTACGAGTCAATAATATAATTATTGACTCATACTTTTAACGAGCATGTCAACCAATAATAAAAATATTGACTCATACATTTAACGAGCACGTAAACCAATAATATAATTATTAACTCATACATTTACGAGCATATAAACCAATAATACAACTATTGACGTATTCTCGTAAAATCAAATTTATGCAGAACGGGCTTTGAAATAAACCTATCATCACGTTAGCCGTTTCAATGGCGGCCTTTTTTGTAACTGCTCTGAATAATATAATATAATTACTAACTCATACGTTTACGAGTATGAGTTAATAATATATTTATTGACTCCCTTTGTATGAGTCAAAAATTATTATATTAACTCCTAATCATAATGTATGAGTCAAAAAATATTATATTAACTCCTAATCATAATGTATATGAGTATGAGTTAATAATATAATTATTCATTCATACTTTTAACGAGCATGTCAACCAATAGTATAATTATTGACGCATTCTCTTAAAATCAAATTTATGCAGAACGGGCTTTGAAATAAATCTCTCATCTGAAGATTTATTTATCATCGCAGGTTATCCGTTTCAGCGCAGGCATCTTTTGTGCCTGCTCTCTGAAAGGTTGTGTGGAGTTTGCTTCGTCATACAATTAAAATACTTTTATACGACTTAGCAAGGAGGGTGTATTTTGCTGATACGCAGCGACCAAAAGCGCTCCTCGGCCGCGTTATTTACTTAGACAAGCAACTTCGGGAAAAGAACTTTGTATTTTCAAAGCGGATTTTGAAATTGCTTTTGCTTTGTCGAGTAGAGTCGGACGAATTCACGGTGTTGAATGAAGAGTTTTCAATCCGGAAATCCAATCACGACTTAAAAGCGTTTTCGAAAGCTCTGCGTGCAAACAAATCGGAGTTTATACAAGCGATGTTATTTTCGGAATGTACAGGAAATCGCAGATTTATGTGTGCAGATAGTTCCGGGAAAAGGAAAATTCACGATAAATTACGGGTTTTAAATCTTGTATTTTGAAGAACACGTGAAATTTAAATATTATGCGTGAATGCATCAATATTACAAGATACAATTAACAGAAACGCAAACAGTAACACAGCGTTTTTATAATATAACAAATAAGTATAAAATGTGTGAATGTTAACAGAAACAGTATAATAAAAAAAGCATTATCTTTATGATATTACAAATAAGTAAAAAGTGTATCAACGTTACAACAAAAAACAATGTAGTAAAAAACGCAAAAAGTAACGGATTATTTTTAGGATCTAACAAATAAGTATAAAGTGCACCAATGTTACAAGAGCCAATGCAATGAAATACGCAAAACGTGACGCATTATTTTTATGATATAACAAATAAGCATAAAATGTAAAATTTATTAATGTAATAACAAGAAACAATTCTATTATATAAGAACGTAAAAAGTAACGCATTATTTTTATGATATAATAAATAAGTTTAAAATGCATCACTGTTACACGAAACGTAAAAACGCAAAAAGTAATGCATTATTTTTATATAAAAATAAGTATAAAACGTATCAATGTTACAACAATGTAAAAAAACCCTAAAAGGTAAAGCTATTTAATATTATACATTTATTTTAAAACTATAAAATTTAATTGAAACTTTAGTTGTTTAAAACAAAAAACAATGTAAAAAACTGTAAAATGCAATGTATATATTTTTTACAATGTAACAAATAAGTTTAAGATGCATAGATTTTATAACTGAACGTATTTATAACAAGGTTATAAATGAAGGTTTAATTGTTACTTTCAACAAGAAAGAGGAATGAAAACCGTAAAAAGTTGTGTATATATTTTTTCACAATGTCCCCCATGTTCCCATACCAAATCAATACCTCTGGGGGTACCTGATCAGGGGGTTATCGGCCTCTGATTGGGATCTAAATTACGATATGTGTGAGTGAATGGATGTATGAAAGGGACCTTCCTGTAAAACGGATGTGTCATGTATGTCGAGCAAAGTCGGACTTCCTCCCAATGGGGCTCAATAACATGGAAGGCGCACCCTCCTCGCCTCTTGCCGTCTTCGACGGGCCTGGCACTCCTCTGGTCTGCCAGTGTATGCATAAGAAACAACAACAACTTTGCTTTGTTAACTATTTAAAGATAAAATGCTAAATTTATTCCTTTTGGAAAGAAAAAAAATCATTGATTATGAACCTATTACCTTATATGAATATATTTTGCACAGCAAAAATATTAAGTATTTTCAAGGAGAGGTGTGTTTTATATCTTCACCCATTGATCACCCACCTTGACATCAAAATATAAAACGAGATAATATTTATACTCCGTTGAAACTGAAAATGCTTAGAATATGTATGGATCGTTGGACTTAACAATGCATAGAATACGTATATACCGTTGGATTTGAAATTGAAAATGCTTTGAATATTTATATACCATTGGACTTGAAAATGCTTGGAATTATTGTATATCGTTGGATTTGAGAATGCTTAGAGTATTTATATGCAGTGCTGTTCATTGAAAATGCAACAAATCTTCCAGAAGAGTTGGTAAATTGAATACCGCTCATTACAGGCTGAAATGTGACTCTGAATATATAAGAGAAAGCATCAAAAAGTAAATTGAAAACAATGTGACGGGGGATTCAATCAATAATGTTTTAGTAGTACGTAAGCGTTCCTCGTCGCAAAACCGAGACGACATTATGAACAATTAACGGAGTTTGAGAGAGAAATAATTGTTGGATCGAGAGAGATGGTGGAATAAATTTAAATAAATCAATGACTAAATTTGAAAATTTGCAACCGGAGGTAGCGAATTCGAACTCTGTTCAACCAAAGACCCGTGTGCACGCGGGGTCTGGAGCAAGTTGAATTCGTCTTGGTCTCAAATGTCCTCATATTGGCGTGATGAGGAAGTTTGGAGAGTGGGGGTGCCAGCTCAAAGGTGTTGACCTCGTCATCTGACCCTGGTTCCTAAGTATGAGGCCTTGTCCTCGGATCTTCCATTCGGGATTGCTCCAGGACTGCCACCAATAGCGTTGCTTCGATTCGACGCTTTTAATCCTTAAATAAAGCTCCCTTTTGATAATTTAAGTAGCAGACCACCGATTTTTAATCTCCTCTCCAGGTGTGGAAGAAAACTTCTTCGCAAAAGGTACTTCCTTTTCCACTTCTAAGAATCGAACGGTACAAGCTGGATATATATACGATGAGACGGGAAGAGAGAAAATGCAAATTGACCCAGTTTCGGTCGCTCTAAGCTTGGAATCATTGAGTTGGCAGTTGCTGGAAGTACGAGGATTAAGGTGCTGACACCTCTAAGGGCTCAGGAATCAGCTGCCCGTGACGGCTGCTTTCAAACTCCAAGACACAGGCTTTGAGTCTCCGGGACAGACCCAATCGAAGTGGAGGGCTCGTCTCTTAAGAGGCGCCCCATTTTATTGGGAGATGACTTTTGTTTTCGATCAGTGTGCGTGTGGGGAGAGTTAGCTTTCGTATTCTAGGGTTCAGTGTGTTTTCATGGTGTTGTGTACTGCGCGGTTGTGTTCAGTACATTTTATGGTGTAGTGCACTGCTCTTCGTGGTTTAGGAGCTGTTCACTGTATTTCGTGGTATATGAATACTGTGGGGTTGTTTAGAATATTTAGTGGCATAGAGAATTACGTGGTTGTTCAGTATATATCATGGTATTGCGTATTACGTGGTTGTTCAGTATATTACATGGTATAGCGTATCCCGTGGTTTTTCGGTACATTTAGTTGTATAGTGTATTACGCGGTTGTGAGAGTATATTTTGTGGTATAGTGTACTAGCAGTATCCGCACTGTGCTGTCCATGACCAAGTTTTCTTTTAAAAAGTCAACCTCACTGATTCCGGCAAAATTATACAGTAACTAGCAAAATACCCGACCTTACTCGGTTTGAATTCGTTTACTCTAGATTGAAGATATAATCAAAATATATAATGACTTACGTTTTTTGTAGAATAAAAATTTATTTTAACACCTTTCGCCATCTTTATATTTTCTACAACTTACTTTGGACACAAATCCTACACATGCATATCCATTCATGTAATACATTTCACATGCATCGCACAATTGCTGTATGACAAAGCTACAAAAAGACGAAAGGTGATACTAAGTTTACTACTATAAAAGACGATTTATAGGAAGATTTGGAATTCCCTTTCTTAAGTTCTTTTCATGTACAACTCAATTAATTAAAATTACGATTTACGGCGAGTGCTCTCGCACTCATAGTCAACAAAACAATATTTTTTTACTTGTGGCACTCTTGCCTCCGGTATGCGACATTGTGAAATTTTGCAATCTTCTCCTGTCATTACTACAACGAATTTTTTAATGTTGGAAAAAGTTCTAGTTTGGATTTTTAAATATTATTATTCTTTCAATAACGACATTATTCTTTAAATAACGGCATTATTGTTTAAATAACGGCATTATTCTTTAAATAACGGCATTATTCTCTAAATAACGGCATTATTCTTTAAATAACGGCATTATTCTTTAAATAACGGCATTATTCTTTAAATAACGGCATTATTCTTTCAATAATGGCATAACTACACTTAAAATTTACTGAAAATTTATACTGACTTACCTAACATTTTCAAGTCTAATACTTTGTGGTGCTGTTGGGTGTGATGAGAAGGAAAACACATTTATTAAAATAATAAATATTTAAAACAGAAAACAGTAAAATAGAACAAAATAAAAGATGTCGGAAAAATTGTTCTAAGGATATTAATTTGTGATTAATTTTTATCTCTTGATCTCGCACAGTTGCCACAATTTACAACTAAAAGTGCGCAAAATTAAGAAATGTGAAATTCATTCAGAACGAAAGAAACAGAAAATATCACTGCTCACTCGATTTTGTTCATTCTCGTTTCGTTGAAAAATATCGTCTGTCTCAAATATTCCGAAATCGTTTTCATTGCGCTAAGAACAAAAATAAGACTCGAAATAAATGAAGTATCAGAGCTGAAATTTCATTAAAAAATATAATTTTTTGAAGAATAATTACTTTTTCAGCAGTACTGGTAAAGCAATCGAAGTAATCGTAATATTCAATAGACACTCCAATTTTTCCAAAACTACCAAATTATGGTTGATTTAAGTATACTTACTCAGGTGTTTTAGCATGAAATTTATCTAAATATAACAATAAAGAAATGTTTAATATTGCATTCACTAAATTAATAGATAATGTATAAAATAAAATACACTGCAATCAAATATCTGGAATACAATTCATGTGATGTCTACTAACAAACATGTGTGTCGTACTAACAAACACAAAATCGAGCATAGAACAGGAAGACGGACAGACAGACTTTCGCAACCAATTCCACTCACTAAATCAATTTAAGTACTCACTGTATGCAAATTTCCATGAAAATATCTTAAACCGCGTGGACGTGTATAGGGCACAACATACATACATACATACAGACAGACAGACAGACAGACAGACAGACAGACAGACAGACAGACAGACAGACAGACAGACAGACAGACACCAAACGAGAAAAAGGCGGATTCGGCATCAGAAGGGTCCAAAACGGATAGAAAACTTGAAATGGGTCGAAAATATTGAATGTACAAACAAACACTCCATTCTTATTTATATAGATAAACAAAAATTTTCATAAATGATAAAACATAACTGTCGCAATACTTTCAAAAAGTCTTAAAGCTACAGAAAAAATCAAGAAACAATAAAATTGAAGAAATGATGAAAATGCTAAAACTCACTGATTCTGACAAACAACGTAAATTAAAACCAAATGAAACAGTAAGGTAAAGTAAGGTAAGATAATTTTAATTAACGTCGTACTAAAGTAACACAAAGGGCTATTGACGACGGTCCGAGATCAATCAACTAAGGGAAAGATCCGATGATAGCACCACGTAATTTTGAACCACGGTCAGATGACGAAAAAAATGAAACAGTACTAAGTCATGCTTTTAACAAAACAAGAAACAATACAATCTGGAAACGACTGCATTGGACCGTGGCTCAAATGAAAAAGAAAGGTATTTTCCAATTTACAAAAACAATAAATTACACAACAGCAAGAAACAAATATATTCCGTGGCATGGCGCGCATCTATAAAAGAACACTGTGGACAAAAAACAATCGTTATGAAAGGAAAAAAAATAAGAGTCAATGAAATCAAATGAGAATTGGCAGAGTATTCCGATTGCAGAAACCCTGATCCAATAAAAATGAAGTAGCGGGGAATAAAAAATATTTCGCGAAAGATGAAACTCTAGTTTTCGCACTGTTGCTTTTCAAAAGAAAACAAATAATAAAAAAGGCCAATAAATTATTAAAAAATGTTTTAGGTTAAATAAAAAAAAAAACGGGCTTCGAGGTGCATTTAGTCACCTTTACGACTACCTGTGTACCAAATTTCAGGACTGTAAGCGATAGATTAGTTTAAAAACACACAGACATGCTCACACACACAAACACTTCCTTTTATAATTGTAGAGATTAGACGGCTGTCTGTAGAGTATACTTCGTGGTATAGTGTTCTACGTCGTTGTAGAATATATTTCCTATTATAGATTATGTGGCTGTTGAGTATATTTCGTGGTTCAGTGTTATACAGGATTGTTTCGAATATATTTCCTGGTATAGCGTATTACGTGGGTGTTCGGTATCCTATATTGTTGTGTGTTAAGTATATTTCACGTTGCATAGTGTATTACGTTGTTCAGTATATATTTCGAGGTACAGTGAATTAAGTTGGTTGTTACGCATATTTCGGGGCTCTTCAGTTCATTACGTGGTATAGTGTATTATGAATCTTGTTTCTTTTAACTTTTAACAGAAACAGAAAATGATGGATTTATTACCATAAGTAACTCTCTTGCAATTTTGGATTTGATGGATTTATTACCATAGGTAACTCTTTTTCAATTTTGGATTTGCTGGATTTATTACCATAAGTAACTCTTTTGCAATTTTGGATTTGATGGATTTATAACCATAAGTAACCCTCTTGCAATTTTGGATTTGATGGATTTATTATCATAAATAACGCTCTTGCAATTTTGGATTTGACGGATTTTCCTTGCCTACTCTTATTCTCTGCAATTTATTAACCATTCTGGTTTCAGATAATATAGTAATTTGACGTGACCAGACACATAATTTTGGAAGAAGTACATAATCAAGTTGCACCCCGAATAAGCGTGAACCCTCACGTTGCTTTCGAACACATCGTTTCACAATTTCTACATGTAACCCTCTGAACGTTGCGAGATTTCCGAGAGGCGTACTATTTCTTTTGCAACCCAACACACTTAATGGATAAATAACCACATCTTTGTAAGAAACTCCGATTCTTTGAAACATTCTATTTTTGATTTCTTTGAATGCAATCAGTTGGAACGATTCTTTAGCCCTTTCTCTGGAATAGAATCCTTTAGAACGATTCTACTGGTCCTTTCCTTGGAATCATTTAGGACGATTCTATTGGTCTTTCCCGTGAAATAGAATCACGTGAATCGATTCAATTGGTCCTGGCTTTGAAATAAAATAATTGCGAAACCATTCTATTGATACTTTACTTGGAATTGAATACATTTGAATGATTCTGTTGGTCAAGCAAGTCAAAATTGTTTAGAAGTAGTGCAATGAATAATGCTGGTGAGGTCGGAAAGGTGGAATTGAGCATATGAATCTCTCAAAAGGGTTATTAATACATGATTTCTTATGTCTATGACAGCTATTTGGCACCTTTTTCTTTATCCAAACCGCGTGACAGTATCAGCCTGTCTTGACTATAAATGTGAAATATAAAAAAAAACTGAGCACTGATATAGAGAGGAGCTTCAAAAAGTGTAACCAACATGTCGACTATTAGTCACGTGACTGCTCTGATAAAAATAGACCTGGTTTGTTGATTTGGGGTAACTAATTGCTTCATTTGACAGTGGTGTGTGAATGTGCATTTCTTAAATGGCGACTAAAGTGATGAAATCACCATAGTCTACTTACATATTGCGAGAACCTATCTGAGGATGAATCAATAGATGTGCGTCTTCTCCAGTCCCTTGGACCAATCAGATGATGTATCTTCGCTTCCACCCACCAAGCGAAAATAGTCTAAGGATCACATTACTACTAGTTTTTGACACGATCCTGGGCACATGAAAAGGTTAACTTGCTCACTCTACTTATATATTTCCGTCATCTGACCGTGGCTCAAAATTAAGTGGTGTTGTCCTCGGATCTTTCCCTTAGGGAATTGATCCGTCGTAAATAGCCCGTTGTGTTGCTCCAGTCCGATTGTTAATTAAATTTACCTTACGTTTATAAAATATTTCCTCTATGGTTTTGACGGGATATTTTGAAACTTTCATGTTCTTTTTTTAATTTGTTTGTTAAGCTCAGTATTATTAACATCACTAATAGGCAATGAAAACAGGAGAATGCATTGGGCAACATATTCGTCCTTTTCCAGGAATACTGTAACGTAGTGGGCCGAGTGGTGTGCCTTTCTACAAAATGAAACAGCCGAGTTTAAAAATAACTTGCATTTTATTTTGCAATTAATTATTTACACTTTGTACACTAGAGATTTGCATCCCTATGACATGGGTGATGCGAAACAGGCGTAAAAAGCAGCCGCGGCCTCATCAACGAGCACCACAAAACCAAAAACTTCCGCTTCTCCAACGTATCTGCCTTTGTCGGCAGACCCCTCATTCCGCCAGCCACAAATCACTGGCACCACAAAACAAACGAGACAGCTCAAGGTCAGCAGGGCTCGGGCATATGTTTCAGGAATTTGGACCCAAAGGTCAGTGGCGGTGTCGGCGACGACACAATACTAATGGAAGAGAATGATAAGAAACCAAACACTGTTGTTAATTCAATTACACCCTCCTAAATTTATAATAATGATATCAAGCACACAGAAACTTGAGAACAGAAGTTTTAAAACCACAAATTTTTTCGACATACAAATGATAAGTGACACAAACAAAACATAAAATAAATATTTGTTATGGTTATATCTTACCTCACTTGACCGTGATTCAAAATTACGTGATGTTGTCCTCGGATCTTCGGGTTTGATCCCGTACAATAGCCAATAGCCTGTTGTGTTACTCCCATGTGACGTTAATGACCTACCTTCCTTATCTCACTTGGTAATGGGTTGATGAAAAACCTTTAGTAGATGCTTTCCAGATTTTCGATATGTCTATATGGACGCTGTACAACATTTCGTTTTATGAGAGGTATTTATTATAGTATTTTTAATTAATGTCACACTGAAGCAACACAACGGACTATTGATGATGATACAGGATCAATCCCGAAGGAAAATATTGGAGGAAAACACCACGTAATTTTGTACCACGGTTAGATGACGAGGTTCATACCTGAGCATGCACCCCACTCTCCAAATTCTCACACCAGGCCAACGTGAGGACATTTGAGGCTATACCGCTAGTTGTACCGCTCTTAGCGCGGCTTCTCTGATCAAGCCGACACAAAGCAAATGTATTCCAGAATTCCCTAATTAGAGATCATAAAACTCCTTTCAAGTGATCAACTGTCCATAACTAACCCTAGAAATACTATTACAGAACTCCATTTGAGATTATATCGGTCATAAAGCTCTCGGCACTTGAAACAAGCCCTCTTAATCTGACATTACATTGACATCACGATCTCATCAATCTCAAGCCCCTTGAGAACACTCAAAATTCCATTGACATCTGGTTTTCAGTTCAAAGGCGGTCAAAGGAGTGAGAACAAGCTCGCTTACTTGCCTTACCCTTCTTGTCCCAAAATATCTGTAACCTTGCTGTAAATATATGCTAAGCTGTGTAGGATGTTAGAATAAATGTTATAGTGATGAAACCAAAGATCTTATTCCTTTACGCTACCATTTCATTTCTGTCACCACACGATTTGATCCGGTACAAGGCCACGAGAAATTTAATGTGCACAAACCCCCCTTTGTACACGACGGTCTTTAGTTGGACGTTTTAAAAGCGGAAACTAGTCTGTGTAAGACTTAAAGGGTTGTTTTGCTATTTTTATAAAGTCATTTGATTCAAAACAATAAAATAATGTTGTAAAAAGATTTGGAGATAGTAAATATAATTGTACAACGCATTACGATACAAATGTTTTTTCAACTTTTCTCCAGCTGGCAACTGGCCGCTGTAGCCCGGTTGTAAGAGTACCAAACTAGTTTCTGGAGGGTTGCGAGTTCGAATCGAACCTCAGACCCTCGTGTCCAAAGGGGACGGGTGCATGCTAAATCTACCGTGACCTCAAATGCCCTCACATTCGGGTGTGGAGGTGTGAAGAGCTCAGTGCCAGCTGAGACGTGACCTCGTCATCTGACCGTGGTTCAAAATTACGTGATGTTGTCCTCGGTATTTTCCCTCCGGGGCTTGATTATGGACCGTCGCCAATAGCTCGATGTCTAGATCCAGAGAGAGAGAGAGAGAGAGAGACGTTAGTTAAATATCACCCTATCTCCTTGTGGTAACACTAAAATAGGGTCGGCGGTCAGCGCTCCATGGCAAAAAAGTGAAACACGAGGTGTGAACAGCAATTTTCAAATCCGTACAGCCCCTACCAGATGTTTATCGTCAAGCTGCTTTCGTCATCGTTTTTGCTATGCCAGACCAAGTCCGTGAGTTGATGTAGTCACGGAAAAAAAAATCCCTATACCATTCCTCTTCATTCGAGCAATTTTAACAGTAGATAAAATTTAAAGATAGCGTTTGACAGGAACTAACATCTTCTAATAATTCAAATGCAGAAGAATTGCATAAGAGGCCACATAAGTCTTCATATTAAATTGAACACCAACTTCATAGTTTTCAATGGTAACCCCCTAATTCGACATACAATTTCGAATTGATACAAAATTTAACTTCAGATACCAAATTTCATGATAGTATGTCTTACCATTTCGAAGTTATGCCTACAGAAAGATAGGAGCTCTTAATGTTGAATCAGTTTCTTACACTTTTAGGCATAGCTTCCTAAATAGTAAAATTTCTATAGCGCTGATATTTTGTACCATGTTACTGTTAACAACCCAAACAACATCCACCTAATATTTTATTTTTTAAATTTGTTTTAGTATGCAATTATAATCATTGAAATAATTATGAATCGGAACCGTATTATATTTTGATGGAATCGATACAGTATGACTTTTAATGAGGCCCGAAATTTTTTTTGCTCATTCTGATAGATAGTTTTTGAGCTACATTACGTTTTCCTCATTATTGCGATTTTAAGGGTAACCAAAAGTTTGAAAACCGTCTGACATACCTCAGATAGTTCTCGGATTGTTTGTAGTTGCATAGAAAATATAATAATGTAATTCTCAAATCATTTGCACTTACGTAATAAATAAGTTAATTCCGGGTGAGACGCCCCACCGATAGAGATGCACCACATGATGTAATTTTGAAACTTTATTCTAGGTGGCTCTACTAGTTCCATGAATGTTTCAGTTAGATGTTGTTGGGTGTGCTGTGAAAGTTTTGTTACATCATCTTTTGTTTTTTCTGCTATCACAACAACATTTCAAGTAAGTACCATGTCTTTCACTTCGTTATAAGATTGATGTTGTAGTGTAAGGCTGGCACTAGATAATATGAATGGATTTTTTTATGTAAACATAAAAACCTATAGTCATGAATTGATTAATCGACTAGTCAGTGTACCGCCATTTTTGCTGTCTTGTACTTCGGACAGTTGCAGAGGCATCTCTCCCATACCAAAAGAATAGACCTCCCACATATATTCTTGTGAGATGCCCCATATGCATTTTCAGGGAGAGATGCCTTTTAATTGTTTAAATTTCAAATCAATGTTTTTAAAATCATATTGTTTTTACAAATTATAGTAATATTTGTAAATCGTTAAAATTTGTAACGTAAAATTAAATTTATTGAAATTATAAATTTAGATTATAATTTATCAATTGTAAGAATCCAAGCTTCAGAATTGATTGGTAGAGTGTGGAAAAAGGCAGGTTCTGTCAACACTGCTATAAATGGTTTTCGGGAGACGGGAATTTTTCTTCTAAACCAAGCAACGATTCTGGACCACTTCTTTGCCATCAGTGAAAAAAGAAGCAAGATGGATGAAAAGTCTCTAATTTGTTCGTAATCATCAGATTTTTGTGCTCAACAGACAACAATCCCGACAAAAGTATTGCACCAGATTTCGCCTGCACCCAGGCTAGAAGAAAGACCTAGAAAGAGAAAGAGAGAGAGAGTCGGCTAAGATACTTACATCCCAAAAGAACACATCCAAGGAAAACAGTTAAAATCCGCTTACAAACGTAACAAGCTATCCAAAAAGCTGATGGACAACAAAAGGGATCCTACATGCAACTGCCTCGAATGTGTGGAAAAATATTACTCTACAAAATAATTGGTAGATTGGATTAAAAGTGTTAAGTGTACTAAATGGTTACATGAATCATCTACATCGTAGGTTATGTATGGGGATCTGTACAATATTTGTGGGAAAGCAAAAATTAGAGAGGACAAAAAGAGAACTCTTAATTGAATATTTTCGAAATATTTTGTTATACTTTAATAGCAAAATAATCTTTTAATACTTTTTAAACTAAGAATTTTGTAATTTTCTAGCAAACTCTCTCTCTGAATGATCTGTTTAATAGTTTTAATGTGTGTTTTTCTATAAATTTTATTTGTTTTATTTTAAATGGATTTTATTAAAAAATTTTTATATATGGTCTATGGTTGTTAAATGTCTCAATACTTAACAAATTAATGCTAAGGTAGTATTTTCTCAAAATCACTTGCTTTTAATGTGTTATATACATTTAAAACCTTTTAATGTTTTTAAAATAATTGATTTTTACAGGTAGGGCATCTCTCTCATGAAAGTGAGGCATCTCACCCGGAACTTGGGGGTAGTGCTGTCACAATTTTATTTTTTTTCTATAGAAAATTTACAATATAGTACAAAACAATTATTCGGTATTAATAAACAATAATTATTATGTATTGCCACAAATTTTTCGTTTTTATTGTTAATACCCAATTTATTTTATAACGTCTTTTCCTTAAGTGGGGCATCTGTCCCGGAATTACCTTATAATATTTCTCGGATCGCTGAAAATTACGTTTGAAATGTGGGTAGCTATAACTATAATTAATCTCGATCTACAAATAGCGACTTTATATTTTGAGATGATAGAGGAGAGTAGGGTATTATGGAATAGTCGGGAAATATGGAATACCGAGGTTTCGGTCCTGATTAGTGCTGTTATGAAATGGGAATACCATGAACTACTCAAGAAGGACCCCCATGATGTAGTGCAGTGAGAGTTAACCACATGTTGTTGTCGTACCACTAGTTACAGAACAAAGTGTGTTTTGTGATTTTCAAGAGTTTTTGTAGGTACATTTCAAACATGTTAACCTACTAGTACACATGCGACTTGAACATTGATGTTAAGCATAATGTACACTAAAATAATTGTAGTTTAAAATACTGTGGTCGATTTTTAGCTCAGAATGTTTTGTAGATCAGTTTAAAGGTTCATTTTCCAAGATGGCGTGTCGGGTATTATGGAATACTAGGTATTCCATAATATCCAACACGCCATTTCCGGTTCGCAATAACATACCCCATCATTTAAGGACAAAACTGCTGGCAGAGACTGGTTCTACGCTTTTATGAAAAGGAAACCGAAACTTTCAGTCCAGAAACTCATGGGTACATCTTTTGCCAGAGCCAGGGGATTTGATATAGTAGACAATTTTTTTGACCTGATCAATGTTGTTTTCAAAAAACAATTTTCAAAAATTTTTGTTGTTTGTGCAAAATTTGATATGAAGACGTCTCCTTATGAAAACTTTTGAATTTTAATTTGTAGAGGACGTTATTCCCTATTGAATGATGCTTTTGAATTTGCTCTAGTATGAATAGTGCTCGATATAAAGGAGGTAGTTTGTTTCTTTCCCCTGACAACGATTTGAAAATTCCAAGACGAGCAAATGATTAAAATACAGATCCTCCTGTGCAACATCAGACGTTCAAGGATGTGACCAGGAAAGACCAGCTGCATATTGCATTTCAGAGGTAGGAAGAACCTTAAATCCATGATCAAATAAGTTTGGTCTGAAATATTCACTGGTTCCTCCAGTGATGGCATTCCACTGACCTCCATGACCTTCAAATTTGAGTGGGATGTTTTTTCCGGTTCAACCATGGGTTAACTAATAGAGAATATCAAACCAAGATTAACAGACAGAAAATTTGAAACAAAGATCAAACAAAGACCAAATAAGTTTGGTCTGAAATATTCACTGGTTCCTCCAGTGATGGCATTCCACTGACCTCCATGACCTTCAAATTTGAGTGGGATGTTTTTTCCGGTACAACCATGGGTTAACTAATAGAGAATATCAAACCAAGATTAACAGACAGAAAATTTGAAACAAAGATCAAGTAATACAGAATCCGAAACCATGATTAACAAACAGAAAATTTGAAATCAAGATCAACACAAAGAATTTAAAATTAACGAATAAGAAACTTAAAAACAAGATCAACAAAAATAAAGAATTCAAAATTAACAAATAGAAGAAATTAAAAACGAGATTAAAAGATGAAAATTGGACACCCGTAGGAAAAATTCCACTTCTTTTCTACTCGATAAAGTATCCCAGTGAGTCGTAATGCATTATCCATTACATTAACACACGACGGGGTTCACAGATTGTTTTTTTTTTTAAATCAACGTCGAGTGAGTATTTTTCATTTCATGGTATTTGTAAGTAGGTTTATGAGATACTCTGTTTCTCGTTATAATCCGAATTGCCGATAAAAATTGTTTCTCTTGTCATGGAATCCCGAGTTCAAATTTGAAATATTGGTGAGTACCGAGAATTTAACACCCAGATTAAAAAGTAGAATTAGAAATCACGTTTACCACATACAGAATTGAACTCAAGATTAACAAATGAAGTATTTGAAAACATGATTAATAAATAAAGGATTCGAAACCATTATTAACAAATTCAGAATTCGAGAACAAAATTAACAAATTCAGAATGTGACACATGGTTTACTAACAAAGAATACGAATCTAGGTTAAACACAGGTTTCAAAATACAGATTAACAAACAGAAAAGTAACGGAGAATTCGAAACGAAGATAAACAAATAAAGGATTCAAAACCAAGATTAACAAATAAAGAATTCGAAACCAAGGTTTACAAATAAAATAATTCGAAGCAAATATCAACAAATAGAGAATTGAACCAAAATCAACAGATAGAGAATTCGATACTGAGATTAACAAATAGATTTCAAAATCAAGATTAAGGAACAAGAAATTTGAAATCGAGATTTACAAACTGAAGATTCAAAACCAACATTCACATATTGAAATTTCGAAACCAGTTTTAAAACAAATAAGAAACCCAAATCCCTGATTAACCCTCCAAGTGGTTTTGACAAGATATCTTAACATCAAGAAATGACCAATTTTGCTAATGACGAGATATATCGTCATCAAGATATTGCCGATTTTTATATGATGACGAGATCAAGATCTGATCAGTTTTCTTGTAGTGACAAGATATCTCATCCGTCAAGATCTGCTAATGAGTTTATCTGATAACCAGACATCTCGTCCAGACAACCACCAGGAGGGTTAACAAATAGTAAACGATAAAATTTTGAATTTGAAACCGAGTTTAACAAATACCTAATTCACAAGCCAGAAACAGATAAATTAACAAATAGGAAATTATTAAACTGTCAATTCGAAACCAAAATTAATAATTCGGAGAATTCAAAAACGAAATTAACAAATAAAGAATTTGTAACTCAGATTAACAAACAAAAAATTAACAACTAGCAAATTATCAAACTGTAAATTCGATACCAAGATTAACAAACAAGAAATTAACAAATAGCAAAGTATCCAATCGTGAATTTGGAACCAAGATTAACAAACAGATAATTAACCAATAGAAAACTCAAATTGTAAATTCAATACCAAGAATAACGAACAAAACATTAACAAATAGAAAGTTAAAAAATTGTGAATTTAAAACCGAGATTAACAAATAGAGAGAATTCACTACTCAATTAACAAACAAAAAACTTACAAATAGAAAATGATCAGATGATGAATTCGAAATTAACAAATATAGAATTAACAACCCATACCAAGAATAACGAACAAAAAATTAACAAATAGAAAGTTAAAAAATTGTGAATTTAAAACCGAGATTAACAAATAGAGAGAATTCACTAGTCAATTAACAAACAAAAAATTTACAAATAGAAAATTATCAGATTGTGAATTCGAAAATAACAAATATAGAATTAACAACCCATTATTAGCAAACAAAAAATTAACAAATCGAGAATTCGTAACTAAGATCAACCATTTGAGATTCAAACATCCACGGGCAATGTTCCATCTCTTTCTATCCAATCTAGGATTCCGTGAGTCTGCACCTTAATGCATTATCCATTCCATTAAAACCGAGGTTCATTTTTTGTCTCATTGGTATTTGTATAGGCTTATAAGACACTACCTTCCATCGTTTTAATCCGAATAATCGGAAAATTCCTTTCTCTCGGTTCGGATCCCGCGAGTCAAAATGTGAAATATTGGCGAGTATCGTAACTCGAAATAAATAGTTAGCTATTTTTTAAGCCTACATTCGCAACACGGCTGTCAAGTTGCAGGTTTTCTGCCCTCCTTCGTAAATCTCTCGCTTCGGGAAATGAATGGGCCCATTCCTTTCTTTTCAACCGTCCGAGATTTTCTGGAGACTTTCCAACTGCTTTTACCCCTCATTTCCATTTCTAACATCTTTTTTTACCACAGATTATGCAGCCGACTTCGAAGCGGGGGATAAACAGATTTTGCATAGTAGACATTTCAAAGGTTGGTGATTGGCTACTATTCACTTCGGCGTTGCTTTTTGGAAGTGGACGTCTCGTGTAGCGATGTTTTGAAAATCCGAACAAATGTAGGTCGTAATCTTGGGGCTGGTATCACAAAAGAAATTGATCTAATTTTGAGAGTCAAATGTAGTTAAGTTTGTCAGGTTAACCTGAAGTGTCGAAAGAGCGATTGTATCAGTTGAAATAATAGATTCCAGGAAACGCATCGTGAGACGTTTTTAACGTAAACTTAAATAAATCATTAGAAGAATATACTAAAAAATTGTGGCGAAGAAAGACTGTGCAGCCAACCTCGAAGCAGAGGATAAATAGGTTTTACATCGCAAACATTTTAAATGATAGTGATGGCTACAATTCACTTCAGCGTTGCTTTTTGGAAGAGGATAGCTTTTCTTGAAATTCCGAACAGATGTAGGTCGCAATATTGAGGCCATGGAAGAAATATAAAAGTGGAGTGAGCAATAGTAACGTGACTCTTAGACTGTTTCATCTGCTGGGTGGAACCTAGCATTCATGAGCTAATTGCTACACGGAACGGAAGAAGACGCCCTTCTATTGATTCATCAACCGATTGTTCCATTGATTGATTATCTGATAGTGGTAAAATTTGGCGATTTCACTATTTTTTCTCCAATCCATAGGAATGCGGATTAACGCCACCTACCCTGACATAAGATGTTGCATCGTCAAACGAGGCGATAACATAACAAATTGTCTTACCAAGTCAAGTATTCACAGAGAAGTCACGTAACTACTAGTCGACATGTTCAAGCTTTTTGAAGCTTCTTTCAATAGTAATGCTCAATCTACTTATAACGACACTCTGTATGACCCCTTCACACACTGATGAAACCGCGTTTGCATGCCGAGAGCAACGTTGGGGATGAGTTACTGTGGAAGCAGAATCCTTTCTTCATTCAGAGCCTCTGACGTGAAGATTTTGAAATTTGCACCAGCTTGTACTGAATACATACGGTAATTTAAATCACCACAGGATGTTTCGTTTAATTTTGAAGTTATAACCTATAAAATTTTGATGTTCCTTAAAGTATCTGACAACGTTTTGGAGTCCTTTTCTTCAAAAATGCTCACATTATTACTTTTCCTTTTTAAGGTAAAACAACTTATAAAAACACTTTATAAAACAAAACAAAATTTACTAAAAATTATTATAATTTATTCAAAAATTTTAAATTTTGGAAAGAAAATGACATTAACGAAAAACATTACAAAAGAAAAACTTACGAGTACGTTGGCTTAAATTTTGTATAGTCTCCAAAATATATAAGCTAGGGGACGAACTAAAATATATATAATATTTATTTTCACTCCTGAAATGTTGATAATAATGTAGTCGAAACAATGAATGTTTGAAAATTCTCCTTATATACTGGTATACAGGGTGATTCTACGGTCATGGGACAAACTTGGAGGGGTGGTACAGCTTACTAAAACATACATTTTTCGAATGTATGATCGGAAGTATCGTGTGGAGGCACGAACACAAAAAATAATACATGAACATTGTTTAATTACATCTTTTTTTTTCTCCAATGGCGGGCACATGTGAATTTCATCATTAGACACTACAAGGCCGGAAGTGATGGCCCCTTGTGAAGGAGCATCCAGTTGGAGGACCATCATTGCCCCTAACAAAAGACAGCACAATATACATCCATGCCCTGACCCCGGATTCGAACCAGGAACCTTCCGATCCAGATTCCAACACCTTAACCACTAAACCGGTTGGTCGGCAATAATTACATCATTACAAAGTGATTTTTTGCAGCAATGTTTGCAATAAATGCTTAAAATCACCAACAGTAATACAAATTCGGCAACTGTGATTGGCTGGCAATGCTGTGGGTAGAGGGCAGTAGTGTGCCTGGCCATCCGTGATCTGATGCATCTGTGAAAAAACGTCATTTGGAACTGTGCTGTCGACCATGATAGGAGATTTTATAAATAGTGAAAAGACGACATGCATATGATGTATGGTGCTGCTGTATTAGGAACGTTTTCCGAACAGGCGTATGCCGAACCACAAAATGTTTGAGCGGTTGCATTGGCACCTTTTTGATAATGATTCATTCATCGGCAGCTGTGACTGTATCAAGAACTGTACGACATTCAAAAAATGGAAGAAACCATCTTGAACATTGTGGAAGAAATATCTCACACAAGAACAAGATATATTGCACGTCGTGTACATGTAAGTAAACTCACCGTTTGGAGTGTCTTAAATGAAGAAGTTTACACTCATTCCATATACAAAGAGTCCAAGAGTTGCAGGCAAGTGATTACTAGCCATACATATAAAGTGATTACTAGCAAGTGATTATTCTGCCAATGGTTCTTGCAGCAGTGTGCGTTGCAGCCGAATTTCCCAGCTTCTGTGCTATTCACAGATGAGGCGACTCTTACACAGGAATGTGTTTTCACTGCGCACAATACTCATGTGTGGGGAACATAGAAAATCTACACACTACACGTCCACATGCATTCCAAAAACGTTTATCTGTGAATGTTTGGGCGGGTGTTGTGAACGATTTCCTCGCAGGACCATATCTCCTACCAACGCGACTCAATGGCTCACATTATAGTATTTTTCTGGAAGAGGTTTTACCAGAATTGCTGCAAGATTTTCATACTGTCGTTCGTATTCCCATGTGGTTTCAGCATGATGGTGCACCAGCCCATTTTAACATGGTTGTCTGCAATTACCTGGATGCCAGTTTTGCAGGGCGATGAATTGGGCGTGGTGGACCAGTCCGATGGCCACCCTGATCGCCAGATTTATCGAGCATCGATTACTTCTAATGGGGGCATCTGAAGACCATAGTTTACGGGACTCCAGTTGACTCAATTGAGGGCCTCGTTGCTCGACTATCCATTGCGGTTGCAAGCGTGCGCGAAATGCCTGGCATCTTTCGAACTGTTCGCCAATCACTCCTTCGATGCTACCAAGCATGTATTTGATGGTCACAATTTTGAGCATTTATTGTAAACATTGCTGCAAAGAAGCACTTTGCAAGGATGTTGTAAATAAACAATGTTTTTCTGTTCATGTGTCATTTTTTGTGTTCTTGCCTCCACGCTTCACTTCTGACCATACATTCCTATACGAAAAATGTATATTTTAGTAAGTTGTACCACCCCTCCAAGTTTGTCCCATGACCGTAAAATCACCCTGTATAAACTCTAAGCTAATAAATGTTGCACCTAGAAGGAACTGTCAGAATGCAATAAAATTTAGAAGGTATGTGAAGTGTGTGTGTGTGTAAAAAAATGATGTGAGGAATGAGTTAGCTTTTAAAATTTGAGACTGAAATATGAAAACTTTATTGAGAAAAAATAAAAAAAGGTGGTATTATTTAGTATGCCATATGACCGCCATTATTTCTAATGTATCATGCCAAGCGCCCTGGTAGTGAGTAATACAGGCTAAGTCCTGCGACAGTTAGTCTAAGTTGCTCGAACCCTGTCACGTAGTTCCAGCAGACTATGCGGCACGGGTGGAGTGGAGACATCTCCTCCTATGGCATCCCATACATTATCGATCGGGAACAGGTCCGGAGAGTATGCCGGCCATGGTAAGATATCGTTGCGTCGTAGACAAGTTCTAGAGTCGGCAGCAATATGGGGTAGAGTTTTGTCTTGTTGAAAAATCGGGTGAACCTAGGAGTTCAGGAATGGAGGCTTAACTGGCTGTGAATTTTTTTTGTACGTAACGCTGACTTGTCAAAGAGTCCGTAATGAATTCCAAAGGTGATTTGGAATCATACGCAATTACACCCCACACCATGACACCAGGTCTAGACGTGTGACCTTGCACAACAACCGTGAACCTTCGCCCTGACCACTTTGATTCCACACACGTATTCGATTGTCATCTCCACCCAGACAGAAGCGGGATTCGTCATTGAAAACCCTTCGATGCCTTTCGACACCTCCTGTCCATCTGGAACTACACCATTCCAGTCTTTGACGGCGATGGAGTACTGTTAAATGTAGTTGTAGTAACGGTCTAGGGGATTTTAGTCCCATGTCGTGATGCCGTCGATATTTGGAGCGACCACTTATTGGATGATCGAGAGGTTCCCACTGCCCGTTGCATGTCTGCAACAGTGTCTGTTGGATCAGTACGCGTATGTCTTACAACACGTCGATCGTCTCTCGGTCCGGTTTCTCTAGGCCAATCTGAGCCTGGTTGACACTGGCATGTGCCTTGTTGTATCCACCGCTGCCAACAGCGTGCAACTGTAACATCACTACAACCAATATTTTGCGCAATCCGTCGATTAGACCATTCATCTGCTTGGAGGCTAATTACTCGGCCTCTGTCAAACTCTCCCAGTTGCTTAAATTGCTTGCGAACTTTTTTCCGAGACACAGGGTGGTGGACGGGAAATGGACGAATTTTAAAACCTTGTCAAATTTTCAATTTGATCGTACAGGGTTGAAAATAAGCACAATCTGTAGAGAAACTCGGTAGGTTTTATTAACAAAAGGAAAACAAATCAAGTGTGGAAAATAATTTCAGACAAATGACACACCTTTGCAGGCAATGTAATCTTCAGTCGGTCCTTGAAGTTCGTCATCACTCGCTGCACCACATCGTCCAGTTATTGCATCAATTTTATTTCGGATAGCATTCTTCAAATTTGCGAAGTTTCATGGTTTGTCGACGTAAAATTTTGACTTGGTTGACCGGCTTGGATTCTGAACAACAGACGCTCTTAGTCATAGTCATATAGAGTGGGGAGGTCAGGAAAGCCCTAGGTGCTGATTCCACTAGGGAATATTGCACCAAACCCCATTGTTTTTCGATATTCCTGTCAGAGAAAGCCAGATTCCTTGAGAAAGGCCAAAAGGCTTTTGACAGGTTCTTCGTGAATTGTATCAAGTTCTGTTCCAAGACCTAGACTTGAGTGCCTTATGTGAAGCAGAGCTTCGCATTCAAAAAGTATGTGGTGGGCAGTTTCCTCCACCATATTGCATTTTCTGCATAGAGGTTCTTCTTTAAAGATTCCCATCCTATGAAGGTGTTTTCTTAGGTGATAGTGGCCTGTGAGAAATACAACTATCACCACAGACGCTCTTACTCGATCAATATTTTCTGGTGTGTCTATGGTTCGACGAGGGCCAGATTATTTTGGTTTCCATTCACATTACCATGAGTGCGAAAATCATTTATCCACCTCAAAATTGTGTTACGAGAAGGAAGCACATCATGCACACTGAGTGGACGACGGAAGGCATGCCGAGTGACACATAGGAAGGCACACGATAGACTCTCCATTTCGAATAACTTTCTCCACTGCAAACATACGATGCTCAACGCTCCAATTATCCGTTGCAACTAAACTTACACGTGTTGGCTAGTGGAGAGTGTCGTCGATCTTGTGCGACCCCTCTCTTAAAAGTACTACCCATTACAAAATACAAAAACATCCATTTCCCGTACATCACCCTGAATAACTCAATGAGAAACGATGTAACCAACACTTCAGAATGAGTCGAAATGAATTTACTGCGCTTCTGGATGCCCTTTTTATGGCCTGGTATGCAGCGTGTTTGGAGCTACCCTGCGCGTAGCACATGCTCAAATGATTCTGAAAATTTGATCATTTGAATCTCCAACGCAGATGTACCACTTCTCCAAATTTCATTTATACCAGTCTACTCCTCCCAAGTGGAACCTCTTTGTTGTCTTAGAGTGTATACACACTGGCGGGATAAACTTACTTATATACCATTATAATGGTATATATATTACATATATATACCATTTAAACTGGGACTTTCTCTTATGGACACCCTATATATATATATATATATATATATATATATATATATATATATATATATATATATATATATATATATATATATATATATACATATACACACATATCTATTTACAGGGTGTCCATAAAAGAAAGTCCCAGTTTAAATGGTATATTATAACAGCTTAATTTAGACTATTTACAGCAAATCATGTATCAAATTGAAGGTAAACTCACCTAGTTTTTCTTACAAATGTTCCATATGTGCACCTTTAGTTATACGACACACATCAAACCTAAAGTCCAATTCTTCCCACACTTTGGTTAACAAGTTCGGAGTAATAGCATCTTCAATTCTGTGTCTCAACTCTGGCAAAACATTAGGTAGCGTCGGAACGTAGACACGTAGATCTTTTAAAAAACCAACAGGAAAAAATCGCATGGCATTTTGTCAGGTGAACATGGATGCCAGCGAAAAAGAGCTTTGTCGTCTCTACCATTACGAGCAATCCAACGGTCAGGGACTTCGACGTCCAACCACTTTCGTACAAAGAAAGAGATTCCAATGGGGAGGGGCTCCATCCTGTTGCCAGATAAAGTTTACAGGTTCACCCTCTACTAATTGGGGAAGTAGCCATTCTTTCAACTTACCCAGATAAGCCACCCTTGTAACGGGTAACTTTAGGTTGGATGCGTGCCGTATAACGGTGCACATATTGAACATTTGTAAGAAAAACTAGGTGAGTTTACCTTCAATTTGATTTTCAGGGTGTCCTTGCATTCATTTAAAAAGTAAACTTTAAGGGGCCAAACTTTAAGGGTAAGTAAAATACATATAAAGGAGCATTTTTTGTAAAGCAACATGGTGTCGGAAATGAAAAGCGCAGGTGGAAAAACAAGAAATGTTGAGGAAATGAAAAAAACCTCTTTACTTACATAATATTTTTAGAGCAAACGACTTACAGAGAACGCAAGCACTGAAGGCAGCTAATTTTCCTCGGCGCGTATACTGTATTTATGTCGTTGTCAGAGTACATTCACTCCGAGCTTCTCTGCAAATGTACTTTTCACAGATGAGGCCAGCTTTACGCGAGACGGAATTTTCAATGTGCACAATTGCTTTCCAGGAGCGGTTCTCTGTTAATGTGTGGGCGGGCATTATGAACGATTTCCTTATTGGCCCATACTTGCTCCCAAATCGACTTAACGGCAGAACGTATCTAAGAGGTATTACCAGAATTACTTGACAGTGTTCCAGTTGCTGTTCGAAATACCTTGTGGTTTCAGCACGATGGGGCTCCAGCCCATTCCTGCAATAATGTGCGTAGCTACCTCAATGCTACCTTTGGCCCTCGATGGATTGGACGAGGTAGACCAATCAATTGGCCAGCACGTTCACCAGATTTATCAAGTATCGATTTTTTCTTATGGGGATACTTAAAGGCACTCGTCTACGAGACTCCAATTGATACTGATGAGAATCTCATTGCAAAACTTTCAATATCTGCTGCAACAGTTTGTGAAACACCTGGTATCTTCGAAAGAGTAAGCCAATCACTTGCTAGACGCTACCAGGCCTGTATCGATGTTGGTGGTGACACATTTGTGTTCATACCTTGTGAGCAGTTACTACATACATTTGATACACATTTGAGCAGTTACTGTAATATTATGTAAGTAAAGAGCTTTTTTCATTTCCTCAGCATTTCTTGTTTTTCCACCTGAACTTTTCATTTCCTCAGCATTTCTTGTTTTTCCACCTGAACTTTTCATTTCCGACCCCATGTTGCTGTACAAAAAATGCTTCTTTATATGTATTTTACCTACCCTTAAAGTTCGATATATATATGTATGTATTAAATTTGAACTTTCAAAAAGCTTTAAAAAAGGAAACACTGCTCAGAATCATCTAAAATTTGAACTGAATATATTCGAAGAAAGGGGAAATAGTATAGCATAAGAAAATTAATAGTTCCAAATTTTAGCAATAGATGGCGCTTTAAGCGTCATAACGTATGGGTTCGGCTACAAGGGACATTTTAATCGCAATACGACGGCTATGGCGTGAGCTGCACGTTAAACCAACTGTACTGTTCAATGTGCATGACTGTATCGTTTTTTTTTTACTGAAAAAAAAAGACTTCTAAGTCATTCAATAGATGTGGCACTGTTAGTGGAAAGTCCATCCACCGCGACAGGGTCGTACCATATCGGATGGGGAAAATAGGTTTTTCGGTTTGTCCTGAGGCCTAAAACCGCATATAAAGCAACAATTAAATCGGTTTTTAATTGTTTTGAGGCCAAAAACCGCATAAAAAGCGACATTGAAATCGGTTTTTAATTGTTCTGAGGCCAAAAACTGTAAAAAACAACAATGAAATCGGTTGTTAGTTATCGCCAGGCTTGCACAAGACATGTTCAATATGCTGTCCACTGTTGTCTGTCACAAGTTGAAACCGAGAAACAGCATGTTCCACAACAGATTGGAGTGTCTCAGGGGTCACGTTGTGAATGTGTTTGTGTCTTCAATTCAGCTAAGTTTGCAATCAGCCCAATGAACACAACATTTTTCAGTTAACTCCACAGCCAGAAGTCACAAAGATTAAGATCCGGTGATCTTGACCACCAGGCTGTTGGAAAATGGCGGCTGATAATCATTTTCGATATGCCTCTAGAGCAGCTGCTTCTCTGGCTTTGCAATGTGCGGAGGAGCGCTATCTTGCATAAAAATGATGCTACCCACACATGCACGCTGTTGAAGTGTTGGAATGGTTGCGCAAAAGACTTTCATAGAGTTTACCATTGAAGGTACAGGAAACAGGACCAGCACGACCCATTTCCTCGAAAAAATGGTCCTACGATAAACTATAGCGTCAACCCGCTTCACACAGTTACCTTGGCAGAATGAAGAGGTACGGGTTCATGTGTGAACGGATTTTCCATTGCCCATATTCTGAAATTCTGAGTATTGACATGTCCTTGGAGATGGAAATGGGCTTCGTCTGTTCACAAAATGTTCCATGGCCATTCATTGTCCATTTCCATGCGAGCAAGAAATTCTAGAGCAAAAGTTTGTCTTGGTGGCAGATCAGCAGGAAGCAACTCCTGAACATGGGTAATTTTGTATGGATAGCAATGCAGGATGTTTCGTATCATTTTATGCACCGTGCTCACAGGTATCTCCAAAGTTCGGGCAATTCCACGTACACTGCACGTACGTTTGCACATCACCGCTCGTCTCTTCCTGGAATGCTGAGGCCACATCTTCAACTGACGTCGAAGCAATTGTGTTTCTCTCTCTGCCAGATTTCACTTAAAAAAAACCTGTCTCTTCGAATTTCTTAATCATTTTCTCCGGTCTCTTGTCAGACATAGGATCACAGCCATTTTTCATACCCTTTAATGTCCGGAAATTCTTCAGAGCTACTGGCACACAGTCACCGTTCTTGTAAAAGAGCTTCAAAAGCAGAGGGCGATCCTTCATTGAAAGAGTCATGACGAGCTTTTCATACGCAATATGAGGAAAACGCAATGAACCCCGCGTTTTTATAATAAATGCAATGTGTCGTGCGCATGACGACACGTCTTTAATTTTGTTTATAATGACACTTAAAACGCCATCTATTGCTAGAATTTGGAACTATTTTTTCTTATGCCTTACTATTTCCCCCTTCTTCGAGTATATTCAGATCAAATTTCAGGTCATTCTGAGCTGAGGTACTTTTTTACAGCTTTTTGAAAGTTCAAATTTAATTATAATATTATGTATATACACACATGTCCATAAATTAAGGATAATGACAGCGCCGGTAAATAAAGGTGCAGAAACAAAACTAACGTGACGTATTCATCAAGCCCATTTATTAAACAAAAAATAAAGAACAAAAAAGATGGCGTATGTATGATACCATTCATAAAAACTAGGATTTTTGCTCACTGGAACAATTACAAAAAATATTTACCATGCAAAAACTTAACATGACATGGTTGGTATGATGGTTAATACATTGCATGTCTAACATACGATGAAATACAGTCCGTACAACGCCTAGGCATACTGAGGATCAAATTACCGAGCTTATCTTGGGAAGATCACTCCACTCAGCAAGCAATGCTCTCCGAAGTTCCAGTACACATGTAGGAGGTAATTGACGGGCTGCAACTCGTCGGCTAAGCATGTCCCACACATGCTCGATCGGATTCAAGTCAGGTGAGAATGCTGATCATTCCATACGTGTGATATCCTTAGATTCAATGCATTCGTTTACAATGTTTGCACGATGAGGACGTGCGTTGTCATCCATAAACACAAATTCTGCGCCCATGGCGCCCCTAAACAAACGTACATGTTGTTCCAGAATGATGTCCCAATAAATTTGGCCTCTCATGGTTCCGATTTGAAAATGTAGATCTGTTCTGGAGCCCGGTATAATTCTGCCCCAAACGAGCAATTCTGCACCACCGTAACGGTGTCGTTCAATGATGTTGTCTTGGTGGTAGCGGGTACCTGGCGTTCTACATATGAACGTCCGCCGTGAATCAGACTGCAAGCTAAAGCTGGACTCGTCGGAAAACATGACACAAGGCCACTGTGACGATGTCCACATTGCATGTTCTCTACTCCAGGTTAACCGCTGGCGACAGTGAGTTGCCGTGAGCGGAACAAATCTGACAGGCCTGTGAGCATATAGACCAACAAGTCCCAAACGTCTGTAAACGCTTTGCCTTGAAACTGTCGTACCCGTGGCTGAAGATAGCTGACGAGAAAGGTCGGATGCTGTGCTCCGTCTGCTTTTTTTTGCAGTTACTGCCAAATACCGGTCGTCATTCGGCGTTGTAACTCGGGGGAGACATGTACTGTAACGTCTACTGACATTTCCATCATTTTGAAATCGTTGCAATAGCCTAGAGATGACACTTTGGGCGATTACAAGTTCCACTGAAACTTCCGTCTGAGTATTCCCACATTCCAGGCGGGCGATAATTCCACCACGTAAAAAATCATCGACATGCGTCCTCTGCGCCATAACTATTCGGTTGTGGCACTGAGCGGCTTACAGAAGGCTTGTGAACAATTTTACTTCTTTGCTACCATTCCTTATATGCACCTCTCTTACACTGTCGTCATAGTGACGTACTATCGGCGTCATCTGATGGCTTCCTGTAATTTGGATATTATTCTTGAAGATGTGTGCAATCATTCTACAGGTGAAATTTTTACTTTAGAGTTAGATTTGAGTATGATTCCGAATTATCCTTAATTTATGGACATGAGTGTATATACACTGAAAAGCCAAAACATTATGACCAGTCCCACATTTTTCAACGAACTCGTCTGGATGACGTGGAGGGCACGTAAGTAAGTGAGCATGGTATTTAACTGCTACTGGAGAAGGTAAGTAATCGTTCTTGCACTTACATTTGCGAGTGATGAGAAAGGCTCCTGATCTAAGTAAATTTGATAGAGGGCAGATCGTATTGGCTGGAAGACTCGGAACGAGTATCACCGAAATTGCACTACTGGTATGTTGTTCACGATCTGCCGTTGTTAGTTTTCATGCAAAGTGGATAGATGACGGTGACACCAGCAGTAGACGCCAAGGTGTCGGTCGTTCACGCTTCATCAAAGAAAAAGGACGTCGGAGACCTTCCCGCTTGGTAAAGCAAAATCGGCGCGAGACAGTGGCTCAGCTGACAGCCCAATACAATGCAGGACCAAGCGCAAGTGTTTCGAAACACACAGTTCAGCGAACACTGTTGGATATGGGACTGTGCAGCAGACGTCCCACTCGTGTGCCTTTGTTGACCAAGCGTCATCGTCAAATACGCGTACAGTGGGCCCGGGAACATCGAGACTGGACCATGGATGAGTGGAAGAGAGATGCCTGGTCAGATGAATCCCGATTTCTCATTCTCCTCTTGTACAGCAGGTCATACACAGGCTGGATGTAGCTGTATTTTGCTATGGGGTCGTTCTCATGGGCGACTCGGGGACAAGTAGTTGTGGTAGAACAAACCATAAACGCTGCGAACTATCTGAACATCATTGCGCATCAGTTGCACCCTTACATGGCGTCTGTCTTCCCAACTGGAAATGGAATCTTCCAGAAGGACAACGCCCCATGTCACAAGGCTCGGATTGCGTTGGAGTGGTTCGAGAAGCATACTAATAAATTCCATTTAATGTCCTGGCCACCTAACTCGCCGGATCTTAATCCGATAGAGCACATTTGGGGTGTCATGGAGAGGCAGCTCAGAGCTCAAACACCACCATGTCCGAATATCACGACTTTACGTGACCGCTGCTTAGACATTTGGTACAACCTGTCTCCAGTCATGTACCAAGAACCTGTGGCATCCATGCAAAGACGAGTTGCAGCTGTTTTGCAGGCCAAAAGAGGCGCAACTCGTTATTGGTCATAAAATGTTTTGGCTCTTCAGTATATATATATAGTACCGTATCGTCGAAAAAATAAAATCGCTTCCTTGGTAATATAGTTATATTAAGAAGAAATATTTACAGAAATTGTACAGCTACAGTTTTATAATTAAAGACGATATTCATCACCGATACAATACAGCCTCCTTAAGATCAAATTTTCACAAATCGTCTGCGGCTAGAAAATGCCTCTGTTCCCAAAGTGTCTCTTCCCAGCCCGCCTTCTCCAGTCATCACTTCCGCAGTCGGACCAGGGTGTGGACTTGGGGAACGGTTCCCGTTGTGAGCTCCCACGATTCGGGATAATGTTTCTGGATGCTCTCATGACGTTATGGACTCCTCCCCTCCAGAAAAACTTTTCTGCAGATCTCGATCGAAGAAAAGTCACGAAAAGAGAATAAAAAGTAATGAGCATAAGTGCTCACACAAGGGGGCCAGTACCTACTTACCAGACTGAATCAGTGTATCAACAAATTTAGGGTACTGACACAATTTTTACAAAACAAAATTGAATGAAAGAAAATTATACATATAATATCAAACCAATAATAAAAGATACTAGTTACATAAGAGATTATTACTTAATTACATTTACTTAAGTGTGTGTGTGTTAGATGGAAAACCGTAAAGGGAAAAGGCTTCACTCATGACAGTTTCCCTAGGGTAAGAATCAACGCTTTCAATTCTATAACACCTGCATACTCCGAGTTTGAGAGTTTTTTCTTGTGTCTGTACACACACACAGAGTTGATTTTTGGAAGTCGCCTTGTTTTTCTGATTCGATTCATTTTCTAGTTCTAGATGGAAAACCGTAAAGGGAAAAGGCTTCACTCATGACAGTTTCCCTAGGGTAAGAATCAACTCTTTCAATTCTATAACACCTGCATACTCCGAGTTTGAGAGTTTTTTCTTGTGTCTGTACACAGTTGATTTTTGGAAGTCGCCTTGTTTTTCTGATTCGATTCATTTTCAATCTGTACAACGAATTTCTTGTGTCCTGTCGGGACCATGGGCAAAAATTGCCCGTAGCTTGCTTCTCTAGTTCTAGGCTGAGGACAAGCGAAAAGCGGTACACGCATGTGGAGATCGGAAGATAAATAAGGTATAGTTCTGAAGATAATGTGCGGTGCATTTCTGTGAGGACCTACAGTTGTGAGTAGTGTAACAAGTGTCTGAACTCCCTTAGGTGAAGGTGGAGTGACAGGTAAACACAAGTTAGTTTGTGCTGCATCAAAATGTAAGGCATGACTAGTCACAGTTCTTAGTCCGTTGCTGCCTTTTGGAATCGTTGAGGGATCAGTTTCATTTGCATCTTCAGTTTCTGAAAAAGCCTCAGCGTAGTTTTCGGTCAGTTCAATTTCCCATGACTGTTCCATGCAACCCAGAACCTCCCATTTCTCCCAGAACCACTAAGTATATCCTGTATTTCTTCTATTTCATCATCACTGGCGTCTTTGCAATCAAAGAATTACAAATCATAATAGATAACTTCTTCCTTTCCTCTTCGTCCTCTTTTTTTTCTTCCACTTGTTGAGCCATTTGTCTCTGAGCATGTGGTTGAATGGTGCTCACCTGATATGGCACACCATCCACCTTCATCTTTTCTAGAAGTGTATCCGTTCCATTCCCCAACACATATATTTCTTTGTCAGAGGGATTGCAGTCAACTGCGACTTTGGCTATTACATGCCCGAACATTCCTTGTAGCTCCACCTCTGCTAAGGGCAAACAGATTGGAGTGTTGTCAACGGCTTCTCTTTCCTCTTGTTTTTTTCTTTCTAAACTCTTCTCCTTCTGCATTTCAACGAACGTTTGGGAATCAGTTTTCAGAAGTTCAAGTCCTTCACAAGATTCCATCTCATTTGGCGGAAAAGAAAACAAATCGTTTTCGTAAATATCTATCTCAGCTTCAAACTGTGGAACTGAAATTACTTCTTCCTTTTTTTCTTCCTCTTGATTTTTTCCTTCTAACCCTTTCTCCTTCTGCATTTCAAAATCCCGTAATTTGGTTTCATACTGGTACTTTCTCTTTTATGCCTCTTCTCGAGCACTTTTCAGTCTATCTCCGGCTACTTCCCACTCCTCTCGATCTTCTTCCCAAGCTCCTTTCACTCCTCCACACTTCCCTTAGGCTTCTGTCTGAGCCCATCTCCGTCGTATAAATTCCAACTCCATTTCAGCACTTTCTTGCTTCCAAACAGCTTCTCTTAAACTCCATTTAGCTTCCTCTCGTTCCTTTATTTCATTAATAAGAGATATCATTAAATCTTCCACACGTTTTGTATGATATAATTTAGAACCCTCTATTATTATTTTCAAGTGAATCATTTTAGCATCTGGAGGAACCTCTTCTCCTAATTCAATTGCCAAAATTTTCATCTCCTCCTTTCTAGCTCTCCCAAGAAATGACACAGTGATCCCAGTGTAAACACAATCAAATAATTCTTACGTCATACAGTTATTTAACAACTCTTTAAGAAACACAATTGTAAAATAACCTAGAATCCACACTCTTAAAGCACATAAAATAGAATACACAAAACACTGAAAATCAGTTATAAAATAATACTATTATGTTATCAAATACTATCGAGAGATTAACTCAGATAAAACAAATCAATTATACTTCGATTTGAGTCAGAATAAGGAACCAAATATATTTCATTAACTTTCACAGTAATTTGTTACATATTATTTTTAAAGGAAGTAATTAAATTCTATACTTGCTCAAATAAATTACCAAATGATAATAACACATTTAAATGATAACTAAACATAAAACTCGATAATATCGTATTTTAAAAGCACTTTCGTATTCATATATAACTACAACTGTTCAATGCAATACCCCTACACTAAAGCAAAACTAGAATTTTTCCAAAACTACCTACAAAAATTTCACACTAAATAAATCAAAATTGATTTCACCAATGTTAACAATTAAAAAAATGATTCTTGTAGGAGAAAAATGTACCGTTTAAGCATAATACACACAACTTGTTACCAAAATATCCTTCCAATATGATCATTACACAATGATATATAAATTTTTCTAAAATAACGATATGGTATAAAACAACCACACACAAAAAATCAGAACTAATGTTCTATCTACGTCAGAATGACTTAAATGCTAGTCAGGATTGACTTAAAACAAACCAAAATTTGAAACAAGATGCTTCAAAACACACTCAAGTCTGGCGACTTCTACAATGAAAATAGAAACCAGACGTTTCCAAACTTGAAGCTGTATGTTTCAAAACACAGAAAAATCTGTAACAAATGCATTTTCGGTGTGTACCGATTCTTACAATTACAATGAAATTCTGGTAAGTTGGCACAAATCCTTTTAAAATAACCACTCATCAGACGCTCTGGCGGTCGTCAATATCCAGGTTCCACACAAACATTCCAGAAGGCGCTGGCGGTTTTATCACCTTCAATTGTAGCTAAAAAATATAAAGCGGATTTCGCATCCCATAAGCTGCCACCACTCAGGCAGGTCTGTACCGTATCGACGAAAAAGTAAAACCACTTCCTGGTTAAAATAGTTATATTAAGAAGAAATATTTACAGAAATTGTACATCTACAGTTTTATAATTAAAGACGATATCCATCACCGATACAATACAGCCTTCTTAAGATCAAATTTTCACAAATCGTCTGAGGCTAGAAAAAACTTCTGCTACCAAAGCGTCTCTTACCAACCAGCCTCCTCCAGTCGTCACTTCCGCAGTCGGACCAGGGGTGGACTTGGGGAACGATTCCGTTGTGAGCTCTCACGATTCTGGATACTCTCATGACGTTACAATACACACACACACATCTTTTTTTTCACACCAGTATATATACGCTAAATAAATGAATGTGGATGTGCTATACATCAACTGAATTGAAGCATTAGATACTAACATTTTCATATCTCGCGTCCACATCTTATTCGTTTTTTACCTTTACACCGCTTTTGTAACGGTTTCTTATACGAAACAGGAGTAATTTTGAAAGATTCAATGGTGTTGTGTCTATGCGATGTGGAACACGAAGCATTGGTGACTGACGTTGGCATAGATTTAATCCAAAAAATTAATTTATATTTTTCTTTTTCGATTGCCTGACTAGATTTAAAAGAGGAATGGAAGCTTTAGACTAACATTTATTTCGTGACAACACATTATGTACATATCTTGTTTCAATGTTTTTATTACTTTGAATGTAACTTCTTACCTAACCCAGGTGGTTTTGTAACTTGATGTTGTAGACGCAACTTGTTCAAATATGGCCTTTGAGCCAAAACACTCGACCAAGCAATCCTACAAACTGAGATGAACTTGTAACCTCGCATGCCAGTACTTCAAAGCTATAACAGAATATCTAATGTGAATTGAAGCATTAATGGTAATTTTGCTATTATGGTTATTGTTTGCTATTATTATTTGCTATTACTTGGTAAATTTGCTTATTAGTTCCTTTCAGCACACTAACACTATAAATGTTGTTCAAGTTGCGTGAATAAATCTTTTGAAAAAAATCTCGAGAGCTTCAAGACGTTTAATGAGATGACGAGTGAGAATACACATCCATTTTATACTCACAACAAACAAAACACAGTTCGGTTTATAGTCAAACTTTTACCTCAGTTCAGTTCATACAAATAATGTAAAATTAATTAATACTATAAAATCAATCTTAAAAAAAATGATAATAATTATTTACTTAATAGTAATTATTACCAGAGACAAATTTAAAAATTAATATTTTACGAATTCTATTTCTTTTTACTTTTTGTAAATTCGATAATTGTTAACTGGTTATGATATAACACAACTTTATTAGTTCAGCCATCTATCGGCAGGAATCAGAATTATTTTGTCCCAACTGTAATTCATACCTTTTTTTAATGTTTTTATTTATTTTCTAACGCAGTTACCAAACAGGATGTAATTATCAAGGCTATAAATCATAATACCGACAATATTTAAGGGGGTCCGGGACACATCAGAAAAAAAATTTTATTCATTAATTTAGAATTTTGAATTTTTTTTGTACTGATTACCCATCCAACTAATAAGCAAAATCAGAACACAAAATTTTTCCCAAAGTTTTTTAAAAATTTTAAATTAAATTTTTTGAAAAAAAGAGGGGTAATTTTAAATTGCTAAGGCTCAAAATATTCTTGGTCGATTTTAAAAATTCTTGCAGTAAATTATTCACAAATTTATAAACTTTAATTTTGATTCAGCAATTTAAAAAATATTAATTTAATGAAAAATAAAAAATATTTGAATGAAAATTTTTGAAAATTGCAAGGTACTTGTTTTAAAAAAAGTCATATTCTTAAAAGTAAATATTTGTTTCAAATTTGCTGAATCAAAATTAAAGTATAATGTTAGAAAAAGATGTATTCCAAATTTCAACCCTTAAACTTTATCGGTTTTCGACTTATAGCAATTTGAATACAGGAAATCTTGAAAAATGTATCATTGAGAAAAACGCATTTAAAGTTTTAAAGACAGATGTTGTTGCCATGACAACAACTGTCAAGAGTGTTAGATTTTCAAAACAACGCACCACAAAAATTATTACATCTCTAGTTCTAATTAAGATAGAAACATGATTTAGACGTCATTTTAAGCAGAAAAACACAGAGAATTTCTTAAAATAATAAAAAAAAATTCGAAAATTTGACGATTTTTGTGTCCCGGACCCCCTTAAGTAAACTAGCACTTTCAAATGACACATAAAAATCACATTAGAATTTAAAGCATTGCTTTCTGTCTTCCCTCATCACCCTCTTGTTTCCTTCTGGCCAAATAAAATCACATTAGAATTTAAAGTATTGTTTTCTGTCTTTCTACTTGTGTACATATTTCTGGTAAAATAAAACCACATTATAATATAAAGTATTGGTTTCTGTGTGTTTTTCCGCTTGTAAATCTTTTTTTGGTAAAATAAAATCACATTCTAATTTAAAGTAATGGTTTCTGTCTTTTTTCATAAACACATCTTTTTAGTAAAATAAAATCCCATCAGAATTTAAAGCATTGTTTTCTGTCTTTCCACTTGCATATCTTTCTGGTGAAAGAAAATCAGATTAAGATTTAAACCCATTTTCTTTTTTTCCACTTGTACAGATTTCTGGTACACACATTAACAGTGACTGGAATCACCAGGGAGAACTCACAAATGTGAAACACACTCTATATCTGTAGCTATTACTTCAACAAAAAGGCAACACAACATTTCCACATTGGCTCAAACTTCCGTTCATTTTTCCTTTTCTTTATTGCTGTCCGAGTCTCAAACTTCTTTTATCGGAACTCCAGAAGGCACTACAGGAATAAAAAGCAAAGGAGGATGAATACGAATTCATAGGAGAGTAATATTTTTAAGAATGCGATTGCGCTTTTCCAAGTGGTAAACGTCAATCCTGGATGAGGGGGGGGGGTCAAAAAAGCTTTTAAGTCAAAAGATTTCGTTGAAGAGAATCTTTTTTGCGAGATGGTTGTTCTAGTAGGGGGATGTTTCTTTCCTACACAAAAGAGGTCCTTTGAAGTTATTTTTAAAGACCTTTAAGAAACAGCAGTACGGATATTTTCATCAAAAGAACATCGGTGTATTGCTGGAGAAAATTCCAGACTATGTTTACGTTTATGACGCACTTAAGGTAGCGATTAGAATTTGGTGAATGTACGTACACACGAGACAAGATTTGAAATATTTTTTTATTATACTTTATCCCTCTGCGTGTTAGGGAAGCGGTAACCCGGTTGGGAAAGTAACTGAGCAACTGGATGGTAGCGAGTTCGAATTCAACCAAAGGCCTTCGTGTACAAAGAGGGCTGGTGGCACCGTAAAATCTGTCGTGACCTCAAATGTCCTCATGTTGGCGTGGTGTGGAAGTTTGGAGAGTGAGGTTCCATGCCAGGTATGACATCTTCATGTGACCGCGGTTAAAAATTGTGTGCTGTAATCACCGGATTGTTCAATTCTGGTTTGATTCCGGACCGTCCCCAATAGCCCGTTGTTTTGCTGAAGTGCGACGTTAATTAAAATACCTACCTACCTATTATCAATTGATAATATTTGTTTCGAAATCTGTATTTGTTAATCAACTTCAAATTTTCTATTTGATTATTTCGGGTCACGGTAGCCCAGTTGGAACAGTAACGGATTAGCAACCGGATGGTTATGAGTTAGAAACTAGGTTTAGTCAAAGACCGTCGTGTACACGGAGGTTCAAATGTTCTCACGTTGGCGAGATGTTGTATTTCAGAAAGTGGAATGCCTTTTCAGGTGTTGCTTCGTCATCTACGGTGAATTCAAAATTACATCCTAGAATCTTTCCCTTCAGGATTGATCCAGGACAGTCATCAATAGCCTGTTGAGTTGTTCTATTGCAATGTTAAATAAATACCTACCTTAGCATTTTTAAAACTTGGTTTCGAATTATTTATTCGTTAATCAGTGTTTGATTCTTTATTTGTTTACTTTGGTTTTGATTCTCATTTTACTAATCTGCGATACGACATCAGTATTTGAGTTTCCGATTATCTATTTGAAATTTTTTTAAAAATTCCCAATCTGATAAATTTGTTTTGAAATCTATATTTCCTTTTTTTTTATCAAACTATCAGATATTATATTTTTCTTCTTCTTTTGTTTCGATTCTCAGTATGATAATATTAGTTTCGAAATTCTCGTATTTGTTATCAATTTCAAATTTTCTATTTGTTTACTTTAATTTTGTCTCCATTTGACAATCTTGGTTTCTTGGTACTTGTTGATTTTTCTCTTTTTAACAATAAGCTACTACTTCTTCGTCCTGTCAGGCATAAACCAATGAAGCTAAAATCTATTTCATCTGAATGTGAGACATTAGGTTTATTAAGTTATTTTACGCTAAAGAAAACTTGTAATTTAAAACATGGATAGTTTCCACTCATGATCTTTCCCTAATTTTCAACCTCAAACAATAAATTCCTCACCCAGTAAGAGAGAAACCTGCTCAGTCGAAGTTTATTCCATCCGACAATGATATATTAAATTAATTAAGCCATTCCATGAGAATGCGAACTATCTTTCAAATCAGGCTCTACTGTATATACTTGTTGATTTCTTTCATCTTCAAGCACAAGCAAGCAAAAAAGCTTCAATCCAGTGAGGCAGAAACCTGAGTAATCGATTTTATTCCATCCGATAGTGAGAGACATTAAGAAGGTAAATGGAGAGACAAAGAATAAAGAGGCATACGCTAAACTACTTAGGCACGGAGCTGATGATATAAAGTAACGGAATTGCTTTGTTTGTTCACCAGTGACAGTGATTGATTACCGGGTTGTTTATTTCGTAGGAGGTCTTAAGGTACTTAACTACTGGAAATTTCATTCATGCATTTCAGCAGATGATGATGTTGGATTAAAATGTGAACAGATGCATTTAATTTCGGACCACCTAATTATGAGCTTAGTAGACGAAAGTGTATTTCTTCATCATTTAAGGACGCGGTAGCCCAGTTGGTTTTCTAAGTTCAGAGAAAACTAAGGGGAAACCTTCTAAGCTTATCTCGCTGCGTCTATTTTTCAATAAGAAATCTAACCTTCACGCGTAGAAAACATTACTAAGTGGACTTCAGTTTAAAGATCATCACATTTACGAAGGGGAAAGTTTCTATAATCCGAGAAAATGAAGGGGCAAATTTCTAAATTTCGAGAAAAAGAAGGGAAGTTTCTGAATTCTAAGAAAAGGAAGGGGGAAATTTTTGAATTCTAAGGAAACGAAAGGAAAAGTTTTTCCAAGTTCAAATAAAACGAAGGGGAAACATTCTAAGCTAAGCTCACAGAGTTGAATTTCTCATGAATATATCTAACCTCCATGTAAATACACACAGATGACTTGTTGCACACTTCTCCATTCTAAAGATCACCACATGGTGAACTACGGTGAGGGTAAGAAGGGGAAAGTTTCTATAATCCGAGAAAATGAAGTGGTATATTTCTAAATTCTGAGAAAATGAAAGGAAAGTTTCTGAATTCTGAGAAAAGGAAGGATGAAATTTCTAAATTCTAAGAAAACGAAAGGAAAAGTTTCTAAGTTCAAAGAAAATGTAGGAGAAATATTCTAAGCTAAGCTCTCACAAAGTGTATTTCTCAAGAAGATATCTAACCTCCATTGAAAGAAACACAAATGACTTGTTGCACACTTCTCCACTCTCAAGATCACCACATGCTGAACTACGAAGATAGTACGAAGGGGAAAGTTTCTAAATTCTGAGAATACGAAAGGGAAACATAAGTTAAGCTCACTAAATACATAGCCCTAGATATCTATTCTTCACATGCATGACAAGATAAAATGACTTAGTTGTCTTCACTAATCTTAAGATCCTCACATTCTAGTTTATAAAAGGTAAAAAGTTCATATCTTAAAAATTTAGACTCTGTGTTTCACTTTGATGGAAATGAACTTTAAGATGCAAGTAAGGCGATTTTTCGTGTCGATACACTTAAAACTGAATTATTTATCAAGATATCTTTAAACTGGAAATTTCGTAAAAATCCTATCTTTCCTAGATTTTTACAATCAATGATCTACTCTTTAAAATATAATGAACGCATTTCACTTTTGTTAAAATGTCCAATAATTTCTCCAATAGTTTCAGTTTGCATCACTGATTTCAAAAATAATTAATCACAAATCTGTCAATATAATTTATGCTTCAAATAAAAGAAAATCGTCATTGTTTCAATCAGTAAAACTCCGAATTTTTAATCTGATTACAGAGGGCGCTTTTATTATTGAGGATGTTTGTACAAAGGTTTATGCAAGTTTCAGAAGCAAAGGAAATACAGTATGTTTTAAAACTACGACACTTCATACAGCCTTTCTCCTGACAATGGAGCTTGTTTTGGAACACCAGGGTCGTCTAAATGAAACAGGTTGTGTTTAGAAAAATGTATAGGAAAATCTAATGAACGAATCGCAAGCAAGGTTTGTTCACATGATTTCCTGAGTGGTCGGTTTCGATTTATGAAGAAAAAAACAGTTCAAATTTCAGCCACTGTGGGAGACATGGCGTTCCAGGTTAAAGGTGGTAGGTAGGTATTTAATTAAAGTCACACTGGAGCAACACGTTGGGTAATTGGCCACGGTCCAGGATCAAACCCAAAGGAAAAGATTCGAGGACTACACCACGTAAATTTGAACCACGGTCAGATGACGAGGTCATACATGAGCTGGCATCTCACTCTCCAAACGTACACACCACGCCAACGTGAGGATATTTGACTCCACGGCAAAGTTTACGTGCACCGGCCCATTTTGTACAAGACAGTCTTTGACTGGATTCGAACTCGCAACCCTCCGGTTGCTAATCCGTTACTCTTATATCCGGGCTACTGCGGCCCCTTTGTACTTAAAGAGTTTCGGCCGTTAAAAGGCCTGCTACTTAGCGATTTCTAATCTTCGGAATATGAACGGTTTAAAATTACAGTGGTATAAGTAACTTTTTCAAAAAAAGAATTAGACACAGCAACCAGATATAATATACCTAAATTTAAACAACGATAATTATTTAGACACAGAAGGGGCTAGATTTAGATAAGTCCATCTGTTAACAGAAAACATGAAGTAAGTCTTCTTCATTCAACTGCAAACTGATGGCAGTGGAAATTCGAACCACTGTAACTTTATCCCGTCCATATGATCTAAAGCTTTGATAACAGGGACCTTTTCTGTAAAACCAAAACGAGATCGCGAGGCAACAGAAGTTTAAGCCGCTGTGGTGAAGCAGGAAATACTAAATGCCCATGGTAGCAGTAGTGCACGTGCAATATCAGGGGAATCGGACGTCCTGTATACAACAGTGTGGAGAGTTCTGAAAATGTCTTGAATAACTCTTATATGATATCCCACACTCAATTGCTTTCTGGTGATTATGATAAACGACGATGGATGATGCATAGTCCTGGCGAGTACTGTGAAGCGATGATGCTCATTTCCATTTGAATGGTGCTGTAAACACTCATAACTGTCGTATCTGGTCAGACACAAATCACCATGTTCACCAACAACCATTGCACGCACCAAAGGTAACTGTTTAGTGTGATATGTTGAATTCTTATAATTGGTCCTACACCATATCGACGATAAAAACAAAGACCACGAAATTATTATACTAGCATAACAAATATTTACAATCCATTTATAAGCTACAGTTTAAAAATTTACAGACTTTATCCATCCCCGTTAGAATACTGAAGTGAAAAGTAAGTGAAACCGCACTCGTCTGAGCTATTACACGTCATCTCAAGAAGTTCGCTCGATTGCGTTTTGTAGACGTAGTATCTGACGTCATCTGCACAGGAAGACTGTGAGAGCCCCTAACATCTCCTACAAGCCCTACTACGGCAAAATTTCTCTATCGACAGATTGCTTAGCAAATCCTTTTCAACACCATGGACACCTAGGTCACCAGATTTATTTTCTTATAATTTTTCACATCTCTTCCTGCGATTGCCTAACTACGGCAAAGCATTTCGGTCGACATATTGTTTAGAAAAACCAAGAGTTCCGAATCACTGATACTCAAGCACGCCAAACCAAACAGTGCATTCTAGTGGGGAAGAAGTCCATCAATATATGCATTGACACTGCCAAGCTTACAATATTGTAGGTGGTGGAATTTTTGAACTGTTCTTATAAAAAAATCGTTGCAAATAAGTACTAGTAAAATAATGACGGAAATGAACATTTTATTTTATTTCCCGCGCGATTCTTGTGTTTGCGCCGAAACGGGCCACTTGAGCCCATATATGACCATACGAAAATGATTCCCTTTAGTGTGCGCTCTAACACCCTCTGAAGTCTGTCCCTTGAGTTCCGAATCACACTTTAGAAAGGCGGAAATTAGAATTAAATAGAATTCATTTGCATCAACTTCCATGCATTCGAGACTCAGTTGGAAACTCGGACTTAAACCCCAATCAAAGCAGCCACAGTAACTCAGTGGTTATCACTGACTCCGTATTAGAAATCGAATTCCAAGCTGAATTCCATTCCGTCACTTGATTGATGCTTCGATTCCAGGCCTTCTCTGTTGATTGTAACAGGCTAGATAATCCGTTAGAAACCCGATCACAGATTGGGATAACTAGTTAGTAAACAATTGGAAGCTCCACGCTTCGATCCAAATAGCTAAGATTTAATCACGGCACATTTCATCGCTATTTATACGCAAGCAGCAAATGAGTACAACTTTGCATTAACCTTTTCATACAGATGGTAGTTTACGCTTTGTGAGTGGCTTTTTGTGTCAAGATCAATGTAGTTGTCGGAATGTGTTTTCTGCACGTGTTCCGTACGTGATATCCCTTGGCTTGTTTTCTGATAAATACGATTTTTGCACTTTGCCACCAAAATTTCCAAAGAATGAATTCCGACTTAATATATCGGAACCACTAATACAAAGGCACCACTGTGCACAGTTGACATTTCTACAAAAACGAGTTCAAAGTTTTGATGTTTCGGGAAAAATAGAGTTACAGATCGAGATGATTCTTGACTGTCATAGTACAAAACATGAAATGGTGACTCGAAAAATGCAGTTAGGTGAAAATCGCAGAAATGCAGATTGCTGCCTTTGGTGTGGTGGTAACGATAGGATACCCTTGATTGGTCTACACCAAATTTTTTACACCAAATGTCGCCAAAACGGAGAGAAACTATACCGTAGAGCAACGCTGGACTATGACGATTAAAAGCTGGACAATCGTTTAATATATCACGAATAGTTTATGTGACCAGATACGGTACACACGCCGATCATTCTCTGCAAATAAAGGATATCAGAGTAAAACTCGTGTCCAAAACGAAGGCGAGTTAAGAGGATATTAGTTTGGGTACATCTAATTGAACCCTCTTACGAGTTCACACGCATAATTCCACTTTGCAAGCTACAGTCTACCTGACATGACTTTTTAACAATTTTTACTTTCTGGACCAAAAGAACCTTTTCAAAAGAATAAATTCTAAGGAAAGGAGCATTTTTAATCTTTCCAAGGGATTCTGTTCTAAAGAACGGGCCAAAAGAATCATTCCAAATTATTCTATGCCAAGGAAAGGACCAATAGAATCATTCCAAAGAATTATTTTTCAAGGAAAGGAAAAGTAATTATATGTTACAAAGGATTCAATTCCAAGGAACGAAGCAATAGAATCGACTCCAAAGGTTTAAAAATGGATGGATTATTTTAACCAATCGATACATATATTAAATCATTAAGCGTGTTGAGGCAGACTATTGATAAGCTCATAGGGTTGTGCAGTTAAGATAAATTCGCCACGAGCACCTCATTGATTAAGTATGGAATCGAACTATTGCGGAGAGGATGTTTCTAGATGAACCTCTTTGAACTCTGGAACGTCTTTTGCGTACCTCCTCATCCGGAATTTTGCTTTTAACCAAATTATGAATTGCGCCAATGACGAGTAAATTACTAACCTACTGAAGGAACTAATTACTGATAATTAAGTTCGAGCCGCGAGATACATCCTAGCAAAGAAAGGTTCTGCATCCATTATGGTAATGAAGGGTAATATTTATTGATCGAATATTGCACCATCTCTTAACCAAAATCTTCAGAATCGTTCCCTTTTCATCAATTTCTCTCCTAGATGAATTCTCTACTCCAAAGTTTCTTGAAATTTAACATTTGTTTTCCAGATTCCATTAGTTGAACGGTTGGTTCTTCAGGGATATTACGATTTCGAAACCAATTTATTTATCCCTGATAATTGCCCTGTTTCCCTTACTATTTGAGATATTTTCTTACAAGCTTCTATTGTAGCAGTCTAATTCTCTAGTAGTATGGCTATTTTAAAAAGTATGTACAAGATTCAGTTTTCGTAGAATTTGAATATTGAAAATCTGGACAATCTTTCGTTACTATTTCAGACTTTTGCTTGCAAGATTGTATGGTAAAAGTTTACTCTAATAAGGTATGGCTAATTTAAAATGAGCAGAAGATTCTTGAAATTTAAGATTTGGTTTCCAGATTCCATTAGTTGAATAATTCGTTCTTCAGGGATATTGCGATTTCGAAATCAATCTACTTATCCCTGATACTTTCCCTTACTATTGAGACCTTTTCTTACATGCTTCTATTGTAGAAATCTGCTTCTGTAGTAGTATGACCAACTTGAAATATGTACAAGTTTCAATTTTCCGAAGAGTTTGTGTATTGGAAATCTGGATATTCTTCCGCTACCATTTAAGACTTCTGCTTACAGGATTCTATCGCCATGTCTAGTTTAAACTGTGTAGAAAATCAATTTTCTCATGAATTGTGTATTGGAAATATGGATACTCTTTCCTAGTATTTCAGACTTTTGCTGACAAGATTCTGTAGTAGAAATTTTTTTAAATAAGGTATTGCAAATTTAAAATGTCAAGAAGATTCTATTTTCCGTACTATCAGATATTTGATGGATAACTTCCTTATTATTTCAAATTTTTTTGCTTACGCACAAAATTATATTATATACAAGCTTAATTAAATTATTTGGCTAATTTAAATATATATATATTGTATAAGATTAAACATTCCCTATAATTTTGTGTATTGAAAATCTGGATACTCTTTAGCTACTACTTCAGACTTTTGCTTACACGATATTGTGGTAGAAGTTTTCTCTAATGACGTATGGCTAGTTTAAAATGTGGTTTCTTAGTATAAGTTTGATATCCGAATAATTCCCTTACTTCTTCCTTACTATTTCTGACCTTTTGCCTTACACCCATGATTCTATTGTAGAAGTTTACTTCAATAATATGATTAATTTAAAATACGTATAAGATTCAATTTTCCCTAGAAATGTGTATTGAAAACTGGTTAAATTCTTTCGTTATTGTTTCAGACATTTGCTCACACGATTCTATAAAAGTTTACTCTTATAAGGTATGGCTAATTTGAAAATGTAGAATATACAGTTTTCCCTGGTAGTTTTTACTAGATATACAATTTTAAGTCCGGTTAACTTTCCAAGGTTTTCCTTACTATTAATTCCGTGAGTTCTAGGCGGTGCAGGTTGTATACCTGTAACTTATCCTGAGTATATTTATCTTATATATTGGGTTGATGCAAAAGTTCGTTTTATTTCTTGACACAAATTGAGGAAAAATTGTTTTATATTCTAAAAATTACATTTAATTAATATAGTATCTGCCATTCTCTTTGATGACCTTTCTCCATCTCTATCCGGTTGCTGCATAATCCCGCGCTCATAGAAGTTCTTAGGTTTATGGCTAAAGAACTGATAAAAGTGACACAATTTTCTTAACCACTTACGGCACGTGGCAACGGCATCCTCACTATAATCAACACATATCTTCTTTGCGTCTGCGAAGCATTATTGCCTTTTCGGAAATAAAGAAGTATAATTTTCCGAAAATTCTTATATTCTGTCATTCTTAAATCTTGGTAATGACTAAAAAACACAACCAAATAACACAATTTTTTTCCCAAGTACTCACTGAAATTCCGTCTTTCAAATAACATCGAATCTTGACAGGTCTGAAGTAAATAACACTTTAGTTTTGCGTTGTAATGCCATCTAGCGCCAAAAACGAGACGAACTTTTGCATCAGCTCAATATAAATTAGACTGTGCATGTCCATTACTTGACGTTGTGTGTTTTGCGCAACAGAGATTCTAAATTGCCTACTACAGAAGGCAACTTTGAGTTTTGAAGTAATTATGGAGGTCTCTTAAGTTCATTTCCTGCAAAAATGACGAACTTACTACTTGGGGAATCGGCATATTTAATCTTTCTGTTTTTTCCTTGCAGCACTTTTGCAATAGGAAGGCGATATTTAGGAGTTTTACTATTATTAAGAGAGGATATCAAATTAAATTGATTCAATATTCATAACTGAATTCTTTTGATAAATTTTTTTCATGAAAAGTCCATACCTCAATACATGAAAAAAGAACTTGTTTCTAACTTTTTAATTACATCACTGTTTTCAACGAATGTTTCACAAAAGGTTTCTATTCTGAGAAAATGGTCAAAAGAATCGTTACCAACGATTCTATTCTAAGGAGAGAAAAAATAGAATCTTGCCAAAGATCAATTTTAAGGAAAAGAGCTTTAATCTCTTTAAAAGATTCTATTCAGGAATGGAGTAACAGAATCTTTCTAAAGAATTCTATTTTAAGGAAAAGTGCCAATAAAATGGTTCAAAAGAACCCTTAGAAATTCCAAAGAAAGAACCAATATAATCCTACCAAAGAAAGATTCTATTTAAAGGAAATAAACAATATAATCTTTCTAAAGTTTTAAGGAATCTATGGATTCCCATGAAAGTTGGAGACATTTAGTTATTGTTAAGAGTAAATACAATAATCTCTTGCTCGGAAATATCGTGGATAGTATATTGTAGTCTAGGGGTAGATTCTTTCTGAGCATTCGAGAGGTCCTAGGTTCGATTTCTGGTATTTCAAAAAACATTCCATTTATTTTAAAACTGTGCTCTTAAATGTTATTTTCTTCTAAAGTTTGTTCCAAGTTTTCTGTTTGCTTTCTACCTAAACAACTTTTAATATTAAAGAAAGAAAATTGTGATTCACTTTTAATTCTTTTTTTCTTTCTAATATACATTTTAGGTATATTGTTTCTCTAGTTTATAGAAGACATTGTGAAAATGGAGTTATAATGCGCCGGATTCGTGAATCCGGATTTGATATTTCAATAAAAACACAAAATATAATTTTGTACAATGTACAATTAATTGAAGTGTGTAGGACTGTAATTGGGTTAACAGTAAATGTACTTCAATTAAGATATTTGCTGCTTGTTCATGACCTGACCAACGATGGCTTTTATGTTTCTCAAAATATAAAAATAAAAGCATCTCATGAATATATCAGTTCTACCTGTGACAATGTGCTTACAAAGAAATTGCCATTTAAGGTACACGACAACGTAACTTTTTTTAAATAATACAAATATACAATTTTTTTCATTTTAAGGTAGAATAGCTTTAAAAACATATTACAAACAAGAGAAATAACTAAATTTATTACTAAAATATATTTAAACATTGGAAAATTAGGGTAAAAAAGAACGTTAAAGAGAAAATCATTACAACAGAAAATCTAATGGGTATATTTCCTTCAAATTTTGCATAGTTTCCTGAATATACAATCTCCGACCTAAACTAAACGATATTCAACAGTTCTTTGCGCTTGTGAGATATTAGGAATAACATATAAAACTTTAATTCTTAAGTCTTCCTTACGTTGCAAAAAAATAATCTTTTTCAAAAGTTTTTATTTTAAAATACCTCGAATATCCCTTAGTTTAGCCATCCAAAACAAATACAAAAATAAGTAAACCAAATTTCATTCCAAAGTATACTGCACATTTTTAGTTAAAAAGTTTCTCGTACACAAATTAAGCTCAATATCACAATCACAGAAAAAGCATTGTTAGTTTTGAAAGCGAATAAAACACAGCTGTCAACATCTATTAAATTGGTTTAACTTTCTTCACTTATATTCAGCATAGAGACAAAATAAAAAATGTCTCATAAAAAATCAGATAAAATAATACAAATATTAAAAAATAGTAATGAAATTTTTGTTTGAAAAAAAAATGTATAAGGTAATAAAATCTTAACATAAATTTACAATATCCATTGCTTGACAGGTTAATTTAAAGAACAAAACGAAACTAGTAGTATTCAAACATGTTTTATAAAAGACAATCACTGGAAGCATTTTCGCATCTATTTTAAAGAAGATATAAAACATAAACTATTACTGATTCATACAGCTTAAAAAATTATTTCAGATATTTAAATATCTAACAGAAAACATCCCAATTCCGTACTTACAATTCCGAGACCATGTTTTGTATCCATATCTATATGTAAAAGAACTTTAACAAACCTTACTGAATTCGAAGGTATTGAATTTCTTACAAATTGAAGAGAAGTCCCCTTTATCTCCTTATAGATAAAGGGGACTTAGTAACATATTGCAAGTATTTAGGTCCTAAATTTAGTGAAAAATCTATGATGCTTCAACAAATTGATGAAAGTTTGTAGCTTAAAATTGAATTAATTATCAGTTTTCAAAATATTTTCAGAGATTAGAAAATGGTTTGAACGCACAAAAGAAATATATATTCCAAGGACAGTTATCAAACATAAATTGATGGCTCAGTGGTCTATGGGTATGATTATCGCTATGGGAGTTAGAGGTCCCGGGGTCAAATCCCGTCCGAGCACTTACTTTGTAAATAATCTGTCAATAAAATAATTTAAACATACTTAATTCTAAGATATTCAATTTTATTAAATTGAAGAAACGTCTCTATACAAATAGAAGCGTTTTATAATACAATACGAGTATCTCTGTTGCAAATAAAAATTGGAGTAAGTCTTCAGTTTTGTGAAAAATCTATGATTTCTTTGCAAATCAACGAAATTTCGTTGCTTAAATTTCAATTAATTATCCGCTTCACAAACATGTTTGTTGAGAGATAAAAAAAGGTTTGGCACGAAAAACAAGAAATATATTTTCTAAGAAAGATTTCGTAAAAATTGTTTTGTGAATCTTACAAATGTGGTTCGGTGGTCTAGGGATATGATTCTCGCTTAGGGTGCGAGAGGTACCGGGTTCAAATCCCGGCAGAGCCCATTCGTGATCTTTTAAAAAACAAAGCACAAATTTTAGTATTTAAAATTGTTTTATAAGAAAGAAATTGTGGAAAGCATTTTTACATTCTATTTTAAGGAAGATTTAAACATAAACTTTTTCTGCTTCATGCAGCTTAAAAAATTTATTTTAGATATTTAAATATCTATGTATCACATTCCAATTCCGAACTCGTTTTGAAACATTCTATTGCAATAGCATTTGGTTGTTAAAAAAAAGATATTTGCAGATTTAAAAATTTTAAGTAAAAAAGACAAGAAAAAAAATTTTAGAAGTAAATAAATTTGAAAGAAAATTAGAGAAGTTTTATGTTGTGACTCGGTGATTTAGGGGAATGACTCTCGCTGTGAAGGGCGAGAGATCTCAGTTTTAAATCCCTTCGGAGCTCATGTTTTGTATATAATACATTGAACTTTACTAAGTTGAGGAAATGTTTCTTTTCATATAGTTGTTCTTATAACGTAATAGCAAAATACCCGACCTTGTTCGGTTTGAATTGGTTTACTCTAGATTAAAGAGATGATCAGAATATATATATATATATATATATATATATATATATATATATATATATATATATATTGACTTACATTTTTCGTAGAATAAAATAATATTTTAACACCTTTCGCCTTTAACACACACACACACACACATATATATATATATATTTACTTTCTATAACTTACTTTTGACGCAAATCCTAAACATGCATATCCATTGATGTAATACATTTCACATACATCGCACCCTTGATGTAGGACAAAGCTACAAAATGACGAAAGGTCACACTAAGATTACTGCTACAAAAAACGATTTTGAGGAAGATCTGGAATTCACTTTCTTAAGTTATTTTCATGTGCATTCTTTTCATGTTAATTATTAAAAACCACGATTTACGGAGAGTGCTCTCGCACTCATAGCCAACAAAACACTATTTTTTACTTGTAGCACTTCTGCCTCCGGCATACGACACTGTGGAATTACGCAATCTTCTCTTGTCATTATGACAAAGAATATTTTAATGTTTGAAAAGTTCCAGTTCGGATTTTTTAAACATTATTATTCTTCCAATAACGACATTATTCTTTTAATAATGGCATAATTACACTTAAAATTTGCTTTATTTTGACTTACCAGCCACTTTAAGTCGAATAGTTTGTGGTGGTGTTGGGTGTGATGAAAAACAACCACCCTAATTTATTGAAGTAAAAAATATTTAAAACAGAAAACAAAAGAAAACAGCGAAATAAAACTTAATAAAAGATACCGGGATAAAGGTGTTCTAAAGACATTAATTTATGATTCCTTTTTATCACTTGATCTCGCAGTTGTCACAACTTACATCTAAAAAGTACACAAAATTTAGAATGAGGAAATTAATTCAGGGCAAACGGAACAGAAAATATTACTACTTGTGATCAACCAACACAAGTTTCCGTTTCGTTCCTGTTCGCTCAAAAATATCGTCTGTCCTAAATATTCTTAAACCATTTACATTGTAAAAAAACAAAAACAAATATAAGACTCGAAATAAATAAAGTATCAGAGATAAAATTCCATAAACAAAATTTTTGGAAAAAAAATTGCTTTTTCAGCAGTATTGGTAAAGAAATCCAATTAATCGTAATACTCAATATATATTCCAATTTTTCCAAAACTACCAAGTTATGGTGGATTTAAATCACTTACTCAGGTGTGTTTTACATAAAACTCATCTATATATAACAATAAAGAAATTTTAATATTGCATTCACTAAACTAATAGATAATGTATAAAATAAAACACATTGCAATCATATATCTGGAATAAAATTCATGTGAAGCCTGCAAAAACATACAAACTCAAAATCGAACATAGAACAGAAAGACGGACAGACTTTCGCAACCAATTTCAGTCACTAAAGAAGATAAGTACTCACTGTATTCAAATTACCATGAAAATATATTAAACCGTGTGGACGTGTATAGGTCACATACAAAACATACATACAGACAGACAACAAACACACAAGACGCAGATTTGGCATCAGAAGGGTCCAAAACGGATAGAAAACTTTAAACGGGTCGAAAATATTGAATGTACAATCAAACATTCCATTCTTATTTATATATATTACGAGTATCTTAATTGGAAGAAACTGGGATTATGTCTTTAGTTGTAAAAATTCTACGATTTTTTTTGTGAATCAATGAAATTTTGTAATTTATATTTCAAATAATTATCAGTTTTTATATCTGTTTATTCAGAGATTTGAAATGGTTTCGTACAAAAACAAGAAATATATTAAGAAGGCAAATATTTTGTTTGATTAAAGTAAAAGAGTATTAAACGGTGGCTCGGTGGTCTAGAGGGGTATGATTCTAGCTTCGTATGTGAGAGATACCTGGTTCAAATCCCGCACAAGCAATTTATCTATTAGCAAAAACAAAACCTTTTTGAATTTTTAACAAATTGAAAAGAAAAGTCTTCTTATAGATCAAGGGGACTTAGTAACATATTGCAAGTATTTTTGTTTTATATTGTTTGATTTAGGTCCTATATTTAGTGAAAAATCTATGATTTTTCTACAAATTGATGAAAGTTTGTAGCTTAAAATTGTATAAATTATCAGTTTTCAAAATATGTTCAGAGATTAGAAAATGGTTTGCACACACAGAAGAAATATATATTGCAAGGACAGGTTTTTTTTTATTAAATTAATTAAACGTCAATTGGTGGCTCAATGGTTTTGGGGTATGATTCTCGTTTTGGTTGCGGGTGGTTCACTTTTTTAATCAAGGTAGAAACCCTATTTTTTATCCCAGCTACCTTAAAAACTTAATTTCAGCATATTTAATTTTTACTATAAATTGATGCAACGTCTTTTTATACAGACAGGGTTGTTTCATAAAATATTACGAGTAACCTTTGTTTCGAGCACTGTTCATACTACAGCAAATTCAAAGGTATCACTGAATATGGAATAACGTTCTCTACAAATTCAAAACGTTGCATAAGGGGACTTCTTCATATCAAATTTTGCACTAACAACAAAATTTCAAATGGAAACACCGTGTTTTGATGCCATAGTCAATTTCTGCATAGATACATTATTCTAAATATAAAATTTCACGACTTTACTATCAATATATCCCGAGATATTCAATGTTAAAGTTAGTTTTAATTTGAGGGATCATCTTTACATAGAAATACGCTATTCGTAGATCGATATTAAATGTTATCGCTACTCGAATTTCAAATTCGAATGTTATTTCAAACGTATTTTTTAGCAATACGAGAATTATTATATTTAGCATACAAGTGCAAACGATTTGAGAATTACATTATTATATTTACTATGCAGATGCAAAAAATCCAAGAACAATTATGTGAGGTTTTTCAAGCGTTTTATAAACTTTTGGTATCTTGCTAAAATCGGAATAATTGGGAAAATTTAAAGTCTCTCAAAAACTAATCATCGGAAAGAGCTGAAATTTTACACGGCCATACACAAGAAGTCCTTTTGAGTCGATTCCCATAAAAATATAATAAGGTTACATTTCATAATTTTTCAAACACTAATTTAACAATTATTTTTGTATACTATTTCTAAAATAAAATACTTGATGGATTGTGGTTTTGTTGTTCAACAGTAACATGGTACAAAATATTAGTGCGATAGAAATATTATTTAGGCAGACAAGGGGGCTCTGCCCCCTGATCGCTAACGCTCGCCAACCCATGGTGAATGTTATACAATCCCATTAGGTTTGCTTCGCAAACCAACACTCCTTTCAAAAGTGATTTCGCTTGTTTTTTACCTTAACACTTAATTCACTCTAAACTAATAGCCGCAACAGTAAAAAAACCTTCTCCATCTTGTTCCCTGTACAATTTTGAACAAACAATATTAATCTCTTAATTTTCTGATCTGTACTTTCTCGGGAACCGGTCTGAGAATAGAGCGAAAAAAGCGTATTGAGCCTTTTGAAGCCCGGGTCATGACGTCACAGCGAGTTTCAACGGCTAAATAAAAAAATCGTTGCTATGGTAATTGTTGCTACGATAAAAAGTCTAAGAAACTGATTTTACATTAGGAGCTCCAATCTTGTCCTAATGACATGAAATTTGGTATCTGAAGTTAAATTGTGATATAGATTCGAAATTGGGTGACAAAATAGGGAGTTCCTACTGGAAATTATGAAATTGATGCTCAATTTAATGTGAAGATTGCCCCTTATTCAAATTTTATGAATTTAATTAATAGAAGACGTTAATTCTTGTCAATCGCCATCTTTAAATTTGCTCTACTTTTAAAATTGCTCGATAGAAGAGGGGTGTCTCGGGTTTTCTTTTCGCAACTCTACGTGTTCCACACAAATGTGGTGAAAACGTTTGGTACTTGGCACACGCCTGTAGGGGTATATGTTCTTGGGCAATCTTCGAGCGGCTCTTCAGGTAGCATTTTCTTATATTTCATAAGGTTAAAATATTAGTTGACTTCAAATTTGGTGACTAAACTTCTTTTAAAGGATCCTAAGTCTATATGAATTAAGGAGAGTTCGGATCCACCCAAAGACTGTCGAGTACAAGGGAGCTGGTGCACATTAAATCTGTCATGACCTCAAATGTCCTCACGTTGGCGTGGATGTTTGGAGAGTGGGGTTATAGCTTAGGTGTTAACCTCGTAATCTGACCGTAGCTCAAAATTAAGTGTATTTATCCTCGAACCTTTCCCTCTGGGATTGATCTCGGACCGTCGCCAATAGCCCGTTGTGTTGCTCCACTGAGACGTTAATTTAAGTACCTATACACACATAAATAACACATTTTATTGGTACTAAATCAGTGCCCAAAATGATGATGGCCCAAACTGTCCAACAACCTTTTAAACGAGCTTGTAATAATCTTGTCAGATTCTTAATGGTTCCAATTTAAACGTACAGGATTTGAAACCCTTCATAGAAATGTGTTTGCATATGCATGCAAGCCTTTGTTTAGCATGTTGTAATACATGTCTTGTAAATATGTAATAAAAATTTTTTAATGTGTGTCATAATAATCCATCCCCTGTAATAAAAAAAAATCTTTGAAATAAGTGTCATATCAATCCATCCCATGTAATGTTATGTCTTGTAAATGTGTCCCATGTTCATCCTTTCCCTGTAGAACCATTTCCTCAAATGCGTGTCATATCAATACTCTTCTGTAATACCATTATATGCCGATCCATTCTCTGTAATACCACGTTTTTTAAATGTGTAACATATCGATCCATCCCATCTAATTCCACATCTTTTAAATGTGCTCAACGTCGATTAATTACCTTATTCCTTATCTTGTTAATGTGGGCCATGACAATTCAGGACCTGAAATAGCATGCCTTGTAAATACAGCCTATGTCAATGAATCCCCATGCAGTACTCTACCATGTCTTGCAAATGTATGTAATATCAATCCACCCCCAGTAATATCATCCCATGCCGATCCATTCTCTGTAAACCCACGTTTTGCAAATGTGTACTATGTCGATCCATTCCCTTGTATTACCAAGTCTTTTAAATGTACCCAATGTAGATAACCCATCTCTTCAGTTCATATTTCTGAAAAACACCATATGAATCTATCTTTCCGAAAGCTTATCAGATCGAGTTTCCTTTTGAAATTTATTTACTCATACATGAGGAGGTCTTTGTGTTGCTTAAATGTACATCTTCCTCTTTGTTCCCATACGAACAGCTCTGCGTCGTCAGCATTCTGAAGTTCTTCCTCAAAGAAGTCTTCCGAGGAAGTTCTTCATAAGGTATTCACGATCGCTGCTAGATAAGACTCAGGTATTGATTAGAATAGAGTACTTGAGGTTTATGAATAAAAGATGCCATATTTTTTGTTGCGTCAACTTGAGCTCGGATGGCTACTTTTTCATTGCTTCCTGTTTGGATGGAAGATTTCGAGTTTTAAGCAATTTGCAATCAAACTTTTTGAGCGTTAGATTGAAGTTTTTTTTTTATTGACAGAAGTGAAAGTTTTGTGCGCCTTATGTTCACTTTATTCAACTAAAAACTAGATTTCCCCTTAGTATTTTTAAATAGACTAAAAGAGTTCTTATGAAAGCAATCCATTACCTCAATCTCTTCATAGGACTATTAAGCCTTTATCAGAAATAATAGCAAATAAAATTTCTTATTGATTTAGTTAAAGAAATATTTCTAAGAAAACATTATGAATGCATTTAATATAATTTGAACAAATAGGGCTTAGAACGTCTAGTTTGTTTTTCTTTTTGAATTACTTTTTAGAATCCTTTGAATTCATTCGAAAGAGTATCTCTATGAAGATCTTGTGGAATTAGTTTAATATTGTTTGAAAATGTGTGACCGCGAGCATATTTCATTAGTTGTTTTTCTCCTTTAATTATATATTAAAACCCATTGAACTCAATGAAAAGAATAGTTTTAGGAAAGTATTATGAATGGAGCATTTAATATTTTTTTAAACAAATTTGACCCCAAATTTCCCTTTGCTTCCTAGTTACCCAATTTTGCTCTGTGCAAGTATTTTTGGTTCCCGAGGATAAAAAAGACCTTAAAGGAAAATGTTTTCTGGACGTTTTTAGGGTCCCTCTACGTAATGTTTTTTTATATCTGTTTTCAATTTTAGTTTATATCTGTTTAATTTAAACGACAAGTAGACATTTTGTAAAATTAAAATTTTAGCTACATATAACGAGCGATACTTCTTAACATTTCAATATATCTCTATGATTGTAGCATTTTGTCATCACTAATATCATAGATATATGGTGCTTCAAAGAAATTAAAGTTAATTTAACAGAAATTTATACAGAGCGTTAGCCATATTGCAGTCATTTTGATTGAATTTTACCTTAATTTGCCCAATTGACAAAAAAATAATGAGTCGGTGCATTTTTTTTGCTTTATTGCATTATTTCGAAACATTATCTACGAGTCTCATTCGGAAAGTAAGTTCCGTTTCGTTCTTCCGCCACCGTAGCTCTACTAACAGTGCTCCGAACATTCGAAATAGTCTTCTTTGTCCATTACCTTTCCAGTGACACCATTACGGTCAATCTATGTTGCGTTTTCAGTTTGTTGTGATCACTAGAAATTTCTAAGATAGTCGAAGAACCCGCCGACTGTGATATTCCGTCTGTAATTAATTCTTGAATGCAAGGAGCGTGAAGCCTGCTGAAATTCACTGTAAAATTACTGAGATTTATGGTGAAAGTGCAATGAGTGATAGCATGGTGAGAAAGTGAGTTGTAAAAACACAGGCGCACAGGTCAAAACAAAAGGAGAGGTACGTTTAGGCAAGGAATCGCTTCACGACAATGCTCGGCCCCATGCTACTGGTGTCATTCAAAGGCAAATTGAGGAATTCGGTTGGCAGCAGTTCGATCATCCCCCTACAGCCCAGACCTAGCACCGTCTGATTATCATTTGTTCTTGCAAATGAAGCGTAAAATTAGAGGTCAGCGCTATGAGAGCGACGATGACACAAAAAATGCTATGAAGATATGGCTATTATCACATCACTGGCGGGAACTTTCTTTGAGGAAGGTTACGTAAGTTAATCACAAGCTACCACAAATTTCTCAACATCGGTGGAGACTATGTTGAAAAATAGTTCGAGAAATGACCTTTCATATAAGCATAACATTGGCTTGAAAAACAATTATTTTGTCTTTCTTTTTTCAAAACGGAACTTTCTTTCCGGATGCGCCTCGTAGTATGACAAATGTTTAAATGTGATTTAAGAGTCGTTTAAAAAAAACCTAGTCGGATACCCTAAATGAAAGAATAAAAGCAAATTAAGATTGAGCTCGAGTTCATTAACAAAGGATGGAAAGGGTCCGGAAACTTTTCTCAGTTACTTACCAATAGCTCTTCAATAGCGATTATCTATTCAACACAAGCATCGACATGTTATAGATTAAGTCAAAGATAAAATGCACTTAATAAAATGTCTTAAAAACGAAAATGAATGAGTAATTTTTCGACACTATTTTTTGCAATGTCGTGAATGAACTGAATTTAGCGGAAATGTAGGCAGGTAGTTGAATTAAAGTCGCTCGAAAGTGTCTCGAAGTGGTATGACGTCATCAGAAAAACTGATGGACGAGATATCTCGTCATTCGAAAAATAATTTGACCAGTAAAAATAAGTTTAAGTTTTAGCTGTAATTTCTTTTATTGTTGCAAGGTCGTAGATGAACAGAAGTTAGCTGCGAGAAAATAAAAGCTAGTTGAAATTTTTGTGCACGAGTTCAATATTATGAAATAGGGTGCTACACACACACATACACATACGCACAGATACAGAGAGAGAGAGAGAGAGAGAGCGAGAGAGAGAGAAATAATTCTGTTCTTTTTCAATAGATTCGTGATTAATATATGTTTTTTACTCGTAGTTAAGCTACATTGTTTTCTTATTAGTGGTTTTTCTGTAATTATCTTTATTTGTGGTTAAGCTATAAAGGTTCCCTTACCCTGAGTTAAGCTATCACAGTTCCTTACCCTGATTTAAACTATAAAGTTTCATTAGCCTGAATTAACCCTATAAGGTTTCTTTTTTATCCTTTGTTACGCCTATTAGGTTTTCTAGTTTTCTCGTAGTTAGTTTCTAAGGTTGTTGTAATACGTGGTTAAGTTATGTTCGTATTCGTTTTAATCTGTAAGGTTTTCTTATTCGTGGTTCTTCTGTAAGTATTATTATATATTGTTGAGCTATAAGGTTTTCTTATACGTTCTTCATCTTGAAAATTTTCTTATTCTTGGTTAAAGCACGACATTTTCTTATTCTTGGTTAAAGTATAAAGTTTTCTTATACGCGGTTGAGTTATAATATTTCTTATTCGTGGTTAAGCTGTAAGGTTTCTTTACTTTGGGTTAAGCTATAAAGTTTGATTATCCATGTTTGATTTGTAAGGTTGTCTTGAACGTGTTTGAGCTCCAAGGTTTCTTTTCCTTGGTTAAGCTCTCAAGTTTTCTTATCCGTTAGTTAATTTGTACAAGTTATTTTAATTCATGGTTAAGTTATAAGGTTTTCCCATTCATTGTCAATCTGTAAGGTTTTCTTATACTTGGTGGAGGTAAAATATATCCTTATTCGTGGTTAATCTGTTAGGCTATTATTATAAGTGGTTGATATATATTAGATTCTCTTATACGCGGTTAATCTTAAATACTTTCTTCTTCTTAGTTAAAATACAAAGTTTTGTTATTCGTGGTTTAGCTATACAATTTCCTTACTCGCTGGTAATCTTTAAGGATTTAATATTCGGGGTTAAAAGCTTCCAGCTTTTCATGTGCTTGGTCAAGTTGTAAGATTTCCTATTTCGTTGTTAAGCATAAGGTTTTATACTTCGTTATTAAGCTGGTTCAGTTTTAGTTCATATATAACATTTTATAATTCGATTCGTGGTTAACGAGAAAAGTTTCTTATTCGGTGGTAAAATTAAAGATACTTGTTATTCGTGGTTAAACTGTTAGATAATTTGTGTTTGTGGTTAATATGAAAGGTTTCGTATTTGTGGTTAACGTGAAAGGTTTCTTATTAATGGTTAAGGGGACCTAGCACCTTAAAAATGACAAAAACAGAGAAAAATATTTTTGATTAAAAAGTTGCTTTTACGGTTTAAAATGTTGTCATAGAAAATCAGACTGATTCCTGTATCTTTTTTAAAGTTATAAGGATTTTTGTGAGTGCATTCATAGTGTTTCGAATCCAAAACTAACTGAAAAACCGATCTGACTGAACTAACCGCATTTGTTCGTCAGCAAAACCTCGACAGTTATTTTCGATTATTAAACGAAATAGCTTAGAAGAAGATGAAACTTTTCTTTGTAACTCTTACTAATGTCATTGCTTGTTTATTTTTATAAAAAAAGAGGCATTAGTTTTGTTTTTCTGTTTGATATTTTTTATTATGCTGTTTCCTTTTTATGTTTATACGTTATTATTAACTATGCCTAAACGTGAGCGATAGAGCTATGATTATAAAGTCATGGTTCTCTCTCTCCTCCTCCGATATACAAGTTTACTTTCGGATGAGGATGCCAAAACATTTAATAATTTGTCTGTTGTGTATGGTAGTTATATCACTATAAAAAAGTGGAATGTGTCTACCCCATTAGTAAACGTTTGGGGACACAATTGAGAGATGCAGTAAAAACGTGGAAAGCTTGTGGTATCACATTAGGTGGGAAATCTCTGAAGTTTATCTAAAAAAACTATAAAAAATTAACTCGTTATTATTAAAATGCAATATTAGCAAATAAAGCTGATAATAATGCCATGAAAACTACCATATATGCTACTCTTTATCATAACATATCAACAGACAAGAAACCACAGCACTTCATGTGTCCCGAGGGTTCCAATTCATGGTGCTTTTACCAGACTGCGAAAGCCAGACATTTGCCACTAGGTTCTCATAAATTGAAAGTTTGGACACCAATTAAAGAGGAACATTTGGCAAAGATTTTGCCAATAGAACTTTTAGAAAGATGTTCAAGGTGCATGACGCAAAATGCAAATTAAAGTCTACACAGCATATCAAGTGTCCAAAGGAGAATTTTGTGGCAAAAAAACGTGTCGAAATGGCCACATCAGAAGCAGTTTATGAGTATAATAAAGGGGTACTTTTAACTATTCAACACATTCAGAAAGCTGCTGGGATTGCGTTAGGATCTAATACTTAAATCTTGGACAGATAATTGATGCTCGAAAGAATTATCAGCGAAGGTACTGTTTAAATTCCAAATTTCAACGTGCTCGAAAGTTAGTGAAAAAAGAAATCAGAACAAAGGAATTGGCTCTTGAAAAGAAAAGAAATGATCACTTATGGTCCAGGGAAGTTTTAAACTTCACTAATACGTAGAAAGCAGTTGTAGTAAAAATTTTAATCATTTTTATTTATAATTTTTTAGCATAATTTTAATTTTAAACTTTAAACTGCCTTTTCTCCTACTTCATTTTTTGTATACATCTTGTTATTGAAAATGCAAAGGCTTTTTTAATTTTCAATCAATTGACTTAAAATTTTTTGTACATTAAATCATATTATAAAATAGAGGTATGATTTTTAACTATTGTGAGTAGAATGTTTTTTTAAAATATAAATTTGCAGTAAAGTGACGTTTTTTTGTGATATTTTACATAGCGTTTCAGGTTTTATTTTTTATCTTAAGATCTATTCATTGTATCTTCAATTCTATACCTGTAAATTTAGATTATAGTTAAAGAAATATTACAAAAAAAAATCAAGCTTATATCATAAAAATTGAAAAAAAAAGATACGCTTTAAAAATTCTTGAATTTTTCAACCTTTTTTTTATTTTTAAAATTTTTAACACATTTTGAAGAATATTGATAATTTAAATTTTTATGTTTTTTTTATCTGGCATACGAAACTGTAAAAAATTTGTCTAAAAGTGTTGCAAGTAAAAAAATAATTTTTAAGGTGCCGGGTCCTTTTAAACTGTAAGAAATATTTTTATTCGTAGTTAAAGTGAAAGGTTTCTTACTCGTGGTTGAGGTGAAAGGTTTCTTATTCGTGGTTAAACTGTAAGTTATTTTTTATTCATGGTTAAACTATAGGTTTTACTATTGGTGGTTAGTTGTTTTGCTCCAGTGTGATGTTAATTAAAATATCTACCTAACTGCCTACCTATTATTGGTTAATCCATCAGGTTTACTTATTCCTGGTTGATCTTTCAAGCGATAATTTAAAATAAAACTGTAACTCAGTTTTTCTGTACTTAAGTTCAGTATCAGAAAACGAAGAAGAAGTCACGAAACATTCCAAATTCCTCTCCAAAATCTTTTTAATAAATGATCACCTGACGAAAATCCAGTCTTTCCTTTTCGTTTCGCTGTTTCCAGTAGTTTAGTTAACGTGCACAGTGCAAGGCCCGAATCATTACGACCCATTTTCCCCCATAATTATCGGAATAAAAGGAAACTGTTGCGTGATATCCGCTTTTTCCTCTCCTTGTTGACCAGAGAGGGACTTTTTTTTTCATATTTCTCTCAACCGAAGCGCGTGCTTCTTTTCTCACGCTCCGCATTCTTGCGACGAGTCCCGAAGTATATTTTCCACGTCGCCAACTTTTGGAGTGAAATTTATAACGCAAAAATATCTTTCGCTATTCGGGACTGCGAAACGAAGACGAAGCCCGATGCCTTGTCGTGGTTAGTCTCCTCATACGGTGTAAAGAACCAATCATATCAGTCTACTGCTTCGATAGTAATGGCTTCGGAAACACTTTATAAGCCTGTTTAAAAAGAAATCCTTCGCATTTGCTTGCAGAGTTATACACTGCACTTTAGTTTGTTTAAGAAACGGGAATAACCAAAATACACAAATGAGACAAAATTTGAAACTAAATGCTAAAATTACTTTTTGGGGTTGATGAAATCTAACAATGTACTCAAATTAGACAAAATTGAAAAACTGAATGATAAAATTACTTTTAGGGGTTGATAAAATCTACCGATGCACACAAATGAGACAAAATTAAAAACTGAATGGAAAAATTACTCTTTTATACCGATAACAACTCTTATTAGTTACCTAGTCTTTCAAACTGTTCTTAATTTAAGATTTGATCAAGTATACATTTTTTTCATATGATATGAATAGGTGTGGTGGTTGTCTCGACGAGGTATCTTGCCATTAGCAAACTGACCAGAGCTGGAAAGATGAGATATATCGTCATTGGAAGAAAAATGACTAAATCTTGATCTTGTCATCATAAAATAATCGACAGTAAATATCTTGATGACGAGATATTTCGTCATTCAAAAAGTGGTCAGATCTTGAAGGACAAGGTATCTCGTCGAAATTATTTGGATGGCTTAAAAGCATCAACTAGAAGCTGGCAAAAATCTTTGGACGACGAAATTTGTAACAAACTTTATATTTTAAAACTGATGTTATAATTAGTCAGTTCATTTTTACCTAGAAGACAATAAATAACTAATAATGGCTTAAGAAACACTTTTTAAGCCTCCTTAAAATAACTCATTCAAAGCCAATCGAAGATCGTCGTGACACGGGGATGGGGCAGGTTAAATCCGTTGTGGCCTTAAATGTCCTCACGTCGGTGTGGCGCCAGCTCTGGTGTGATTTCGTCAACTGACCATGGTGCAAAATTAAGTGGTGTTAACGTCGGATCCCTTCGGGTTTGATATCGGACAATTGTCGATAGCCCGTTGTTTTGCTGCAGTGCAACGTTAATAAAAATACATATCTACACAATACTAGAATTTGTGTTGAAAATTAGAATATAAGAATTGAGACAAAACTGAAAACTTTCTATATTTTTTGAGGAATGAAAAAATTGCCTTTTGGTGCTTAAAATCTCTTATTAGTTGCTTAGTCTTTATAATTGTTTTTAATTTGAAATGTCATTTGATGTGTGTAACCTTGAATACATTTTTAGATTGTTTGACCATTACCTGATCTGAATATTTCTGTTAAAAAACATTAAATAGAAGCCCGGCAAAAATCTTTCAACAATGAAATATGTAACAAACTTTATATTTTAAAACCTATGTCATAATCAGGTAGTTTATTCCAATCTAGAAGACACGAAGTAACTTTAATTGGGTTAAGAAATGTTTTATTTGCAAAGGCATTGGTACAAATATATCTATTAACTGTAGGGGGAAAATGACCTAATATGAAATACTTTATTTAAATTGCGTGGGTGACTGTCTAATGAAAAATTTAGCAAGAATCTCTTTGGTTTTCAGCATTGTCACTAAAGCTGTTTCGAAATGTTGAGGGAACTTTTTTGCAAAACACATCGCAAATATTCGAAAAAACCCAACAGATTTTATAAAATTTTGGAACCAGCTGTTTTGGAAAAGGTTGCCCAATATGCGACACCAAGCATTCTTAATATGAGTTATTGTGTCATTATGTGTATTCACAATGACAAAGAACAACACATGAATATGAAATTACATATAAAGCTGATTATATACCAAGAGCAAGATCTTTGCAAACAACTTACCTTATATGTCTAAAGATCTGACAAAAAGAAGTCTTCCAAACTCTTAAAAGTGATGTGCCACTATAAGTTTATACTGAAGCATGAGTAAGTATGAAGTATGGGGGATATTATGTTTACAATGGCTCTGCAGTCTTCCTAGCTAATAGTTCATGACACTTCCAGAAAGTGAAGACACCGTATGGTAAAGATACAGGAGCATCTCATATTAGGCAAGTGTCTCATATCAGGTCACTTCCCCAATGTATCACATAGTGACACATGAAGTTACAGTGTTGTACGTAAAAAGAAAACGTAGAAAAGAGATCAACAAGGGTCCAGATACTTCAAAAAGTTCTATAACTTCCAATAGAGTGCACTGACGAGTCTAGTCTTCTCTGTACAGGAAACATTTCGGACGAACATAATGTCAAGATGATGATTATAGCCTTGTCAATAATACTCGCTTAAAAATTGGACATTTGGTTTACACACCAACATTTGTTACAGGGAGCCCTCATAGAGGAAATTTAAAACAGACTAAGCATAGGTAAATTTTAAGTGTACCGATGATCATGTGATCAAAATTAGTAGTATTGTGACTCTTACACTTCTTTCGTCTGCCAGTTTAAAAAGAACATTAATCCCCTGATTGGTCACTTGATGGAAGAATTTATCCACACAATAAAGGATTGGTCCAATGAAATAAGTAATGATCATCACAATACTTTAAAGTCTGAAGTAATCAATAAAATGTTAATATTTTTCACAAAGTTCGAAATAATGATGAAAGATTTGTCCATAATATTAATAAGTTATAATTACATTAATTTTTTAAACTATTAAATAAGAACAAAATGTTGGAATTTTCACACATTATGAAATAATGTGAAATACTTTAGACACACGCAATGGAACATATAATAGAAGTGTAGAATATTTCCAAGCAAGATACAAATAATAAAAGGTAAGAATTTTCAAAGAATATGAAATAATGATGAGACTTTCGCACGCTATGAAATATCTGATAAAAGGGTGAACATTTTGCCAGTAAGAAGTAAATTATAACAGGTTAGAATTTCCAACAAAATATGAATTTATTGTGCATCATAAGATTTAAATGCATTCAGGTCGGTTTAATTTTAGAAACGAATCAATTTCTTCCTAATCTCTAATTTGCATTTTGATCTAAGACTCTTGAGAACTAGAAATGCTGGACAAAAATAAATGCGACGGTTAATTTTAAGTACTTCGGACTTTTTGAAATAATTAGTTTACAAAGAGGATTTTAACGAACTCCTCAAAGGATAATGATTAAAATATTAGCTTCCGGGCCAAGATCAGATCTCATTAGATTTGAATGTGCACCACAACTATTTTTAGTAATCAATCTATTTTTAGTTCTCAAACTTTAATTTACATTTGAATCAAAAATTCATGAAAATTAGTCTTGACGGATAAATGCTTTGAATTTGCTTTAAAGTTTAATTTTGCTTTAAGAATAAAACACAAAACCTCCTGTAAAAAGAATATATAAACAAAAGATAAGAAAGGATACCACTGTCTTTATGACGGAAATAGTGAATCCCATATAAATTCAATTGACGTCAAAAATAATTTGGAAGTAAATCTGAAATGACGAGAAAATTGGAAAGAAACATAAAACTGTTTTATGTAAATTCAATCGATGTCAAAAATAATTTTAATGTCACTTCAGGAGAAACGACGGAATATTTAAAGGAACCAAAAAATAAGATTATAGATAAGCTTTCGAATGACAATGTGACAGATTTTAAATTCTCTTGAAGTTTATCTTGTGGGAATATCGCATGTGATGTTAAAAATCAGTTTTGTAACCTTATTAATACGATTTAGAAGGTGCTTGCAGTTTTGAGGATTGTTATTTTCAGTATTTAATGTTCGTTTCATGAGAAATAACTTTATTATTTCAATCTTACCGCCGTAAATAATCGAAATTTTTAGGTAACTAACATTTTTCGAATCCAATAAAAACATTCATACCACAAAATGTACAATATAAATGTAAATGTCTACCAGATGTTATCTAAGAATTTAAAAGAAGTATCAGAACTAAAATGCCTCCGTGGAATCTAATTTTCTGTCTTAAAACCTTTTTTTCTGCTAAAGAAAAATTAATTTTTCCTCAAAATATCTACTACAATTAGGGAGTTGGAAGGATCTTAGGTATTGACAAGTTAATTTACTTAATTTTTGCGGATCTTTTACTCAGAATATACTGAATAAACTGTTACTATCGTCGCTTTCATAATGTTTGGCGTTAATTTTCTTCGACATTAAAATATTTGCTTAGGGCAATTAGACTTCTTGAAGCAGTCATTTGAAACACATGTAATGGTATGTCTTCAGTTAAAAAGAAAACTTAGCTTTTATGCTGATAATGCAAATTTACTTAATTTCTGTGTACCTTTTACTGGAATATACTGAATATACTGTTTCGATATTTTGTTACATGCTCAATAAACTTTTACTTATAAATTGAAGTGAAGACTACTTAGCGAAATATTTGTAAATTTGAAGTAGTTTGATTCATTGCTGTTTAGGTGATATTCTATTGTCCTTTATTTACAATAGAATCCTTTGGAACAATTATATCGTATTTCTTCTTTTAATAGAACCTTTTACAAGTATTCCAATGGTCCAGAAGGTCAAATTTGGTTAGAAGTCATGCAGGGAAGATTGTACGTTTCAAGGTGGAATTATTTGAACCCCTCATAGGATTGATTCTATAAGTGCCAAACTGAAAGAACATTAGAGTAACTTGTCAAAAATTCATGCTACCTTAGGAACAAAAGCGTCCTCTATATTTAGCTTTTGAAAAAAAAACCTTCCATTTACTTACTCTATTCAAGACTAAGTAACAAGCGTGCGTTCATGTAATCCACACCAGTTCTCTTTTATTGATGCTCACATATTTCATTACAGTTTATAAGGTGGTGTAATTAGAGTAACTATTCAAGAGTATATACTACCTTAGGAACACAAACGCCTTCTGTATTTAGCTTTTCAGAAAAACACCTTCCAGTAACCCTATTCAAGACTGAGTAACAGGCGTGGATTCAAATAACCCACACCAGCTCTCTTTTATCAAAGCTCACATATTTCATTACAGTTTATAAGGTGGTCAGTTAATAGATTACGCAAACAAAACCAAGTTATGTTGAAAACCTATCTAATGTGATTAGTTCAAGAAAGAAGCGAGGTAAAACTGAAAAGAAATATACGAAGGATTCAAAATGTTTCCCTGTTTGCATTTGCAATTGAGCTTTGGTATTTCTTGTGACGTTTGCCTTCAGGGTCTTTTAAACCTGCTTCCCTTCTCTCTTTGTAAAAGATTTAAAGCTCTTATCAGACTTTTTAAATTTTTGAAAATCTCCGTTATCTAAATCGCGGAAATAAACGTGAAAAAAACTTATGGTTTTAGGGTAAACACGAGAATTAAGAAATTCCTTCTTTCAAGCAAAACCAGCAGTCCGAACAAAAGAGGCTTTATTAAATTCTTCGTATTTTTTTTGAAGCTCCGAACCAAGATCCTAATCTAGTTAAATAATGGAAAGAAGGAAATTGGAAGTTACAGCCGACAGCTATCGCTTCCGAAAGTTTAACAGTTTCGGTTAAAAGTTCGGTTGTTCAGTAGTTTAAGTCTCAAAAAAGACGTTTCCCACATTATAGGAAATATATGTTTTCAAACTTAAAAGAAATAATTTACTTTCTTTTCATACTTTCAGGTTACTGCTTGGTGTAATATATTCGGGTACAATAATTGCTTCTTATACAAGACTGTCTGTAAAGTATCCAGCCATTAATAATGTAGCGAAAATTGTTTATGCTGCCTACTTTGATACAAACTAGGCACAAAAAGAATGTTTTGAAAAGAGGAAGAGACCTTAGGAGAAATATGTGCTATCCCGAGGTGCCTACTTTGAAGGAAACTAGGCGTAAAAAGAGTGTTTGAAAAGTGGAAGAGACCCTAGGAGAAATATGCAAGATTCCGAGATGCCTACTTTGAAGGAAACGAGACTACTAAAGCAGGCCTCGAAATAGATTTTTTACAACAGGTGCACCTTGTGTACCTAACATTTTAAATTAGGTGCCCAAGTTATATTTTAAGAGCATATTAAAAAAAAAACCGGAATATAAGAGCATTAATGTAATTTAAACTACTTTATTGGTTTGGTATGTTTATATAGGTCTCAGTAGTAGATAGCAAATAAAAATATTTAAACATCTAAATTCTCCCTTATCTCTGGCGCACGGCTGTCGAGACAGTCGCTTCAACAGAGCCATCTGCAAAATGTTTCGAGTTCTGGTGGCAGTGAAGCATATAAACCCGTTATGGCTCAACAATTTTGGTTTTGCATAGTGTGTATTTAGTAATTTTAATTACGTTCCTTTAGAGCGAGTGAGATCGATACTAATATTTTGTTCAAGCATCAAAATAAGAAAAAACACGTTCCCCCCTTTTTTTTTGACGTTAGATACCCCCATCGGGAAGGAATTAGGTGCACAATTTTACTTTCATGTGCACAGTGCACTCGGGTATTTCGAGCCCTGTACTAAAGTGTTTTGAAAATTGGTGGAAGATACGCTGAGAGAGAAATATGTGAGATCTCGGGGTGCCTACTTTAAAGGAAACTAGACGTAAAAAGTGTTTTGAAAATAAGAAGATACTCTGGAAAAATATGTTAGATCCCGAGGTGTCTACTTTGAGGGAAACTAAGTGTGAAAAGAATGTTTGAAAAGTGGAAGAGACCCTGAGAGAAATATGCAAGATTCCGAGGTTCCTACTTTGAAGGAAACAAGGCTGAAAAAGTGTTCTGAAAATTGGAAGATACAATGAGAGAAATACATGAGATCCCGGGATGCCTATTTTAAATGAAACTAGGCGTAAAAAGTGTTTTGAAAATGGAAAGCGGAACTCTGGAGAAATATCTTAGATCAATATGTGCCTACTTTGAAAGAAACTATAGCTTAAAATGAGTGTTTGAAAATTTAAAGATACCCTGGAGTGAGATCCCGAGGTGCCTACTTTAAAGGAAACTAGACGCAAAGTGATTGTTTGCAAAGTGGAAGAGACCCTGGGGGAAATATGCAAGATCTCGAGGTGCCTACTTTGAAGAAAACTAGGCATAAAAAGTGTTTTTTACCTACTGACCCTCGAACTCAGGATAGATTCATTGGCGTTTTCCTTTCAACCTTACTTTCACGAAAAATATTTATAGCTGCAAAGCAATCATTCATTCACACATTCCATTTTCTGTTATTCCGAGTGATACAAATCCAAAGTACTCTAGATATTGTCAGCAGCATCCGTGTCACTTTCTTCAAGTTTTTTCAATTTATTTTCGCTTAATCCGGTTTCTTTATCGGAATCTAAATCGGAACAGGAGAGCTCAGCACCATCGGATTCATTTTGGATCCTCATCCACCATCGGATGGTACTCGTGACATATTTCCAATTTTTTCATACATCATGGTATTTTTGTGCTGAAAGAAAGAATAATGCGTGGTTTTGAAAAGACCTGAGAAGTTCTGTGTATTTAGATTCACAATTTTTAAAAATTGAGTTACAAAAATTTTTCCAACTGTGTGCTTATAAAATATAATTACTAAAAATCACAAGAAATTGTCAAAATATCAAATTGTGTTTTAAAGATATGCCAATATATATGAGGTCAAGTAAAGGAATAAAAAAGCACTGTTAAATAAACAGTGGTTAAACAACTGTTTGATTTCCTACACTATGATCATTCTGTGATAAATAGAGAATTAAGTTCCGCAGGTGTCTTTTTGGAATCTGCGGAAACTTCATGTAAATTTAGCTGTAGAAGATTTAAAAAATAAGTTACAAAAATATTTCTTCTGTATGCGTATTAAATAAGGTAGGTGTTTAAATAACTTAACACTGGAACAATACAACGAGCTACTGGCGACGGTCCGGGATCAACCCACGAAGGTAAGGATTTAAGGACAGCACCACATTAATTTGAACCATGGTCAGATGACGGGGCAACACCTGGGTAGCACCACACTCTCCAAAATTCCACACCATGCCAACGTGAGGACATTTGGGGGCCACAATAGCTTTAACGTGCACCTGAACCCTTTGTACACGAAGGTCTTTGGTTAAATTCGAACTCGTAACCCTCCTTTTGCAAATTCGTTACTCTTCAAACTGGGCTACCACAACCCGCTTATCAAATAAGATTACTAAACGTCACAAGAAAATGTTAAAATGTCAAATTGTGGTTGAAAGAAATGACAATACATTTAAGGTCAAATCTATATAAATTATAATGGAGTGTTTGTTTGTACATTGAATATATTCCAACCATTTCAAATTTTCTATCCGTTTTGGACCCTTCTGAGGCCAAATCCGCCTTTTGCGTGTTTGTCTTTTCGTCTGTATGTTCATCTAAATTTCTGTCTGTCTGTCCATCCGTCTGTATTTTGTATGTGCCCTATACACGCCCACGCGGTTTAATATATTATCATGAAACTTTGCATGCTTGGAGTACTTATCTTCACTTAGTGACTGAACTTAGTTACGCAAGTCTGTCTGTCCGGCTTTCCGCTCTATGTTCGATTTTGTGTTTGTAGAGGCATCACATGAATTTTATTCCAGATATTTGATTACCAGTGTGCTTTATTTTATACAATATATAGTAGTTTTGTTGAATGCGATATTAAACTTTTCTTTATTTCGACATTTAGATAAGTTTCATTCTAAAATACCTGAGTGTAATTAAAACAACCATAATTTGGTAGGTTTGGAAAATCTGGAATATATATCGAGTATTACGATTACTTGGATTGGTTTACCGGTACTGCTGAAAAGGCAATTTTTTTTCACATTTTTTTTTTGTATGTCATTTTAACTCTGATACTTCATTTATTTCGAGTCTTATTTTTGTTCTTTGCGCAATGTAAGCGATTTCAGAATATTTGGGATAGATGATATTTTTCAATGAACGAGAATGAAACGGAAACTCGTGTTGGTTGATCACGTGTAGTGGTATTTTCTGTTTCTTCGCTCTGAATTTTTTCGCATTTCTAAATTTTGTGCACTTTTTGTTGTAAGTTGAGGCAACTGTGCGAGATTAAGAGCTAAAAAAGAATTAATATCTTAAGAACAACGTTTTACCCGAAAACTTTTACTTGTTTTATTTTTCATTATTTTCCTTTATAAATATTCCTTATAAATTGCATTTTCTTTTCATCACACCCAACATTACCAGGAATTATTCAACTTAAAAGGGCAGGTTAGTCATAATAAATCAAATATTAAGTGTAATCATGACGTTATTGAAAGGATAGTAGTGTGATCTTTTCAAACATTAAAAAAGTTTTTGTCATAATGACAGAAAAAGATGGCAAAATTCGAGAATATCGCATGCCCAATGCAAGAGTGCCACAAGTAAAAAAAAAAAAATTTTACTATAAGTGCGAGAACACTCACCATAAATAGTCATTTTTATTAATTGAGCTGAGTATGAAAATAACTTAAGAAATGGAATTCCGAATAACCCTCAAAATCGGCTTTTGTAGAGTAACTTTAGCATCACCTTTCGTCATTTTGTAGCTTTGCCATACAGCAAGGGTGCAAAGAATGTGAAATGTATTACATTAATGCATATGTATGTGTAGGATTTGTGTCCAAAGTAAGTTGTAGAAATTATAAAGAGGGAGAAAAGTTTTAAAGTATTATAGTATACGAAAGACATATGTGATTATATATATTTTGACCATTCTTCAATCTTGAGTTAACCAATTCAAACCGAGTAAGGTCGAGTATTTTACTAGTAAAGGAATAAAAAAGCACTATTAAATTAACAATGGCTTGAAAAATACTTGGTTTGCTAAATTATGGTAATTTATTGCTGAACGAAAGAAGGCAGCTTGGCTTTGAATACATACCTGAGAAGTTTTATTTTTTTAGCTATATCTTTTTAAAATTGACTAGCAAAAAAAATTTTTGATGTGTGCTATTCAAATAAAATTTTTGAAAGTCACAAGGAATTATCCAATTAAAGACCGTCGTGTACGAGGGTGTTGGTGTGCTTTAAATACGTCTTAGCTTTGAATGTATCCACGTTGGTGTGGTGTAGAAGTTGTTCGGAGAGGTGAGGGCCATATTAGGCGTTGACCTCTTAAACTGACCATAGTTCAAAATTACGAAGTGTTATCCTCAGACCTTTCCCTTCGGGATTTGTCTGAAGCGTCACCAATAGCCCGTGGTGTTGGTTTAATGAGTCGGTAATCAGCTACCTACCTGACAAATAAAGTCTTGTGCTATGCTTACTTTAAAATATTCCTATTATTTAAGTCATATTGTCATATTGATGTCTGCCTAATGTGATTGATTTAATTTTATTTCTTTAAAAAAGACAGGAATGTTTTTGTTACCGTTTATTCTTCAAACATTTTATAATTTTGTTGACTGCTCAAAAAATGACACACACACACACAAACACAATCTCTCTCTCTCTCAAACATTTAAATTTTTATTAATAATCGTACTATAAGATTAAACGTATATTTCAATTTGATACATTTATATTGAGCGCTATTTTCCAACAGGTTTTATAATTCACATAATAGTTATTTAGATCGTTTTAATCTATTTACCAATTCAATACCATTGTTCAAAAGAATATATTCGCATGCTTTGTGAATGCGTTATTTGTGTATTTCTGTTCATTACTAGCGCTGTAATTGAATTCGCTCAATAGCACCACGAATGGAGAAATAAATATACACCAACAAGCCGGTGTATATATAACACGAAAATTCCATTCGATTTCAAACTAAGTGAGTTTATCACGGATATTGAATTCAAAATAGGTACCCAAGAGGAGCGAATTGGAGAGCTGAGAAATATTTAAATCAGCATTTTGAGTAACTAGAAATATTTATATCCAACAATAAACTTCGAATCCAATTTAAAAAGGATTATCACCTAGTGGGCTCTTCTGAGTTTATAGAAAAGCAAGGAGCTGTGAAATGAATTCCCTTTCCCCCAATATGCATTCTAATAAACTGAAAACTGTGAAGAGTGTAATAATAATAATAATAATAATAATAATAATAATACGATAATTATTCCATTCTGTAAGCTTTGCATTGCAGATTTTATCCATGCCCATTTCAGAAATAAGCTCTCTCAGGGTTAAATACTTGCCTTTAAAAACTTCATTTCGTATTCCGAACCTTTTTTATTTCATCCCGAGCGCTTTGTTTTATTAATTTCCTTGATTTTCGTTTTTTGTTTGGTCCCGTTGTTTCTTGCTTTAAAAACGCAGATCGCGAATGAGCCATTTGGGAGCTCCGTTTATTGAGTTGCTTAAACATGTGTCGTTTATTTAAACAAAGAAGTCATCGCTCGAATCTGTTTATTGCTGAAGAGACCAATGAGCGCTCTTTATTTCCACCTGCAATCCGCAGAGCCTGCTTCTTTAATGAGATTCATAACAATAAGCAACGTTTTCATTTTGCGCTCGTATCTCGTTCCAGATAAGAACTGGCCGACCAGTACAATGCTCAGGTATTGTGCTTTTCGGTAGTAAATGGGGTTCTTTTTTTTGCGACTTTTGTTACGACTCTTTCTTCTGAAAATGAGCACTTGGCTCATTTTTTATATCTTAACGGCGTATTATCATGTGTTTCAATTATCTTTCTGCTTAACAGGGAGAGATCTTTCGGGATCTTTAGAATGCAGTAGCCGCATTTCTTCGCTAACTATGGTGTGGTGAGGATGGTTTTCCAATAAGACAAGCCCCGATTTCATCAAGCGAAAAGGAGTTTTTGTTGATGTTGTTTTTTAGGGTCTATATAAGTGGATATTCGAATTTCTCCAGATTGAATATAATAGAAAACAATGAAAGTCCATTGTATGAGTTTCTTCATCTTTAGGGAGGCAATCTGCTTTTGTGATTGTAAAAAGGTTTTCCAATATGGTATTACCCAGTTCCATCACGTGAAGTAGAGGAGACTGTTGTACCTAAGGTATAGAGTCATACATAGGGGCAGTCACTATAAATAATACTAGAGAGAAGGGACTTTTGTTTGAACAAGTTGGTAACAATGGGCTAGGATGTCGTAGTCACTCGTTTTGTTGAAGGTGGTGACTTCAACAGATAAGTCGCATTTTGCATTTTTCTATTTTTGCCTACCTAAAGTAATATTCTCAAGTAGTTTTCTCTATTTTTCATCATTCTTCAGTGTACTTTACAGGCACACACTGTTTAGAAATCAATTATACTGCTTTTAAAGAGTTAATTCATATTTTTTAGATTGTTCACCCAACTTCCACCCTGCCATATTGTCGATCGAATTCAATATGGCCAGCTGTTTTACCAAGTGACATTTTGGCCTGTCGTACCTAGGGATAATATAAACTGCTCTCTCTACGTGCAACAGCAGATCGTCAATTGATCTGTTTCCAAGCTGCTTTGAAAATTTCAGAATGTAATGTAATTCATAGGGAAAATGATTTGGTATGTGCTTATGTAAAATAAAAAAAAAATACTTTTAAAATGATTAAAAACTTAAATGTCCTGTTCCTTTTACCAGTTTTTTGTTAGGATTAGGTTTTCACACTTATTAATACACTCAAAAGTGACACACTAAGAAAAATATTAGTTCCTTCGCTGTGATCTATTGTTAATGAAGAAGTCTGGCATGGTTTTATGGCTTTTTGACATTATTTTTGCATCAGTACTTGGTATGATATTTTTGTAAATAATCTTAATTTGAAGAGAAAAATGCTTCTTGATTGTTCAATAATGTTGTTCAATAAAATTTGAGTTGAAATATTGTTTAACAGTATATTTCTACGCCTACTGTGCCTGTCCTTAGGTACAACATCCCCTGTCCTTAGGTATGGACAGGGTGTCGTACCAAGGGACAGTGGAAGAGATTAACAACTTTCCATTTTTATATTGATAAGAACGAAAATAGTCACCACTAAAATAAAAATAGGTAGCAAAATACATCTATTTCAACATGAGTAGTAGCAAAACCCTCTAAATTTGATAGAAAAAATTGGAAAATTCAAAATAAAATTGTTTACCTATGGTACGACACCTTCTCGTACTGGTTGTTTTTGTTCGGAGGATATGGCATCTTTTGAGACTTATTATTATGGAAGTTAAATATGTGCAATTATGAATGAATTTCTACAGTTTTTTTCGGACAGAGATAGTTTGATATCACCTTGTTTTTGTTGGTTTGTTGTGTTTGTTCGTATTTGATCATGCTTCGCTGGACACAAAACATACAATATCAAACACACACAATGAAAGTTTTACTGACATAGAAGAGTGCTGAGATTGAGAGTCAATTGTGTCTAGGGGTTGTTTCGTAGCTAGTTTCAAAATTATGAAATGATGGCGTTAGAAAAGTTTCCGATAAAAGGCAAAATCTGTATCAAAACAAAGAGTAGCAAATTGAGGGTCATGTAAGATAAACATTTAAAATAGATTAAAAGTATTAATTTCTTGTTTGGATTTAAATATATTGAGATAATAAATAGTTAGTATAATGTCAGATTAGTCTAAAGAGAGTTAATACAATTTTTTTGTAAAGTTTTTAAGGCTGTCAGTTAATAACGTCGAATGGAAGCAACACAACGAAGTATTGCCAAAGAACCGAGATCTATCCCGAAGGAATTTTGGTATTTAAAACCTTAACATTGCATGAGGACGTGTCTTATTGTTTCGGGACAGTGGCATCTAGCTCCATTGGGAACTCTGCGCCATGTATAAAATATACAATATAAAATCTACAAGATATATTTATTCACCAATTGGCCGATTCTCAGACTGAAGACGACGTTCAAAGGGAAAGTTAAGAACATGAAAGAAATAAAAAGAAATAAGACAGAGTACACCAGTCATATCCCAAAAGACATAAAAAGGTTTCCAGTTTAGAAGAGGTTCAATTATTCCCTGGGTACATTTCTCTCATCTATGTTACAAGGGTTGTTCAAATGAAAAGGTACGAAACGACACTGTGGGCATAAAGAAGACTTTATTCAAAGTATACACCATAGGCCAGAAAACAACGAGCGGAAGGATTCCTTGTTTCCATAATTCATGTGGCCGTGACGAGACCCATTCCTTCACAGAGTCCTTGAGTTCGTCGTGCGATTGAAGCGCTTCCCCTTCAGATGTTTTTTTTTCAGAGGACCAAACACATGGAAATCGCAGGGCGACATGTCTGGGCTGTAGGGGGGATGGTCAAGCTGCTCCCACTTCAACTTGTCCAGTTCCGCGTGTGTGACCATAGAGACGCGTGGACGCGCGTTATTATGGAGCAGAACCACACCCTTCTTGAGCAGCCCCGGTCTTTTGTTCTTGATGGACCTTCGTAGGCTTCAGAGTGTCTCACAGTACACATCGGAGTTAATGGTTCTTATGTGCTCGAGGAATTCAACAAGTAGCGGACCTTAGATGTCGAAAAAGACGGTGAGCAACACCTTCCCTGCTGACGCCACGGCTTTGAACTTTTTAGGGGGAGGTGACGATGCATGTTTCCACTGTTTGCTGTCACGCTTTGTCTCCGGCTCGTAGTGATGGCACCAGCTCTCATCACCTGTGATGATCCGTTCCAGGAAAGCGGGGTCTTCAGGATACCGAAACAGATGTTGGAGTGCTAGCCCCATACGCAGTTCCTTTTGTTGGTCGGTGATCTGCTTCGGAATCCACTGCGCTCACACCTTCCGATAACGCAACCTGTTGTCCACACTGTTCCAACGCTGACATCCACCTTCACCGCCAACATTCGCAATGTGACACGCCGATCACTCCTCACTAGGTCGTCCACCTTGTCGATGAGATCAGCCGTGATGACTGTGTTTACCTGGCCTGGTCTCTGGTCATCAACCAAACTCTTACGGCCTGCACAAAAACGGGCACTACATTTTCTCACTGACTTGTCGGACACACAGTCATCCCCGTATACGGTCACCATCCGGCGATGAATAACGGCCGGTTTAACACCTTCCGCTGTCGGAAATCGGATAACGACTCGCTGCTCCTCAATCGTCGAATTTTGCAATGTGAACGCCATCCTGTCCTCACACACTCTGCCGCGTCAATTGGACGGCCCTCTTTATAAGAGCCTCCCCTGCTTATGCGGGAGCCCGCGCATGCTCCGATCCGCGCCGGAGATTCCAATCGCATCCCTAGATGTCTCGCTACGTTATCCCATAGTGGCATTGGCAAATATGTTAACGGCTACGTTGTTACGACGTTTCGTACCTTTTCATTTGAACACCCCTTGTAGTAAAACTTTTCCCATGCGAATGTCCATTTACTTGACATTGTTTGGCACAGCTTTGCAAAATATAGCCCTTTGGTCTTAAAAGCCCAACGAAGCATCCAGCAGAAGAACCTTGTTGGGCGCAGCTTGGTATGACATGGTCTTTACGCCGTCAAAACCATCCTGCCAAAAACCCATCCTGGATGTAGCTTGACATGATATGGCTTTTACGCCATCAAAACCAACCAGCAGAAGAACCTTGCTGAGTGCAGTTTGGTACCATAAGACCTTTGAGCCATTAAAACAAACAAGTAGAGGAACCACTAGAAGTGTGCCTCAAGAAGGGTATATTTTGTAGTGGACTACTTGTTGTTGTCGTCTGATTCTGTCGTATTTTCGTCGTACATTTCTGAGTCAGATGTTTCCGTGTGCATTTTGCACATCTTTGATAATGTCGATTATTTTCTCGCTATAAAGCTATTATTCAGAATGGTAATCGATGGTTTGAAGAACAGCTACTACGGGAGGCAGGTGTCGAGTCACATTATTATGACCACCTGTTAATATCCAGAATAACAGCCTTTTGCAGCACGGACAGCAGTTAGACGGCGTGGGAGCGAGTCAATAAGATTACGGAAGGTTACTACAGGTATCTGGAGCCATTCAGGCTGCAGTATATATGACATCAGCGGCAGGGTGCATGGTGAAGTGTCCATATTGCGAACATAACATGGCTATCGGGATGATCCCAAAGATGCTCAATTGGGTTCAGAACTGGTGAATTTGTGGGGCAGCGGAACACTTCGAAGTCTTTGCCATGCTTCTTCAACCAATCGCGGACAATTCTGGATGTATGGCAGGTGGCATTGTCCTGCTGAAAGGTCCCATCCTTCTGAGGGAAAACAGTCAACAAGTGTGGGTGTACATGATCGGTAAAAATGGATACATAACCCAATCAGTTGAGTGTACCTTTCACAGGTACCAAAAAACACAGACAATTCCATGAAAACATTCCCCACACCATAACATTACCACCATCATATTGTGTTCTTCCAGCAATTGTTGCAAGGTGTTTGTTCTCGGGCGTATCTCGTCGGACACGTGAATGTCCATCCGTTTGATAGAGCAGAAAACGTGACTCGTTGGAAAAGGAACCCTTTGATAATCAGTAGCAGTCGAGTTCTGGTATTGCAGCTCAAATTGAAGTCGTTTTTGCCGATGCAACTTTGTCAGCAAGTGTGCAGTAACCATCCGTCTTCTTCGGAGCCCCATACGTAACCGGGTTCGTTGTACTGCCGTCTTAGACACACATGGTTCTTTTAACACGTTAGTTGTTCAATTGTAGCATGTCGATCAGTCTTCACACACCGTCGTAACCGACGTTTACCTCTCACATCAATGGCACGCGGTGCACCGCAGTTTGCACGTCGTTTATTTTCAATGATGCCGTTACTCCAGTCACGATGCACTTCCCACTAGGGATGCGACATCGATAGCAAAACATCGATGCTTTGAAACATCGATGTTCAAAATTAAAACATAGATGTTGATAATACATCGACCCAAAAACATCGATGTTTTTAAAATTCAGTGTATTTAAACTTTTTTCCCCATTTCATAAAACTGGTTTACCAACTATTGATGCGACATTGACAGCAAAACATCGATGTTCAAAATAAAAACATCGATGTTGATAATACATCGACCCAAAAACATCGATGTTTTTAAAATTCAGTGTATTTAAACCTTTTTCCCCATTTCTTAAAACTGGTTTACCAACTATTGATGCGACATCGATAGCAAAACACCGATGTTCAAAATTAAAACATCGATGTTGATAATACATCGATCCCAAACCATCGATGTTTTTAAAATTCAGTGCATTTAAACTTGTTTCCCCATTTCTTAAAACTGGTTTAGCAACTAGTGATGCGACATCGGCTCCAATACATCGATGTTTTTTTCTAAAACACCAATGTTTAGAAAACATCGACATGGATGTCGCATCCCTACTTTTCAGACCCTTCATCCTTGGTCACTTTGGTCTAAAAGTATATTCAATTTACTGATTATGAAAATTATGCTACTTGGTTATTTTTAAAATTCTTATAACGGTACTTTTTTCATTTATAAATAAAACATCGACAACGTAAAAACATCGACAAGTAGAAACATCGATGTTACCAAAACATCGACCCCAATACATCGATGTTAAATACATCGACAACAATACATCGATGTTTTTTAAAAAACATCGATGTTTTGAAAACATCGACATCGATGTCGCATCCCTACTTCCCAAAGCAGCACGCAAGTATCTCACTAACTGTGCAGTTTCCGAAATACTTCCGCCATTGGTTCGAAAGCCAACGATCAACCTCTTTTTCAAGTCAGATCAATCGCGCGTTTTACCCATCACAACAACGAAGGATATGGTCCCAGATAGCTTACGTTTGTAACTTTTATACCCACCGTGCCGGTTAGTAATCTACGAAGAAAAAAAATCCGGCTCAACTCATGACTTCTGTTGATTGATATTTATGAGCCGGACCACATATATTCGCGCACACCTCTCTTTGGGTCAACCACGTCCACTTTCCGTCCTGCCAATCCTACGCGGACAGGGGAATTTTCGGGCAGCGAGTCCTAAGGCTCTGCTCCTCAAGTTTCTCCTACACGGAGCTTTCCCTAACCTTCAGTGGCTCATCCGTTGTGGGTTTAAAATTACTCGGTGTGGAGGGGTCTGCTTCCATTCGGAACGGAACCATACCGGTTAGTGCACGTGCCGCGTTTTATTGGATGTGAGCTGTTGACGTCTAATGTAGGTGGTGGTCAAAATAATGTGACTCTACTCTGTATAATTATGTGTGAGTTCAATACCCAAACAGGGCTTTACTATCGGTGTTAATTTCACAAATAATTTGTTGTTTAATTTTAATTTTTTGTAACAAGAGTTAGAATTTATCAAAGCATTTGCATCAGTAAGAGTTATTACGGTTTGTAAAGTATTTAATTTTTTCAGGCCTCCTTTGCCAAGTAATATGCAACTTCATTTTTTTTAATGTCCACGTGTGAGGAAAGAGTGCACATTTTCTCCAAGCACATGAGCTGGTGTAGAAATAAATGTATATTTTGGGTACATTTTGAGTTGTCATTTGTTATTGCTTCAGACCTGAAATCAAGGGGACCTGTCTTAAATAGATACGTAAAATAGCCTTATTTGTCCTTTAAAGGGTTGGATACTCTCTTATGAGATTTCAAAAGTACTAATAAAACTAAGAAACTCTTCTGGTAAAATAATAAAACTATTTAGTAACCTTAGTCACACAATAATATCTTACAAGTATTGAAAACGAAACCCGTCATTCCATATTCTGTTAGGAGAAAAAGAAAATTCAATATACTGAAAACAAAATAATTGCTTCTCATTCCAAAGCAACGAAAAAATTACGAAATTCAAAAGCATAAAGACTGCGTAACGTTTTGATTGGGTGTTTCAAAATGGCCTGGGGTAGAATTTTAATCACTTTTTTCCCCTAGGGAAAATCTTCTAAATCCAAAACTTCGTGATTTATTCCAGAGATAAAAGTTACTTTCTTTTTAAAATTTGAGAGTTTTAATGTAAAATAAATTGGAAACGCGAGAACCATTGTGTGTTAAATATTCCATGCATTAAAGAATGTATCCCCGTTTCGATGTATTTCTACTAATTGACCTCTTGGAAAAAACAATCATTAAAATTTCGAAAGAGGATTTATATTTACTAGAACTTTACTGAAACGAAAAGTTTCAAAAGTATCGATCTTGAGTTTTTGATCACTTGGTTAGTCTTATATGCTCTTTCAAATAACAACCCATTTTCTTTCAGCTCAAATTAGAGCTAGTTTATTTTAAAAGCTAATAAAAGTAAAATTTTACAAACTTAAATTTGTGAAAATTATAAATTTTTAGATTTTTAATCACTTATATAGTCAGTACTATATGCTTTGCAAATGATATTTTATTTCTTTTCTGGATCACAGGACTGTACGGAATTCTAGATCCGTATTAAATGACGTTAAAATAGGAAGGCTTACAAAGCATGGGATCTTACAAAGTCTTTGTACACTTCTTGACTACAAAGCCTCCTCTTTCCTCTGGCATGTCGGGTTTGTCAGAGCTTTCCTTCATTTGATTTCTTATGCCTATTTAAAATAGAAAAGTTTTCATTTAAATATTTTCGTTATCTATTTTGAAGATGAAAGAATTAAAATGAGATCTCCAACCTTTATCAGTAATATTATCATACCTGCACTGTACGTGACATGAATTTCAACGATGTTTTGAAATTCCTTTAGCCCATAGAGATGTTTTTAATTCTGTCAATTTTCGATATTTTGCAACTAAATTTTAGCTTAAATATAATGTTTAAAATTGTTGTTGCCAAAGTGAATAAACGAGAATTTTATACAGATTACAAAAGTGTAAAACATGTTTGTCTACGTTAAGTAGTTTTTGAGAAACAGAACTTCAAACATGCAACATTAAGCAATTTCACAACTGCTCTTCTAAGTTACAAGTCCTAAAAGTGCCTGAAACTTCGAAAATATTTAATTTTTAACCTAAATTATTTGGATATCGTTATTTATGCATAAATTAAATCCTACACCGAATTTCGTGAAAATCCATTACCATATGGCCACAGATTCTTAATGATTTTTTCTCATTTCACATCGAATCACCCAAAATGGTTTTTTCTTTGATTCACTGCATGGAGAGCTATTTCATAGATTTTTCTACTCCCCCAACGAGTTAGTAACTACACTCATCTGTCCAATTTATATACAACTGAATTTTCCTTTGTCTCTATATTTATGAAAGGGAAACTACTATAAAGATTTTTCTATCCCGCCCCAATATTAAGTAATTTTTCCTCTTAACATTTTCTGTAAAACTGTTGTTTCCTTTGATATACTATTCGTGCAAGGAAAGCGAATATAGATAATTTTCTACCCACCATGCATTCATTCCATTATCTGTAAGACTGTTTTCACCTTCGATTTGCTACTAATGCGAAGGAAGCTATTATTAAAAAATTCCTTCCCATGCAATTACGAAAATTCACTCATCTTCCCAATTCCTGTTTAGCTGTTTTATCTTTTGATTTAGTACTCCTGCAAAGAAGCTAGTATAGAGAAATTTCTACCCTCAACAATGTTGCATTTAACTTCACTCATCTTTCAAATTTCTGCAAAACTGTTTTCTCCTTTGATTCACTATTAATGAACTTCAAACTAGTATACATATTTTTCCATCCCTCTGCTATGAGAAGGTGACTTCATTCACCTTTCCAATTTCTGTAAAACTGTATCTCTTTTGATTAACTACTAATGCAAGAGAAGCTAGAAAACAAGATTTTCTACCGACACCTATGAGTATTTAACTTCACTTTGATTCAATACTATACAAGGGAAGTTAATATGCCGATTTTTATACTCCCTTCTAGGAGTACGCGTATCTTCACTCACCCTTTCAATTTTTGTGAAACTGTTTTATCCTTTTATTCATTACTAATGTTTGGTAACTTGTACACATATTTTTTTACCCTATGAGCAAGTTCTTTAACCTTTCCAATTTCTGTTTAAGTGTTTTCTCCTTTTATTCAATAATAATGAAAAGGAAGCTAGCATGCAGCATTTTCTACCCTCCCTCCTACGAGTACGTAACTTCACTCATTTCTCCAATCTCTGTAAAACTGTTTTCTCCTTCGATTCACTACTAATGTAATGGAGCTAGTATGCAGATTTTTCTACCCCACGTTCCCACGAGTACAAAGCTTCACTAACATTTCCAATTTCTAAAAACTATTCTTCCTTTTATTCTTTACTGGTACAAGGGAATCTAAGAATACAGATTTTTCTACCGACCCCTAACTACTTAACTTTTCTCATGTTTACAATTTCTATAAAACCGTTTTTAATTTGATTCACTATTAATACAAGGGAAGTTGGTTCACAGATCTTATTACCCTACGAATAATTTCACTAAGCTTACTAATTAAAAAAAAACTATTCTCTCCTTTTAATCTTTACTAGTGTAAGAGAAGCTAGAAGTACAGAATTTTCTACCGACCCCCTAATACTCAACTTTTCTCATTTTTCCCAATTTCTGTAAAACCGTTTTTCCTTTGATTCACTATTAGTGCAAGGGAAGCTGATGTACAGATTTTATTACCCTACGAATAATTTCACTAACCTTAATAATTTCTAAAAAACTTTTTCTTTTTATTCTTTAGGGAAGCTAGGAATACAGCTTTTTCTACCGACCCCCAAACTACTTCTTAACTTTTCTCATCTTTCCAATTTCTGTAAAGCCGTTTTTCCTTTGTTTCACTATTCATGCAAGGGAAGCTGGTGTACAGATTTTATTACCCTACGAATAATCTTACTAACCTTAATAATTTCTAAAAAAACTCTTTTATTTTATTTTTTAGGGAAGCTAGAAATACAGATTTTTCTGCCAACCCCCTAATTACTTCTTAACTTTTCTCATCTTTCCAATTTCTGTAAAGCCGTTTTTCCTTTGATTCACTATTCATGCAAGGGAAGCTGGTGTACAGATTTTATTACCCTAAGTATAATTTCACTAACCTTACTAATTAAAAAAAAACTCTTATCTCCTTTTAATCTAAACTAGTGTAAGGGAAGCTAGAAGTACAGAATTTCCTACCGACCCCCTAACTACTTCTCAACTTTTCTCATTTTCCAATTTCTGTAAAACCGTTTTTCCTTTGATTCACTATTAGTGCAAGGGATGCTGGTGTACATATTTTATAACCCTACGAATAATTTCACTAACCTTACTAATTTCTAACAAACTCTTTCCTTTTATTCTTTACTAGTGTTAAGGAAGCTAGGAATACAGATTTTTCTACCGACCCCCAAACTACTTCTTAACTTTACTCATCTTTCCTATTTCTAGGAAATTGTTTTTTCTTTTGTTTCACTACTAGTGTAAGCGAAACTAGTTTACAGATACTTTTACCGACCTCTAAATGTACTACTTAACTTTTCTTTAGCTTTCCAATTTCTGTAAAACTGTTTTTTCTTTTGATTCATTCCTAATGCAAGGAAAGCTAGTATACACATAGTAATTCTGACCCTACCCCGCCCTAAGTGTACGCAATTTTACTCAATTTACAATTATTTACGCAATTTTACAATTATTTCTGAAAAACTGTTTTTATTTTGTTTCTATATTAATGCAAGGGTAGCTGGAACATAGATTGTTTGATTTTTTTCTACCGGCCCTTCTACGAGAACATAACTTCATTCACCTTTCCAATTTCTGCATAATTGTTATCTCATTGACTTACGTTTAACGCAAGGAAAACTAGTATACAGATTTTTCTACCAACCACCTTAGAGTAGTTAACTTCAACCCTCTTTCCAATTTCTGAAAAATTATTTTCTCCTTTGATACACTAAAAGTGCAGGAGAAACTAGTATATAGATTTTTCTACTGAACCTCTAAAAGTACTTAACTCACTTATCTTTCCAAATTCTGTTTAACTGTTTATCAATTGATTCATTACTAATGCAAAGAAAGCTAGTTTGCACAATTTTGTTCTGACCCCTCCCCATCCTACGTGCACGCAACTTCACTCATCCTTCCATTTTCATTAAAACTGTTCTTTCCTTTGATTCACTACTAATGCAATTGGAACTAGTATACCGATTTTATTACCTTACGAGTAATTTCGCTAACCTTTCCAATTTATGCAAAAAAAAAATTATCCTTTGATTCACTACTCATGCAATTGAAGCTAGAAAACACATTTTTCAACCGACCCCCTCCCGACCTTTGAGTACTTAACTTCATTCATCTTTCTAATTTATATAAAACTGTTTCTTTCCCTTTGATTCACTACTGATGCAAGAGAAGTTAGTAAAGTTGTTATCTACAGTTCGTACGAGAACGTACTTTCACTAATTTTTCCAATTTCTGTAAAACTTTTTTTTCTTCTTTTGATTCACTACTAATGCAAGGGGAACCAGTACACAGAGTTTATTACAGTACGAATGATTACATAAAGGTTTTTAATTTATTTAATACTATTTTCTCCTTTGATTAACTACTGATGCGAAGAAAGCTAGTAAAAGTTTTTATACAGACCTCCCTACGAATACGTAACTTCACTCATTTTTCCCAATTTCTGTAAAACGTTTTTTCCTTTGATTCACTACTTAATGCAAGGAAAACTTGTCCACAGATTTTCACCTGCGAGTAATATCACTATCCTTTTTGATGGAGAAAAAATCTTTTCTGCTATTCTCTGTAAGAATAAGAGAGGGAATTTATGGAACTCTGTCTAACGGTATTTATGGTTCTACTGAGAAAAAACCCAGAAGCTATGAGGCCTCAACCTATGGTTTCTTAATAAGTTTCTGGGAGCTGCGATTATTACAGTCTGCCTTTTAAAAAAGATATACTCTATTTTAACAGATTATATTCTATTAAGCTGGATTCTTATTGCTTCAAAGAAAGATTTTTATGAAAACAAGTTCTTCTTTCGATGACATTTCAGGTGAGAAATCAAATTGATTAAAATTACACCATATATGAACTGCAAGTTATTAACCATGACACCATTGATGATATCTAATTGATGAACCATGGCACCGTAGATGAAATCCAAGTTATTAACAGTGACCTCAAAAATAGTACGTGGATTCTTTTAATCAAACAGTATTTCTTACTTTTTCTGTTTTCTATAGGTCACATTTCAATACACGTGAAACAAACCACAACTTTTAAGATGGTTCTTAAATATGTGCGTTTCTAGAGAGAGAGAGAGAGAGAGAGTGATAATTTATACAACCATATCTTAATAAATGAATCTCACAAAAAAAGGTTTAACTCGAGTTACACATGGTACAGACGAATGGCATGTGAATAAAACATTTTAGAGAAGTATTTTTGAACAAGGGGCTTTCTCCTGTTGGTGTAACTTCGGATTCTTTTCGAAGGAAAGTAGCAATATAACATTTCCATCTGATTCCATTCTAAGAGGAGCAATATAATTTTTTTAAAGGATTCTATTCTAACGAAAGGGAAAAAGAATGTCTCCCAAATATATTTGGTTTTAAGGAAAGAAACAATAGGGATATTTCCAAGATTCTTTCTAAGGTTGCAAGAATCCATAGATTGTTTCATTCAATTGGAGTACTGATTGAGTCATTCAGTTTATTGTGGTGCAAAAGGAGTTCTCTACTCGGAAATCTCGCTACGCCGAGAGGTTTAAAAACAACGCTCTAGAAGTTAGGCAGCCCTCTCGCAAAACCTCAAAGTTTCGGGACCGCACTTGGCGAGGAACAAAAGGCACCGTTGGCGAGGCACTTGGCGAGGAATGGGGCGACGGATGTGAGGCGAGTCAGAGTGAGTTGGGTGGCCGCAAGTTACGGAGGGACGTCGCCCTAAGGGCTGATCACTCGGACACGTGGACATGATCGTAGCTGGTGGCAGCGCTACACCATGAGGGCCGGCAGTGCAGCACAACAGGTAGGCACTTTCAATCACTGAAACGAGAGAACAATTTGTTTTTGTCCTTCGAAAACAAACTTTTTTCAGGTTTCAATCTGTTTTTTTAGTCTTTCGTTAATTAGGAACGTCAATCCCACATGTAGAAAAAATTACGCCTTAGTATAGTAATGAGTAATGAAAATACATTATACCGAGGTGTCATTAGCGAAGAAAATATTTTAGATCGTGGTTTCGTAAAATGCATAAAAAATGTTTTACATCATAGTATAGTAATAAGTGAAGAAAACACTTTTTACCGATGTGTAATCAGTATAGAAAATATTTTACATCGTGGTTTAGTAAAAATCATAGAATATATTTTACATTGTGGTTTAGTAAAAATCGTAGAAAATATTTTACATTGTGGTGTACTTGTAGGTGTATAAAATATGTTTTCATCATTGTGGAGTAGTAAGTATATAAAATGTTTTACACAGAGGTGTAATAAGGATAGAAAATATTTTCCACAGAGGTGCAATAAGTATCGAAAATGTTTTTCGTCGTGGTTTGGTAATAAGTATAGAGAATGAGGATTGTCTGTCCTATAGATGGAAAAACGTATGCTGTGTATAGTAAGAGGTATAGAAAATATTTACATTTGTAAAAAGTATATAAAACATTTTGCGTTATTTTTCTATATAGTAGGAGAGATAGAAATTTTTACGCCTTTGTGCAGCAAGGAATTTAGAAAATAGGTAACTTCCTAGTATAAGAAGTATAGAAAAAATTTTTGCGTCATGGTATAGTACGACGCATAGAAAAATATTTACGACTTCGTATAGTAAAGAGTATAGAATACAAGGTACTCCGTAGTGAAATAAGAAGTATCAGAACAAATTTAACATCGTGGTATAGTAATAAGTATACAAAAAAACATATACCTTCTTAATGAGTCTAGAAAACATGTTACACCGTAGTGTAATTCAAAGTTTCGGAAAAGAATTTGCATCATGATGTAGTAAGACAGAACAAATTTACGCCTTGACATACTAAGGTGTGTATAAAAAAACATGTTGCATGGTAGTATAATAAGATGTTTAAAAAAAATTTACAAGATGTTATAGTAAGAAGCATAGAGAAATGTTACACCTTCGAAATGAGCCTAGAAAACATGCTACACAGTAGTGGTATTACAAAGTATAGGACACAAATTTTCATCGAGGTGTATAAGGAGACGTATGAGGAAAATATTTACGTATTGCATAGTAAGGGGAGTATAGAAAACATATCTTACACTGTAATGTAACAATACGTATAGGAAAACAAATTATGTTGTTATGTTGTAAGACGCATAGTAAAAACATTTACGCCTTCTTATAGTTATGAGTACAGAAAACATATTTCTCCGATGTGTAATAAGAAAAGCATACCATAACATTTTACATCGTGGTATAGTGAGACGCATACGGAAAATGTTTTACATCGTGGTATAACGAGACGCATAGCGAAAACATTTTGCCATCGTTGAATAGTAAGAAGGATAGGGGAAAATATTTCGCATTGGTATATTAAGGGATATAGAAAACGTGTTACAATTTAGTGTAATAAGATACATAGCAAAGAATTTTATATCATGGTATACTAATGAGTGTGTAAAAGAAACTATGCCGTGGTATTGTAAAAAGTGTAGGAAAATGTTCACACCTGGTGTATGTAGTAAAAAGTACATAAGAAATTCCACGTCTTGATCTAAAAAAACCTTTAAGAAGTAGGTCACAGTATAGTTAGAAGTATAGAAAACAATTTTGTCACCGTGGTATAATAAGAATAGAAAAGTTTTATGGCCGTGGTATGGTAACAAGAACAGGAATAATTTTACGCCACTTGTAAGTACGAAACATCGAAAACATTTTAAACCCTCGTTCATAAAATGTGTAAAAAAAATTTCCGACTTTGTATACCATTATCCTCAACGAAATAAAAAATAATCTGCAATATTTATTACATAGGTGATAAAAGTAATTTCTTGCTGGAAAATAATAATTTTGATTCTGCAATGTGGTAAAAATTTACCAGTTACTATTATTTACAATGATATAGCTAAGATGATCTACTCTCCTGGTGATTGTATCGACGAAGTGTCTCGTCATTGTAAAAATACTGACCATATCTTGATGAACGAGATATCTCGTTGTTAGAAGGAAAGTGACCAAATCTTAATCTCGTCGTCATAAAAAATATAGTCAATACCATGCTAATGAGATAACTTGTCATTAGCACAATTGTTCAGATTTTAGAAGGACGAGATGTCATGGAGGATTTAAGCTGCTTAATAATATCGGTGATTTAGTTGGTGGAAATGTCTACTTTTTAAGCCCCGATGTATTAAGGAATATTTTGCAATTATTATTTTCCACAGTGATTAAAAATTACATGTTAACGTCTGATTTATATACTTAGCATTGCAGGTGAAACATTTTACTTCTGTACCTTTGAGGAAATAAAATTTCCACAACGATCACAGTAAAATCATTGAAAATTCCCATTAATGTCAGGTCAAATACTTTGTATTATAGGCAAAAATAACAACTTTTTAATTTTTGTGGGAATAAGAAGTAGCCTTAAGAAAATATACGAAATCAGCTGCAAATTCACGATGCATCCACAAAATAATAATAATAATAATATATATATATATATATATATATATATATATATATATATATATATATATATATATATATATATATATATATATAATTTGGTGATTAAGAACTGTTTATCTAAAAGTATGTTTGAAAGGGGGAAAAAATTTCACTCTTGGAATTTATAAAAGGGTTACTTTTTGAATACTAACACTGCAAGTAGTCACAATGATAAAGCATTTTTAAGAATCTCATATTAATTTCGGTGATTAAGATAATATATATCGTTTTTACGTACTATCAACAAATAATAAAAATGCACACTATCATCAGCGATTATGACGATTTGTCGTCCAGACAGAATTTGTTTTATGTTGGGATGTAGTGAGAAGTTGCATATTGCATATATTAATATTTTCACAGCACACGATATGGATTGAACAAACCAAGAAATTTCATTGATTATATAGTCTGTTTCTGAAGTAAATAAACAATTTTTAGGCCCTGAAACAGTAATAAGTTGCGGTTTGCAAGTACCCTTATTAACGTTATATGGATAAAATTGGGAAATCCCCATAACCTTCCAATTGGTTTAGACGAGGTATTTTGTCCATCAAGGTCTGGTTAGTTTTGATAATTACGAGATATATCGTCATCCATATATTACCATTTTATAACGACTATTTTAAGAGATCTGGTCAGAATTCTTCTAATAACGTGATATCTGGTCCATAAAGATCTGGTCAGTCTAATGATGAGATACCTCTTCAAGACGACCACCAGAAGGATTAACGTTGGTGACCAGAACGATTTGTAAAACCATTTTATAAAACTTCTTAAGTCGTTATGTAGTTCGCAGTTGGATGTTACAAATATAATTTCTTATAATACATGATATGGATAAGAAATAAAAAATACGAAGGAAATTCGGTGATTAAGAGTCTGTTTCGCAAGAAAAAAAACACTTTTCAGTTCCTTGATAAGCATAAATTTGCATTTTGCAAGAACCCGTGGTATTTACGTTACATCGATAAAAACAGAAATGTTTTTTGACGTCGCATTTAATTTTAAGTTTTGATGTAAGAAGTTGCATTTTGCAGATTCTATTCCCATAACATACGATATAAATTAAGAAAAACAAGAAGGATTGGTGATTATATAGTCTGCTGATCACACACAAACAAGTGTAAAAACATTTTTCATGCAGTGCTATAGTACTAAGCTGCATTTTATTTATACTCTTATATATATTCATAGTATATCGCTAAAAAAATTAAAAACACACTTCAACGTCAGAGATTAGGATAGTTTTGCCTTGTGTAAGTGAAAATGTTTGGCTGTAATTGACTCGCAAACACTATTATCAACAAAATAAAGCAATTTCGAATACAATGTAAACATTGGTGGTCAGGACAATCTGTTTCACAGGTGAAAAAAGCAATTTTTAAGCCGTGATGTTGTAGAAAATTACATTACAAAACAGTATTGCAGTATACAATATATCGAAACACTGCTTATTGCATATTCATTATCGATAAAACAATTCAAAATACGATGTGGCATAATACTAAGTTGCTTTTTAAATATACTTTATTCATTTATATCGAAAAAAAAATAAAAAATGCACATTAACATTGGGGATTAGGATAGTTTGCTTGCAAGTAAAAAACATTTTCTTGTGGTTGACTTAGTAAACACCATTAACAATATAATAAAATAATTACAAATTCATGAAAACATTGGTGGTTATAATAGTCTATTTCACACACGTGAATAAAACAATTTTTAAACTGTGATGTAGTAAGAAAGTGTATACTACGAATCAATATTACAGTATGAAATGTATTGAAACTGCATATTACATGTTCAATATCAATAAAAATAATTAAAATACCTATTAAAGTCGGTAATTAAGATAGTTTATTGTTGATTGGCCGTGGTGTAGTAAAGAGTTGCGATTAGCAAATACTTTTCCGTGTGTGTGTGTGTGTGTGTGTGTGTGTGTCTATAATAAAATCGATTTAAAAATCTTCTTAAGCTGCTTAGTTTTCACCCTAATCTTTCAAATATAGCTTAAGTTTTGAATTAAAACAGGTTAATTGACAAATTGTTTACTTAAATTTAGTGTTCTTTTTTCTTGAGAACTTCTTTTCTCATTCTTTCTTTTATGACTAAAATGAGGGGGGAAAATTCATGCCTTGGATGAGTATGAAGTTGCATTTTGCAAGTACTCTTATTCATGTTACGTTGATAAAAAATAGAAATGCTTATTGACGTCGTATTTACATTTTTAAGTTGCGATGTAGTAAGGCGTTTCGTGTTACAGATACTATTTTCCTTCGCATACAATCAGTATAAAAGAAATTGAAATTATCTATCAAGTCTGTTTCACACATGAAGAAAGCAGCCTTGATGTTGTAAGAAATTGTACATTACAAATCAATATTACTCTATGCAATGCATCGAAACTGAATATTGAATATTCAATTTCGATAAAAAAATATATATTCAAATTATCTTTTGAAGTCGGTAATTAAGATAGTTTATTTTGAAGTATAAGTAAAGAAAAAGAAAGTTGCGCCCATAGCAAATTCACGCGCGCGCGCGCGCGCGCGTCAATAATAAAATCAATTAAAAAATCATCTTAAGATCTGTTTTGTTTTCTCCCTAATACTTCAGACATTGCTAATGTTTTGAATGAAAAAGATAGCTGACAAATTGTTTAGGTAAATGTTTAGTTATTTTCTTTTTCTTATTCTTTCTCCCAGATTGAAAAAAGTGGGCCAAAAAGCAACAGTTATACCGTCTTGGATGAGTATAAAGTTGTATTTTGACATTACTCTTTTTCACGTAACATCGATAAAAAATAGAAATACTTATTGACGTCGTATTTATTCTTAAGTTGTGATATAGTTATAAGTTGCTTGTTACATATAAAATTTTCCTTCGCATACAATCAGCACTTAAAAAAATTGAAATTAGCAATGCACGCTCTCACACCTGAAGAAAAGAGCTTTTGTGTCTTTATGTAGTAAGAAATCGCACATTACAAATCAATATTATGCTTTGTAATATTGATTTGTAATGTGCAATTCCAGTACATCAAGGTAGAGTATCGGAACTACATGCATATTATATATGTACTAAAATACAGGGTTATTCAAATTGAATCATCTTAATTTAAAATTCCATATTTTCAAAAATAAACCACACAGAATGATAAGTAATACAAGAATACAAAGGAAAAATATCGAAGTTTTATACTGTCAAAAATAGATGTTGATCGTGTGCTCTTTGTGAAACTATTTCACGAAAACTGTTTTAGAAGCTTTTCAGTGTAATGGCGTATGTGGTTTGGATATGTTGCAAATCTGGCTTTTCCCCCAAATAAAGGAAGATCTCTCCAGCTTTGTTTTCCAACAAGATGGGGCACCACTCCACTGGGCTACAGAGGTTCGTCGTTTCCTTAATACGGAGCTACTTCGCAGTTGGATCGGCCGCTGTGAACCAGATGACTTGATGTTAAACAGCTGACTACCTAGGTCACCTGATATGATCCCATGCGATTTCTTCCTTTGGGGGTTTATAAAAGATAAAGTGCATATGCCGCCATTACCCACAAGTTTATGTGAACTCAAACAACGGATTTCTGCTGCTGTACAATAAATTACCACTGACACTTTACAACGCGTCTGGCAGGAATTTACATACCGTCTTGACATCATACATGTAACTAAAAGAAGTTATTTCGAATACTTGAAAAAAACCTTTCATATTTTTCCTTTGTATTACTTATGTAATTCATGTATTACTTATTACTTTGTATACATTCTGCGTCGTTTATTTAGGAAAAAAAAGCCTTTCTAAATCGGATGGTTCATTTTGAATAACCCTGTATGAATATTACTAAAACATATTCAATATAAATATTGATAAAACAAAGTAATATTTTATGTTTTTATGCTTGTTTGGATAAGAGAAGCCTGTATATTTGATGAGATAGCTACGTGTGTAATGAAATTTAATGTAATACAATTTCGAAAACAAACACCATTACAAATATTTGTTGACTTAGAGCAGAAACTCATTAATTGACATTTTTTTTAAAACTAACTTTTTACTCTCATGATTTGTGATATTGCAATCTGTTTAAAATATATAAAACTATTAAAAGAGTTTTAGTAATATTTTTTTATCTAAAAATACAAACTATTCTTTAACCAGCTGTTTTCAATTAATGAGCTTTTTCTAAGTGAACTATATAGGCTTTGATAACATTTAACTCATATACAAAATGCAAGTATCTATAATTAAATTTTCGGGAGCTATTAAAAAATTGAAATTATATAAAAATGTAATAGCATAAAGGGGAATGCTTTAGTTTTCTTAAAAGTTTAATTCTTATTATGTTTCTTTAATAATAAGATAAATACTTAATAAATTGTTTTGTACTTAAGTATATTGTTTTTCACGAGCTATTACTAATATATATATATATATATATATATATATATATATATATATATAACTTGACCAGATTCAGACCTTTGTTCATCTTGCTAGTTGATTAAGTATTCTTACTTGTTAATCAAGTATAATTAAATTTTAAACAGACTAGTAAGTATCATTATTCCAATCTGAAATCCATATAGAATTACGCATAAGTATTAAGTTCTTAATTTTAAAAACTAGTATACATGTACTTTGTTCAATAGATGCTTGCAGAATGTAATATCAGCAATACAATATCACATGATCGAAAAAAATTTACCTGCATTTAAATCAGATGACAACATTTTCAAGAAAGCGTTTCTCAACTGCAAGAAGTATTTCTTAGCATTTTAGAAATAGAAGGGAAAAATTCATTCGAGCTTACGTATCGTGTACAACAGAAATCACTGAATAATTACAAACCGTGTTATATTCAAAGAACTAAACAAATCCCAAAGAGAGAAGGAAATCTATTGGCATGCCTGAGGAGATACGATGGTTGTTTGCCGAAAAAAATCCCCAATCACTCAATCGAAATTTTGAGCAGAACAAAATATCTTTTATGTTGATGCTTTTCGAAACAATCTTTTGAATCACAAAGCAATATCTTTTCATATGACTTTTTCGATTCTTTCAGAAGGAATAGATTTTGTTCAAAGAATTATCGTTGGCAGTCATATTGCTTTAAGAGTTGAGAGCGCTACCTTTGACAAGCTACTATTTTAGAGTTGGAAAAGGGAGTTATAGATTTCCTTTATCAAATTTCGAAATATTTAGATTTGATATTCGAGTTTACTGTTTGGTATGGTTTGAAAGTTCAATAATATCTGCTGAAATAGTTTCTGTTTTAATATTAAATAAAATTTTGTTTGAAAATATATGTTTTTATTGGGTATAAAAATCTACTTGAAATTTTGTTTATTTGAAAAGTTATTAGAAATGGCACTTAAGTTTTATCACCGAATAAAAGCATTTCATAAGTGTTTTGAAAGATACAATTTTTTCCATTCTTTGGGTTTATCTCTGAGTGGAAAACTAATATAACCTAAAACTAACCTTTGGTATTATTTAGTTTAGAGAACAAGAATACAAGAAGGGACAGAAAATATAGCACTCGTACTAAGTAACCTATTTCTCGATCAGATTTTAAAAATATCCATTCATGCTAGAAAATGCACTACAAAATAAGAAATATTGAAACACTTATTAGCATAGTTATGGAATAGGAGGTTATCAATGTGCCAATAAATGGAAATCTTGTTTTCATCACACTTCATAAAAATAGAATTGCACAGAAGAGCCAGAAAAACTGGCAAAGACGAGCTTATCTAAAATACATAGCAACTATATGCACGCCATTGATACGTTCACTAGTGCATATATAAAACATGTGTGGAGCATCTAGATCTGTTCCGCCGCTAGAAGGGCAAGTTATCATGATTTAAGCTGTTTAATAGTTGGAGTTCGTGACATGTGTCATAGCATTTTGGAGGTAGACAAGTTTGGATTTTCGAGAATTACAATTTCAAGCGTCCGCCGTGAGTATAAGAATTCTGACAAAACCTGTAACTTATGATAGACATATGGCCATGAAAAGACTGGGTGAACATGATTTGTGTCGGCTGGCAAGAATCGTTTATTCTAAAAGCGTACCACACTGCCTCGAATAACATCATGATTTAATTTCGGGCCTTCTAAAAACATCACCATGAGTTTTGTGCAATGATCCCTCAAAGATATGAACTTATAGAGCCGATGCAAAACTGGAGTATCCTTGATGGATACTTGACACACAACCATGCTTCTCGCCTGGGCACGGGAACACCGTCACAGGACACTTGATGACTGGAAATCACTAGCTTGTTCTTACGAGTCTCAAATCTAACTGTCTTGCACCGATAGAAGAATATATATAGTAAAACAACTTCACATGTCAACAGGGAATTGTACAGATGGGTACTGGTATGGGTTTCGTTTAGCTGGCATTCAAATGGACCCTTGTACGTCTACAAATGTCTCTTACAGGTGAATGCTGTGCGTGCATCCTTTCAAACGAGTTACACCCGTCGACGTCCAAAGTCAATTCTAATTGAATTGGCCTCTTCAAACAGGACAATTCATCGCATTTACGTTCCTTCAAACCATTTTGAGAAATTTTCATAAAGATTCTGTAGCCGATTGACTTTTTAGATCAGATCAAACAGGTTCACAAGACGTGTCTTTTTCTTCGTTTAGTTTAACAAACACAGTAACCTGTTTCACCAAAATGTTAATAATGCAAATGTCGATAATGAGCTGCCAGCTTTGAATTTTCCTCTTCAAATAAATTAAATTTGCATATGTTTGCCATACTAATGACACACATTCGCCATCATTCGGTGAAAATTTCAACTAATAATTTTCTTATGCCAAAAGTATTCTTACTCTCCGACAAACCTTTTGGTGAAAACCATACTCAAATACGCCATTTTTTAAATTTTATATGATTCTTTGAAAATTACAAATTTATTGGGACACCCTGTACATAAAATAACTTTAAAACCAAAAACTACCGTCTGAGAGCTTTTTTATTTTTTTAAAGTTCCCTTTGGCCACTGAATTAATAATCACTGAAGCTTTCTTTTTAATTTTTCTGGTCTTGCTGAAGTCTATTAAATATCGCTTACGTTTCAGTCTTAATTGATAATCGATAGTTTTGAAAGAGACTAAGGATGAAACTTTTTAGGTAATATAGTTTCACATGCTAAAAAGCATCTTATTTTAAGAACTGTTTGGTTCGAGTCACTCTTGTTGAATAAGTAAGTAACAAAAATGCCTCCATTACCATTTAGAAGTCTTGAAATGTATGTGTATGCTCATTTTTCTGTTTAAGGATATTTTTAAGGGAGTTTAACTATTTCGTATTTTTTTTTTGAGAAATCGTCTCCGAATAGCGAAGTCTATTCTCTAGTTTGTAATTCTCGAATTTGATCCCAGAAAAGATTTAGACGCTGGAAAGTTTTTTTTTTTTTTTCGAAATTTTTCTATTTGCAAATTTCTTTATATGAATATTTTTATACTTTATATACTTTTGTGAATATTCCTTATTACGGGTTTTTCTATTATAAATTTCTACTGTGTTTTTCTATTTATGAATTTTCTATTTGCAAAATTTCTAGCTATGAGTTTCTGTAACCCAATAATTACCTTCAGTACCCGTATATGCACAAGGGCTTTACATATCTATAATACACATATATCTAATAACCATTAATTCAAACGCATGGATACGCGTATATTCAAACATGATAATAATCATTGGCATCCGCGTACTAGGGGGTAAACTACGTCATAAAGGCAAAATAACTTACGAAACTGGGCTTATAGACACAGGGTGTCCATAAATCTTTTTACAATTAAAAAAATTTACTACAAAGGCAAATGAAAATACATATAAGTGGAAATTATTACAAAGCGAGACGTATATTTTAAAGTTTTATTTTTTTCATTTAATGGACCTCTATATGGGCACCATTAGTTGCACGAAGTACATCAAGACGGTACTCGATATCTTGCCATGTTCGTTGTAGCATACACTCAGCTTTGGTGGATATTGCATACATGATATCTTTAACATAGCCCCATAAAAAGAAGTCGAGGGGAGTGAAATCTGGTAAGCGAGGTGGCCAGGGAATTAGGCCACCCTTTCCAATACACCAGTCTGGAAAAGTTTAATTTAAGTACCCACGAACATACAGTCCCCAATGTGGTGGTGTTTCTAACAAATGTAGGGAAATCACTAATATAAAGCAGAGGATCACTGATGTCATTGCCACCATTGATGAGGGTATGCTACAGCGAACATGGCAAAAAATCGGGTACCGTCTTGATATGCTTCGTGCCACTAATGGTGCCCATATATAAAGGAGCACTAAACGAGGCAAAAATTCTTAAATATATACGTCTCATTATGTAATAATTTCCACTAATCTGTCTTTTCATTTTCTTTTTTTTTATTAAATTTTTGAACATGTACTTAAAAAGCATCTGATTAGTCCATTATTGATCATCTGGTTGTATTTGACATTGGCAATTTCATCATTTTTACACCACTCTATAGAAATGCGCATTCATACCCTGAAATGAAAAGTTATATCGCCAAACGAGAAGATAAGATACAAAATCAGACAACCAAGTCCATTTTTCACAGATCAGTCACTTGACTACTAGTCGACAGGTTGGTCCGCAAAACTGCCACAACTGCATACACTCCGCCAGAGACACAATTAAGATTTCATATTAGAATTTTAAATACACCTTTTGTTTAACAAATTTGATCACGGAAGAATTGCATTATTTGGTCTCTTCCCATCCGAGAAATTATCAAGAAAAAGTCTGTACGAGCTTCATCCATGAAAAGCAAGATACTAAGAAAATGAGGTCACTGTAGTCGCCTCTTTTCATTGAAATGAAATTTAGAGAGGCGCACTTGGGATTTATTATTTATTTAACCGTCACAGAGGCTTTGAAAGAATCGATCTTTTATTTTTTAGAAACGAAATATATGTGGCTTCTGATGTATATTTACGTTAAAGCTTTAACAAAAATGTGTTAGTAAAATGCCGAAGAACGATGGTGCATGTTGAGTATATTTATTCTTATACTAGTTTAATATGTAAAATTTGGTAGAGTGAATTTCTTCGATTGCTTTTTCTATATAAGTAAATATAAAATATTGAAGACTGTAATGTAAACCTATTTCTACGTGAACTATAACATCTATCTGTTAGGATTCACAGCTGCAACATGTCAAAACAAAATAGAAATTGTTCATTTAACGCACAAAGCACGTTTAGAATTCACATCTCTTAAAACTGCACTTATTCTATGTTTTAATATTATCTGTCTTATTGTCTACCATACAGTTCCTAAGGAGGCCGCGGTAGACCAGTCGGAGGAATAACGGACTGCCAAGCGGAGTGTTGCGAGTTCAAATACAACCAAAGATTGTCGAGTACAAAGAAGGCTGGAGCACGTTAAATATATAGTAACCTAAAATGCCCTCACGTTGTAGTGGTGTGGACGTTTGGAGAGTGGGGTACCAGATCAGGTGTGAACTCGTCATATGAACATGGTTTTAAATTATGTGGTGCTGTCATCGAACCTTTTTCTTTGGGTCCCTGAACGTCGCCAATAGCCCTTTGTATTGCTTCAATACGGCGTTCATTAAATACCGACCAAAGGAGGTATACATATTTTGTAAGACATCAGAGTTCATTCTTCAGTTTATCCAATGAAAAATATTCGTTGTAAATATGCTCTAACCTAAATAAGCGAAATTACTTCTTTCTTCAGAGTCTGTATGTGCTCCAAATAAATAGGTTTGTAGTGGATTTTTTACTCCGTACTGTAGCAAAACAAAGGACTGTTATTGGCGACGGTCAGGGATCAATTCCGAAGGGGAAGATACAAGGCTAATGCCTCGTAATTGGAGCCATGATCAGATGCAAGACCCGCACTTGAATTGTGAACTCCCTACTCCAAATTTCCGCACCACACCACGCCAGCGAAAGGAAAAATGAGGTTAAGACAGATATAACGTGACCCAGCCACCAGACGTTTCTTGGGTTGGATTGAGCCTTGCTTTCGATCAAATGAAATAGGAATAACGAGCAAAATACATTAAGCTATTTCTGTTTCTATTGCTACGATTTGTTTTGCCTTCTCTGTTATCTCAGCATTTATACTATCATCTGGATCTAAACATAGACGTGGGATATAAATAGACTGAGCTTAGCTGTAGAGAGGAGCTTCAAAAAGTGTGTACAGTTTGGTAACTAGTAGTCAAGTGACTGTTGTGTGAAAAATGGACTTGTTTTAACCGATTTGGTGTCTTATATCCCCGTTATCATGTGACATCTTGTGACAGGATAGTGTGTGAATGTACATTTATATACTGTCGACAAAAGTGGTTAAATCGCCTAAGTCTGCTACTATGAGATGATAAATGAATGGACTAGTTGACGAATCAATGGATGGGCGTCTTCGCCCTTTCCGTGAACCAATCACATGATGAATATAAGGTTCCACGCACTAGACGAAAGCAATATATGGGTCACGTTACTACTAGCTTTGGTAATATGGTTTTGGACGCATAAAAAGGTTACCATTTCTCACTCTATGTACTTTTATATTTCTTCTACGGAGCTCAACCGAAATATGTAATATGATGAATAAATTGCTGTTTCTACGAACTCTAACTGAATGACTGGTAATTTTTCCTTTTTCACACAACCTCAAAATGTCCCGAACGAAGTACAAATAACTCATTTAATGAGTGAAACATGTCTTGGATTCACATGTCTAATAAATCTATTTTCATTTTCTTTCCTACACACATGCTACCTACCATTTGGGGATAAATAGAAATCAAATACGTTTTGTTGTCAAAGTTATATTTCAGTTAATCCAATGAAGAAATTGCTGTTTCTATCCACTCAACTGAATGACTGCTGCTCGTCCTTTCATCGAAAAGGAAATAGGATTTATTGACGATTTATTATCTGCTGAGTTTGACACACGTTCGCTTAGTTGACAGCAGAAGTTTGACATATGTTGACACAATTGTTTCCCATTGACTTTAGCTCCGAACTATTATTTGCAAAAGTATTTGTCGCAATCATATAAACGACTCGGGTTTCTTAGAGGAAGGCACGCGAAATGCATTATCATTCCTATTTATAATCAAAATAGTCTGGTTTGTTAACAGCATTATACACTATTAACATCATAGCTGTTAAAACCTAAGGATTTCATACCATCTTTTTATAATTATGTTATTTGATTTGAAAAACAAAGTGGGTATATATATATATATTTGTGAAGCATACCAACATCCCGGAGAACGCCGTGTTGTAAGTTATTAATCTGGTGTAAAATTTTCCACAGATTTCAAATCCGTTGAAATTTTAACTCCATCTTTAACGGTCTTGGAGATAGAAAAAAGAACTACAAAACTAAAGTTAAGACTTTGTTTTTATCCTCCGCTGGAAAATCATTAATTTGCGCAAAATGAAAGCGGAAACAGAAAAAATAAATTTAGAATCTACCGCGATGGAAAAATTTAGCATGATTCCAAAGCCAGATGGCAAGGTCAAGTGAGTACAAAAGTCTAGTTTCTGGTGTTTCTTCTCTCTCCGGAAGAAAGGCGTTGGGAAAACGGTGGAGAAAAAAAACTATTAAATTCATTTAAAAATCTTCTAGATTAAATTTTAAAATTCACCGCGACCCAAAAATTGCAAAAAATTCGGACTACCTGTGTGCAAAATCTCATTGCTGTAAGTGCCATTGAATCGTCAGGATTTTGTGACCGCGAAAAAACAAACAAACAGACAACAGACAAACTTTTTCTTTTATAATAGTAAAATTATACACCAAAACATTATGATCATCCACATATTTGTCAATGAACTCGTCTGGATGACGTGGAAGGCACGTGATTAAGTGAGAATGGTATTTAACTGATGCTGGAAAAGGTAAGTAATCATTCTTACACTTACTTTTGCGAGTGATGGGAAAGGCTGCCGATCTATTGAATTTGATAGAGGGCAGATCGTAATGACCGGAAAACTCAGAACGAATAACCCCGAAACTGCACGACTAGTAGGTTATTCACTATCTGCCGTTGTTAGCATTCGTGCAAAGTGTATAAATAACGGTGAATCCAGCAGTAGACGCCAAGGTTTTGGTCGTCCACGCATCATCAAAGAAAAAGAACGTCGGAGACTGTCCCGCTTGGTAAATTAAATCGGCGCGAGAGTGGCTCAGCTGACAGCCCAATACAATGAAGGTCCAAGCTCAAGTGTTTCGGAACACACAGTTAAGTGGACACTGTTGGATATGGGACTATGCAGCAGACGTCCCATTCTAGTGCCTCTGTTGACCAAGCGTACAGTGGGCCCTGGAAGATCGAGAATGGACCATGGATGAGTGGAAGAGAGTTGCCTGGTCAGATGAAACCCGATTCCTCATTCATCACGTCGATGGTCGTGTCAGGGTACGCCGTCTGTCATCACAGTTGCACCCTTCTTGTATAGCAGGTGATACACAGGCTGGTGGTGGCGGTATTATGCTTTGGGGGACGTTCTCGTGGGTGACACTGGAACCCGTAGTTGTGGTAGAACACACCATGAACGCTTGAACGAGTTGCAGCCGTTTAATATATATATATATATATACACCACTATGTAGCCAAAAGTGACCGGACACCCCTTCACTTCAAGTAAACGATCTCAGTATGACGTCAGTACACCTCACCGACGCTATGTAAGTGAAGGCAGAAATGCTGGAGCATCAAACGCGTGTTTTCTGTCACGATGAGCCAACGGAAAGATTTGAATGCATTCGAAAGGGGCATGATTGTAGGTGCCCATAAATTTGGACATTCGGTCATAGAGATTTATCAGCAGTTAAGCGCGCCCCGGTCCACAGTTAGCGATCTCATAGTCAAGTGGAAACGCCATGGAAATACTGAACCGAACTATTGCTCTGGTAGGCCCAAGAAACTAACTGATCGAGATCGGAGAACCCTGAAGCGTGTTGTGCGAAACAACCGGCACACATTTTTGTCGGAGGTTGCAGAGGACTTCCGTCTCAGCTCAGGTACACAGGCCAGTGGCAGGACTGTTATCCGAGAGGTGATAGCACTTGATTTTTATGGTTGTGGTGCTGCCAGAAAGCCATTAATCACACGCACCCATACCCGGAGGAGTTTGAAATGATGCAAAGAGCACCGTAATTGGACTTTGGACCAGTGGAAGAATGTCATGTGGAGTGATGAATCACGATACATGATCTGGCACTGTGATGGGCGTGTATGGACATGGCGAATGCCTGGCGAACGGTATTTACCGGAGTGTATTGTGTCAACTGTGAAATTTGGTGGCGGTAGTGTCATGGTTTTGGGCTGTTTCTCCTGGTTTGGGCTTGGCCCGTTAGGTTTAGTCGGCGGGTCGATGACTTCTGGTGTGTACGAAGACATTTTAGACAATAGCATGCATACAACACTATGGCAACAGGTCCTTTTCTATATCAGCACGATAATGCTCTTGTTCATACAGCAGGCATCATTGCGTCGTGGTTTGACAATAATCAGGTGGAAGTGCTTGCCTGGCCGGCTCAAAGCCCCGACTTCAACCCTATAGAACGTCTTTCGGATGAGTTGGAGCGTCGGTTGCGTGCCAGACCTACTCGATCAAAAACCAAATGTGAACTGTTCACCGTGATACATAAGAAATGGACCACAATTCTGCCAACAGTTTACCAGAACTTAGTGGATAGCCTACCCCAAAGGGTAAACGCTGTAATTAAAGCAAAAGGAGGTCCGACATCCTATTAGTTATACGTCTGGTGCCTTTCGAACCAACAGTACCGGGTGTCCGGTGACTTTTGGCTACATATATAACAAAATTGGTAAAAAATTTTAAGAAAGTTAGTTTTGACAGTTTAAAAAAATAAAAATATAACACATTGATAGAGTAGTGAGCAAGAGCTGCAACTATCTCTGACAGGTAAATATTTAGCACAAACTGCACACACTGGTTGTCCCAGTAAACTGACCGAACGGGATCGGCGTGTCCTGAAGTGTAAGGTTCGTAAGAAACCACTCCAAATCATCAATAGTGAGTTTCAACGAGCAGCAGGGGTTACGGTGCACCCTGATACTTTTCTGAAAGAGCTGCACGCCCTCAATATTCACGGATGTGTTTCCAAGCACAAACCAAACATCACCCCATCGAACAAAGTCGGCAGACTCGCTTGGTGTTTGCAAAGTCGCAACTGGACTGTGGATCACTGGAAAACCGTTTTATGGAACGACGAGTCACGTTACACGCTCTTACAGTCGGATGGGTGTGCTTGGGTTTGGCTAATGCCAGGCGAACTTCTGTTTCCCGAGTGCATCGTTCCGACTGTTACGTTCAGTGGTGGTGGCGGTGTACTTGTTTGGGAGTGTTTTTCGTGGTATGGCCTGCGAACTTTGCATGTTGTTCCTGGTAAATTGAACGCCGACGCCTACATGAACATTTTGGACAGTGAGGTTCTTTCTACGCTCTGGCAATTTTATAGAATGGACGAATGTTACTTCCAGGACGACAAGGCTATATGTCATGTTGCAGCCTCTGTCAAGCAGTGGTATCAAGATATGGATATAAAACGTATTCCATGGCCTGCTCAGAGTCCCGACCTAAACCCCCTAGAACATTTGTGGCACGAGTTAGAGCGATGCTTACGGACCAGGGAACCATGTCCGAAATCTACAGATGAGCTTGCGACATTCTTCCTGCAGGAATGGACACAAATACCCATAGCTGTGTATCAAAACCTTGTTGAAAGTATGCATAGAAGGGTTGCTAGCATAATTGCAGTACGTGGGGGACCATTCCCCCATTAAAGTATGTATTTTTCCCTTATACCATCGCATCTTGCTGTCTGGTTCATTATTGTAGGGTAGTGTAAAGTACCTGTGTAGGTTTGTTCATATAGTGTGTATATATATATATACACACTATATGTGAACAAAAATATTTGGACTCTGTATGTTTTTCAGCAAATGTTCTTTATTATTCTATTTAGTAACGGGTAGACCCTCCTTTTGCTTGCTTTGCAGTTGCAACACGGGGAGGGGCATACTTTCCACAAGTTCTCTGTAAGTCTTGGCAGGAATTGTGCTCGCCATGCTTCTTGCTGGGCTATGAGAAAAGACTATTGTGAAGACGGGGTTGTGTGGTGGTGTCGTAGTCGCCCTTGCAGTTTGTCCCATAAGGTCTCAATCGGATTGAGATCGGGGCTCTGAACAGACCAGTTACGCCAATTCACCTCATTTTAAGGAAACTAAGTCCAGCACACGTTTTGCAGTATGACATGGAGCTCGATCTGTTGGAAGAAACAACCATCATCGCTGTAGTATTGCCATAGTGTAGGCAAGGCCGAATCATCCAGAACGTTGAAGTACAAGTCAGCGTTCAAGGTATCAGGTACATAAATCAATGAGCCGAGTCCTAGCCAGAAACTCCACACTGAGATGAATCCTCCTCCGAATTTCTAGTGTCCAAATAATTTTTTCCATTTAGTGTATAACTGATATACATAATAGTATTTTAAGGAAAATTAAGTTAAACAAAATAAAATTTACAAGAGAGTTATAAGGAGATTCTAAAATTTTCAGCTACACTACTTTCCGATTTGAATTCTGTAGAACTTTCTAGTATCTTTATTAGAAGTTTTTAGACTAATTCTTGTTGATAACAATGGAAATCAATTTAATACTTTAGCTGATACTGTACATAGTATTAGACTGATTAGTATGTCACACCTATTCGAGAAAAGTGCCAACTCCTAAAACCTAAATTTTACAGTAGAGCTATAAGGAGATTGTAAATCTTTGAGTGATCTATTAAATCGATCTATTGAAATTTAAAGAATTCAATCATATCTTTATGAGAGGTTGTATAATAATTCTTCATAAATTTTCATAGTTTATTTCAGTTTAATAAACACGTTTGTAAATTTAAAAAAAATGAAACAACAGCTATTTCCAGTTGTTTCACTTTTCTAGATAAGATGAGTTTGGCCCAAACCATGTCTGAAAGACTAGAAATTAACATATTTTAGTAGATTCTACACTTAGTATCGGAGTGATAGATATGACGTCCATTCTTGAAAAAAGTGGCAAATCAAAAACTTAAGTTTTAACAGATGCATAAGAAGACCTTTGAATATACAGTTTATTTAGATTTGAAATTTGAAGAATTTGATCATATTATTTTCAGGGTATATTTTAATTTAATAGACACGTTTGTAAATTGAAATATGTGACATTTTCATCAAGAGTTTTGTCAATCTTCTAGAGGTGAATTTGATCAAATACGTTTCAGAGGGAGTACAACACAGGAAATTAATTTCATATTTCAGCTGATTCTGCACATGGTATTGGAATTAATGGTCTGTCGCATTTTGAAAAATATTATGTAACTCAAAATATTGAATTTTACAGAAGAGCCATAAGACTGTAAATCTTTGAGGTTGTATTACTATACAATTTGATCGCTGTAAAACTTTTTAATATCCTTATGAAAAATGTATAACACATTTCTTGATGTGAATTCCATGGTTTATTCCAGTTTAATAGAAGCGTTTGTAAATTGGAAACATATAAAATATAGTAAGATTGAGTTTCGTCGCTTTTCTTGAGATGACTTGTAGTCAAATATACACTATATGGACAAAAGTATTTGGACACTGCAGAAATTCGGAGGAGGATTCATCTAAGTGTGGTTTTTTTCCTGGTTACGACTCGGCCCGTTTCTTTATGTACCATGAACGTTGACGTGTACCTTGACATTCAGGATGATTCGGCCTTGCCTACACTATGGCAATACTACGTCGATGATGGTTGTTTCTTCAACAGGACAGAGCTCCATGCTATACTGCAAAACCTATGTTGGTCTGGTTTCCTGAAAATAAGGTGAATTTACTTGACTGGCCTATTCAGAACCCAAATCTCAATCCGATCGAGTACTTGTAGAAAAAACTGAGCGACGAGTACGACACCACTATGCACGCCCATCTTCACAACAATATCTTCTCACAGCCTTGCAAGAGGCATGGTGAATGACAACACTGAAATTGAATCCTCATTTAAAATGCTTATACATTCGGTATCGGACATTGAAACTGACATTATGGAGGTAATAAAATTTTTTGATTCGATGTAACATGTGGTTAAATGTAGTTAGAATTTATTTGTATCAATTAGGACGTAAAACTGGTAATGAAATACCAGTAAAAACTAGTTTTGGTGTTACCGAAACTATATAGCTGTTTTTCTTAGTTATGTTTTATTATTATTTTAGCTTTATTTGTTTTAAGTTTTGATTTATAAATATATTCATATGACCGTAGTACTGGCATACGCAGTCATAGTGGGTCCTAATGTCACTAGAAATCTAATCTGAACAGCAATTTTGAAGTGAGGTGTAAGGCTAAAAAACATCACATGCTGTCACAAAAAATATGAATATTTTATTATTAACAATTTGAGGAATAGCTTTTGTAATAGTTGGGTCAAGTAGACACCACAAAAACTGCACTCGTAAAATAAAAGGCCATGCTGCAAAATTATGGGTTTCATCCCTTAACATAAATTAGTTGTAGCAAATAAGTTTACAGTAGGCCACAGACCAGATAAGTCATTCCACGAATTTTTATCAGACCAGATACGACTTCCGGATAGATTCATATGCGGCACCTTAGACAATCTAAACCGGCCATCAAACCAAATATGGCTCTTCGAACAGTTTTATTCGACTCGCAAACCAAATACGAGCCTTCGGACAATTTTAACCAGCCCCCAAACCAGATACGGATCTTCAGACAATTTTAACCGGCCGGTAAACCAGATACGTTGCATAGGACAGGTTTAAGATGTTCTCAAACCAAATACGGCCCTTCGGACATTAAGAATGCCGGTAATTTTAAGACCTAGGATAGACTGCAACTCATTGATCCAATTGGCATTCGTTTTTTTTCCTGTTTAACGCAACTTACGATTCAATTCATTTTGGAAGAGACGATAATGAAATAAGCTAAAGAAAATATTGTGATTATCAAGTGAGAAGCAAGGTTTCACTTGGCCGGGAGGAATCGCTAATGCAAATAACTTCATTAAGAATCATTTAATATCTCCAAACAATCACTTAGGAAACAAGGAAGTAATACTAACTGGGTGTTGCTTAGAGGCATACTGGAAACGAGATCCGGGTTTTACTTTTGCGGTGAAAACAAAACTGGTATTGATATATGCAATGTTTATTGTAATCCGTTAATGTTTTTCTCGGATTTCTTGACTTATTCCTTAAATTACCGGGGGTGGTTTTAACTCAGTGGGTTTGCGCTAGCAACCTGTCAAGTTGTCGGCTGCGCAGGTTCGATTCCTGTAACTTACCCCGGGCTTATTTCCACCTTCTATGTCAGTTAAAATTTTCTCAGGTGTGTGTCATTACTTGAAGTTATTTGCCTTGTGCTTGGCTAAATATGGCCCTTGGACTGTTAAACATGACTAACCAATCATAGGTGTAGAACATTACTTTAAGTTACTTGTCTTCAGCTTGGCCAAATATGGCCCTTGGGAAGAGACATATCCAACCAACCATGGGATGTCCATTACTTGAAGTTACTTGTGCTTGGCTAAATATGGCACAGGCTGTAAAACATAACAAACCAACCATAGGTGTATGTCCACTACTTGAAGTTACTTCTCTTTTGCTTGGCTACATATGGCCTTTGGGATGTAAAACATAACCAACCAAACATGGGTGTATGTCCAATACTTGAAGTTACTTTTCTTGAGCTTGGCTAAATATATCCTTGAGCTGTAAAACATAACCAGCCATGGGTGTATGTTCATTACTGGAAGTTGCCTGTCTTGTGATCAGCCAAATATGGCGATTGTGCTGTATAACCTAACCAACAAACGTCGTATATTTAACCTTTTAACAAACCAGACGAGATGCGAAGATTTTACTTCCGCAATTCAAATGCTCTCAAAGAACACCTATCGGGTTTATCTTAAAATGCTGTTTAAAACCATTTTGGCGATATTTGGTGTTTATTCTAAAAGGCGTTGAACAATCAACTATCATTTACTAATTAAGAATTAATACATCGAGATTTTTATTGACTACATACTGAAATTGTATTCAGAAAACAAGCCAATTGACATCACGTTCGGAATACGTATAAGAAACCCGTTCCGCCGCAGAAACACTACAGCCACTTGCATTTAGCTTGACAGAAAAGAACCCTCGTATACATTCTTAAACACACTTTACAGAACTAGGACCAATAATCATCAAAAAGGAATGGTATTTCAAAACATCAAGAAGCTGTTGAATCTCTTTTAACCGTAAGACTACGACTATAGATATAACTGCCGCGATTCTTATAATTTTAAGATATAACTGCGGTAACGGGCGTAGTCTAAATTCTTTCTTGGTGCGATTCTTATAACTCTCAAGTTACAACTGTTTTATTGGCCGTAGTCTAAATCATTTCTTGTCGAAATCAAAGTACAACTGCTGTATCGGCTGTAGTCTAAAGGTAAATATTCCGAATTAAATTTACTCATGTACATTGCTTGTACAATATCCGCTTCATTCGAAGATAATGGGTGATTTACAGCATCAATGATCAAAAGATAATGATGTGCCTTTAAACTATAAAATCTGCTCTCCATTCTGTCAAAAGGTATCTGTGATGTTATGGTACCTCTCTAATAGGCATTTTCGGAAAGACTTTACAGTGAAAAGACCAGTCATCATCAAAGCAGAACTCAGATCCTATCACTTTACATGACAAAGCTCTTGAATCCTCTTAGAGAGTAAGGTAGTTAATTAACGCCACACTGTAGCAACACAGTGGGCTATTGGCTAAGGTCCGGATCAATACAAGTTCAACGCCTCGTAATTTTGAACCACGATCAGATGACGAGGGCAACACCTGAGATGGCACCCCACTCTTCAAATCTCTACACCACAGCGACGTGAGCAAATTTGAGGCCACAACAAGTTTCCATTCCCCCAAGTACACGACAGTCTATGGTTGAACCTGGTTTCGAACTCGCTCCCTTCCTGTCGCTAATCCGTTACTCTTCCAACTAGTTACCTCAGCACACTGAATCCCCTTAACTACACCGAATTAAAATCACACATGCGCATTGATTGCACAATATTCGTTTCAGTCGAAGATAATGGGTGATTTACAGCATCAATGATCAAAAGATAGATTATGGAGTGCTTTAAGATTCTAAAATCTGCTCTCCAATCTATTGTTCACAATATTTAGCACCATCAATTATTCCACCGGGTATCTGGGAGATTATGGACTTAGTCTTCCGTGTTCCTGTTCTTCATTAGTTTGCTTTTATTGCCGTGAAGCGGAAAACAGTCGAGATGAGACGATAAAACTTATTGATGATCCTACAGCGGAAAGAAGGAAATTAAGTAAAGGCCATTAAATCAAAATCTGCTCTGAGTTGAAAACTGCTTTGACTTTTGCTTCGTATTGTTAGTTAATTAGGGTAGCGACGTTTACGCGGATTAATGAGGTATTTATTAAATTTTTGTGATAAAAGCGCTAATTTAAAAATTAAAACTACACCTAAGAAAATCCGAAAAAAACTTAGACTAAAAATAGGAAAATAATTTTTCGTAAAAATACAAATAAGAAGTACGAACTTATTATACCTCTTCATGGTTCTGTATGTTTTTATTTTTTGAATCCTACAGTTATTTTCCCTCTTAATTATCAGTGCTCGAATTTTGTTGCTTTGAAAATGCCCAAAAATACGAAAAAAGGACATAGAATGTAACATACTTTAGATAGCAAATATCGTCAACAACAGACAAATTTTCACACTTATCTACTAGCAAAATACCCGACCTTTCTCGGTTTGAATTGGTTTACTCAAGATTGAAGAGATGGTAAAAATATATAAATAATCACTTAGTCTTTTGTAGAATATAATACATTAAAGCTTTTTCGCTATATAACTTTATAATTTCTACAACTTACTTTGGACACAAATCCTACGTATCCATTCGTGTAATACATTTGAAATAAATCGAACCCTTGCTGTATGACAAAGATACAAAAATACTAAAGGTGACACAAAGGTTACTACTTCTAAAGATGATTTCGAGGGGATTTGGAATTCAATTTTCAAGTTCTTTTTTCATACAAAATTTCATAAAAATGACGAATCTATGGCGAGTGCGGCATATTCAACAAAACAATATTTTATTTTTACTTGAGGGCACTCTTGCATCAGGCATTATTGAATTTCGTCATCTATAATGGAAGGATGACAAATTGAAATAAGATATTCATCACCAAGTATTTTAATACGAATATATTTTTTCTTGAAAATTTTATTTTGTGGCACGACTAATAATAAAAAAAAAACAGTTTTAAAATTGAATGCCTTCAATACAGAACTACAAATGTAACTTATTACAGTTTAAAAAAATGGTAAACCGATTTATTTCGATAGCTTTTTTTTAAAGAAAATCATTGTTTTCAATAAACATTTAGCACATATAAATAAGTTGCTTATTTTAGCTTTAGCTCATAAAATTATCCACCTTGACCCTCCTGTCATTATGACAAAGAATGTTTTAATATTTAAAAAGTTCTAGTTTGAAATTTTTTAATGTTATTATTCTTTTAATAACGACAAAACTACACTTCTTCCACTTTGCTTTATTCCGAATTACACGCCACTTTAAATAGAATACTTTGTGGTGGTGATGCGAGTGATAAAAATAAATGCAATCTATTTAAATAGTAAATATTTAAAACAGAAAACAACAGCAAACATAGAAATGAAACAAAATAAAACTTGCTGGAGAAAACGTAATAAAAATATTCGCGATTCTTTTATATCTCTTGATTTCTCACACTTGCCACAACTTATAACTAAAAGTGCACAGAATTTAGAAATGTGAAATTAATTCCGAGCAAAAGAAACAGAAAATATCACTACCAGTGAACAACCAAAACGAGTTTCCGTTCCGTTCTCGCTCGTTGAAAAATATCGTCTGTCCCAAATATTTGGAAATCATTTAATTTTAGTAAAGAAAAAAAATATGTGAAATAAATGAAGTACGAGTTGAGAAATTCCATAAAAAATAATTTTTGTAAAAATAATTCCCTTTTCAGTAGCACTGGTACAACAATCCAAGTAATCGTAATACTCAACAAACGAGATATTTGTACCTTACAGTTTTTTCGAAATTACTAAATTATGGTTTATTTAAGGGAACTGAGACGTTCTCGACAACGCAAAACATGAAAATTTGTGGTGTACAAGACCTCCTTATTTTTAATAAAAAAAGAAATCCCTCAACTAAAAGACTATATTTATAAAAACTACATGCTTCATTTATTATATTACAGTAAAAGTATATTCATTCTTTGCATTATATTTTAAAATATGAGGAATCGAATAAGTACTTACAATAAAAAGCCTTCTAATACATGGTGATGAATAGGTACGCTCTTAAAAAATTCTATTCATATTAAAGAGGTGTAATTTTTTATGAACCTTTCTAGGGTAATAACTCATCCAATGAACATAATTGATTTAATTTCTTATTGATAGTATTTTTTTTATTCACCAATTTTATGAGAAAAATCAGCCAATCAGAAAATTTTTTTTCAGAATTTCAAATTTTTTCGATTCAACTTTTTTTAATAATTTTTGCATTCAACATACTGCAATAAAAAATTGTTTACTTCAATCCATATACATTTGTGTCAATATTAAAGCATGCATTCTGATTTTCCAATCAGTAGAAAAATTTTTAAGCGTACCTATTCATCACCATGTATTAGAAGGCTGTTTATTGTAAGTATTTATTCGATTCCTCATATTTTAAAAAATAATGCAAAGAATGAATATACTTTTACTGTAATATAATGAATGAAGCATGTAGTTTTTATAAATATAGTCTTTTAGTTGAGGGATTTCTTTTTTATTGAAAAATAAAGAGGTCTTGTACACCACAAATTTTCATGTTTTGCGCTGTCGAGAACGTCTCAGTTCCCTTAAGTATACTTTCTCAGATGTTTTCTCACGAAACGTATCGAAACATGAAAATAAATAAATGTCTAATATTGCATTTAATAAGCTAACATACGTTGTATAAATAAAGCATACTGTGCTAAAATATATGGAATGAAATTCATGTGATGCCTGTATAAACATACAAGCACAAAATCGAAAATAGAACGGGAAGACGGACAGACAGACTTATGTAACCAAGTTTAGTCACTAAATAAATGCAAGTACTCACAGTATACAAAATTTAATGAAGATATTTAAACCTTGCGGATGTGTATTGGGCACACACGTACACAGACAGACACAAAACGTGCAAGAAACGTATTTGGCATTTTGGTATCAGAAGGGTTCAAAACGTAGAGATAATTTGAAATGGGTCGAAAATATTCAATGTATACAAACAAACAGTCCATTCTTATTTATATAGATATACGTGGCATTAGCACACAATGACCATAATTCTGTAAGTAGAGATTAATTAAAATTACAGAGAATTAGATTTGAGCTAAATACAGATTATTCAGAAACATGATATGGGTTAACAGAGTAGGATCGTGTTATGCTCGAACAATTGAAGTTATTTCACAACTTAGAGGCGGTATATTCAACGACGTTGCACGGTCTCTTCCATTCAATCATAAGTTCTGTTACATAGCTCTAATTCAGATTTGGTGGACAGCTCCGTCGTTACTGGGTAGACGAACAGGTGTCTCCCTTTTGTCTGGATAGCAGAGGCATTCTTAGGGCAACGAGGGTTTATGATATCACACATATATAGATAGATGTATAGGGCGTACATATAAAGTCTTTCATTTATTGAAAAACATCATTTAAAAGGCAAGGCAGAAATATGCAGTTTTATGCAATAAATTAAGTACATTTTAGAGTTTTCCCCTTTGTAAGGTATAGATGTTACGTACTTTGTAAATTATTATGTTCCCAAACTTATGGATAAGCGGAAGTAGTACAAGATTGTATTAATTAATAGCTCTTTATGCTTGTATGGAGTTACTTTAACTATAAGGTGTATCTGTAACCGCTAGTTCTTGATATTAAAACTTCGATTCAAAGAAAAACGCAACTTTAGCCAACGTCACTAAAATGATTTTGTACAGATATGGAGAAAGTCAAACTAGATATTCAGGGTTAAACTCCTTCCTTAAAATCAGCTATACTCTCTGAAAGAGACAGGTGTTTTTCGGGCTAACATCAATAAATATTGACGTCACCAGAAAACTATGTTCAAACATATTACAAAAAATGCACGTGACAAACATCAAAGTTCTGTTATAAGCAATTGAAGTGCATGTTGAAAATCGAAAAAAACATAGAGGACGTTCAATTTAATTAAATTTCAGTTTAATGATAAAGTCACAATCATACAAATACAATGTCACTCATTAGAAATTTATGTTTATGAAATCATTAATACAAATATAATGAAAGACAATAAATATTATTTAGGATTGAACTCCATCCAAAATCATTTCAGTTTTCAAAGATGCATATATATAATGCCATTAAGTTTGATGCCATCAGAATACTGTATCCAAAGAAATTGCAAAAGAACAAGATGCATAGAAAATAGTTAAAAAACTGCTATAAGCACTTGAAGTGTGAGACGTAAATTCAGGTAAATAGAGTCCATTCACTTTAAAATAACTAATAGTTTAATAATTCATTAGGCTCATTTATATTTTATATGAAATCCCTAATAAATGTATATTAAAAGCCGAGCAATATTATTTAGGTTTAAACTCTTTCCAGGAAAATTGAGCCTGACTCTCCAAAAGAAAAACTTTTATAAATAGAGATTAACACCGCCACGAAACCATCCAAACATATTGCTAAAGAACAAAATGCATGAATGCATAAAACAGACTTCAAAATTTTGTTTTGAGGAATTGAAGTGCTCGTAGTAAATCGAGGTAAATATAGAACACTCTCATCACATAGACACACCTCTTCATCTTCCCTGCGTCAATAGTGATGGTGCAAGGAAATGTAATTTACAGGCTTCTTTTTTCACCTAGTTCGCTCTATTTATCAATGTCCGCTCCCTCAACAGGGGTTGTCGAGACAAAGGCATATATTTCATGGTATGCGGTGAAAAAATGGCACGCCGCGATCCATTTTTATGATTTATCAACCCTTTCGAGTAACAAATTTTAGGGTTCATTTCCTCCACTCCTCTCCCAAACTGTTTTCGCAAATACTTTTTAGCCTCCCGGTAAAAGTTTTCAATATTCTTCACAGAAATCCGATAATATTTTCATAGAATTACTTTGGACGTCGATGGAAGGCTGAAGCACGATGAAGGATTCCCTAAGTGGATCTATGGTTAGCTTGTTTGTTTCCCAGAAATAAAACTGGAGAATTATGGGTTTTGTTTTCGAGGGAATTTTATGTGTGTTTTTATTTATTAACTCTTTTATGAAACCTTATGTTACTAAATCCTATTGGTGGCTATCTCAGAAGTTTGTTATATGATGCTTTCTTAATTCTTTGGTATCGATAAATATACACTAGATGGTGTGTGTGTAAAACAAAAATTATTGGTAAGTAGTTGAATTCATGTCGCTGTTGATTGGGTGATGGTTTGGGCTCAAAGAGCACATTGGCTGAATCTCGTCACACTTAGTCTACTAACACAATAAACACCACAATTCTATTTAACTCCAAACCGGAAAACGTCGTAGTTTAAAATTTATCTTACGACCACCAGTGGTTATATTTCCTTTAGCCGCGATAAATAAAGCGTACTTTTAGGCGCAGCGGGACTGCTTATAAACAATCCTAAAGACTTCTCCAAACAGCTAGGAAATCTTAAGTTTTGTTCTTGATGCTCATACCGCAATGCGAACAAGCTTGCGCGTATTAAATTAACGCGCCATCTGTGTGCGGGGTGCATGAGTATTTGTCTTGTGCTGTTTGTCGTCCGCATCAGTAATTTGGCAAACAAAAAAAAGAGGTATTTTGCCTCCCTTGGGGCTAGAGACCTCGCCACGATAGAGAGTGATTAAATTTCGTCCAAACAAAGGGCAGGAATTGGACAATAAGAATTATGCAGGGTATCTGTCTTGTTTAATCTGCAGGGTTTCCTCTCTCGATTGGTTTCCGTGGCTTTTATTTGGTCTGTGTGATTTGTTGGAGTTGACTTAATGGGGGAAAATATTGTTCCATTTGCAGTATTATTCTTATGATGGTGAAGTATTGTTCTGCTGATGTTGCAGTATTGTTTTGCTGATGTTGCAGTATTGTTCTGCTGATGTTGCAGTATTGTTCTTCTGCAACTAGTACTACTGTTGCAATATTGTTCTTCTGCAACTAGTACTGCTGTTGCAGTATTGTTCTTTTGTTACTAGTACTACTGTTGCAGTATTGTTCTTCTATTGCTAGTAGCATTAATGCTGCAATATTTTTCTTTGCTACTAGTACTGTTGTTGCAGTATTGTTTTCTGCTATTAGTATTATAACTGTAGTTCTATTTTACTGCTATTATCATTAATGCTCTCTCTCTCTCTCCGCAGCATTATTTTTTTTTCTGCTACTAGTATTAGAGCTGCAGCTAATTCTAATTCGAATCTAATTTCGTTCTGTAAAACTGGAGTACTATTTCCATTGTTAATGTAGCGAAAGCTGATTTCAATCTGTAAAACTGTTCCTTCCTTCTTTACACTGTCAATGTAGAGAAAGCTAATTTACAGCTGTAACATTGCTTTCTCCTTTATACGGTCAATGTAGTGAGAGCTGATTTCGTTCTGTAAAACGTTTCCTCCATTTTCAACTGTCAATACTGTGAAAGCAAATTTCGTCCTGTAAAACTGTTTCTTCCTCTACATTGTTAATGTAGTGAAAGTTAATTTCGTTCTATCAAACTGGCGTCCTCTTTCTTCACATTGCCAATGAAGTAAAAATTAATTTAGATCGGAAAAACTATCTTCTCTATACTATCAATGTAATGAATGCTAATTTCTATCTGTAAAACATTTTACTCCCTTTTTTTTAACTGTCAATGTATTGAAAGCTAATTGGAATCTATAAAACTGTTTCTTTTTTTTTACACTATCAGAATATTGAAAGCTAACTTTGATCTGCAAAACTGTGACTCATTTACACAGTCAATGTAGTGAAAGCTAATTTAGTTCTGTAAAACTGTTTCCTCCTTCTTAATCCTGTCAATGCAGTAAAAGGTAAATTTGATCTGTAAGACTGTTTTCTTCTTTTTAACTCTTAACTTCTGTGTCACAAACCGTTTCATAACTAGTATGGAGGGGTCTCTCAGACCTCGCTTACTAAAGTGCGTATAAAGTTGATTAATATAATATATTAATGAAAGATTCTTTAGATAAATATTATTTATACATTTTAAATTTAGATAATTGAATTCTTAACATAAAATACATTTTATATTACTATATAAGTTAAGTAGATATAATGTCTTTTCAGGCTCAGCTTTTAGACCTAATTTTGCAGGACGTTTTAACCCTGGAAACTGTTAAATTATGTTATGTTTTGGTATTCTAACGGCACGATTAGGTTCCCCTCCCCTGGGCATCCCATTTGAAGTTATTTTTTTCCGTAGAAATTTTATTCTTGTAAAGACGCACTTGAAATGTCTTCATCTGCCTAAATTTCCGAATCCGTTTGGTGCTTGCTTTCAGTAATATCATCCGAAATTTCACCTGTCCCAGTACTCTATTTCCGACCAACTATCAACAATATCCTGAATTTCTTTTTGTGTAAGATACACAGGTCGTTTTTTTTAGAAAAGTGTGTTGCCATTTTAAGTTCTCTGCCGAAATTCCCTACTCTAACTTAGAAGACTTCATTCAACAAGAACGGTAAATGCTGTGAAGGGGTCAAGAGATCACGCGGGAAATGCAAATAGTGTAACACACGAAATAGTTGGGGCAGCCAAACCAGTCTTGGAATGTGGCTTCTGTTGGAAGTAGTAGGAAGATACTGAATAGGACAGGGACCAATATTCACTTTAAAGGGTGGAAACGACCTGTCAAAAATGACTCGGGGTTTGTGAGACTCATGACAGCAGTTAAAGGTTAAAATGTCAATACTGTGAAAGCTAATTTCAATCTGTACAACTGTTTCCTCCTTCTTTGAACTGTCAATGTAGTGAATGCCAATTTCGATTTGTAAAACTGTTTTAACTTCGATGTACTACCGAGAAAGAAAACTAATTTCGTGGAAAAAGTTAACTTTCCGGCATCCGACTTAGTGAGATATTTCAGAGATCAGCACTCGCCTTATCCATTTCCAGTTCTGCGGATGTTCAAATGACAACTTCACTAAATAATCATTTTTTCCTTCTGTATCTTGATTTCTCTAGTGTTAGTTACCACTGCTTCAAGATAATTAAAGAAGTCTATCTCTTCAATACCCTTTCCATTAACTTTATCGCTTTATGGGCTTTTCTACTGTTTAGACTTCCACTAGCATAGCTATATAGCTCTAGAGTATATATCTATTTTACGATAGTAACGCTATATCTTGATAATAAGAGACCAACGAAAGAAAAACACGAGAAGGCACGATTTTGGCGTAATAGGTTGGTTCTCCAGGGAAGCATCTTTGCCCCCCTTCTCATTATTTTTCCCTTTCCTAAAATATCAAAGATAAATTCTCTTTCTGTAAAGTCGGGGAATTTTTTCAGAAAGAAAAAAAAATTTTATGCTTCATGAGATCAGATTTTTTTTTGTAAATAAAAGTATTGCTTTTTAAAATTTATTAACTTAAAGTGATGCATTTTAATTGGTGTACCTAAAAATGCAATGACACTGTGTTGTAAATCCCTCAGGAAAGCAATATATATATTTCATTAAAACGAAATTATGTTAGGTCCAAAAAATGAACTTACGCCACTAGTTATGAAATGAAAGAAAATTGATGCTAAAGGCTAAGCAATTTTTGAATCTATATTGTCATATTGAGTCAATAACATTTTAGCATTGATTCACCTGAAAATTAATAATGCTTGTTCTAATCCCCAAATCGATTTCCTAATATTTTCTATTTTTGACCAAGCAGTATTCAGTCCAAAATTTTGGATACAGTTATAAAACAAAAGAAAATTGATATGGCTAAATAATTTTAGAAACTAAATAAATTGTATAATCACAAGGAAGTTTTAATACAATAAATGAACTATTTAAAATATCGCTATCCTCCAAGTGGTTTCGGCGAGGAATATCGACCATTAACATTTGGTCAATTTTGCTTATGGGGAGGTAATTGTCCATCAAGATCTTGTCAATTGTTTCACGATGACAAGATATAACTTCCATCAAAACCTAGTTAGTTATATCAATGACAAGATATCTCATACAATGGGAAGAACCAAAAGAAATAGGACAGATGCTCTGGTGGGCAGGGCGTATGTAGTATGGGGCTCTGCCTCTTGGTGGACCTCAACTATAAGTCAAGCAGCGTGATCAGGTGTTGATCTTGAGCAAGTAATGTTTTTCTAAATAAAATTCTGAGCATTCGTCAATTTTGCTGATGGTGGACACACGGGAATAGCGCACTGCAATTAAATTTTGTTTTCTGTTGGGAAAATATAGTATTGAAATGGTTAAAATGATACAGACAGCTTTCAAAGATTTTGCTATGAAGAGAATGCTAGTTTTTGGGTGGTTTGCCGTTTTAAAGCGGGTGAAATGTAAGAAGATCAACCTAGGTCAAGTCGTCCTTCAATTTCAGTAACGGACGAAAACATCCAGAAAATTTATTTGTGAATTGGTGATGGAAGACCGACGGAGAACCATAGACAAACTTTCGGCTTTGTCTGGGGTGTCCTGGAGTTTTTGCCACCTTTTTTTGAGTGAGAAATTGAAAATGGGAAGAGAGATGCCACTCGAAGAAAACGGCCCGAAATGTGGTAAAGTGGGGAATGGTGGTTACGACATGACAACGCACCTGCACACACATCTTTGCTCGTCAAGCAACTTTTGACCAAAAACGGTACTACCCAACTTCCCCACCCTCCCTACTCACTCAATCTTGGTCTGTACGACTGTTTTTTACCCGATGATAAAAAGGAGCGTAAAGAAAAACGTTTGTGGACGTGAATGTGGTTAAACAAAAGAACTACACGAGCTTTAAGAAGCATATCTTTGATGGATTTTAAGAACTGCATCCAAAAGTGGAAGAAACTTATTGACCATTGTATTGAGGCAAACGGAGAGTTCTTTGAGGGTGACTAAAGCATGAACTTGTAAAAATAAATACTTTATTTTTTGGGAACTATGTCTAGTTTCTTTTTGATACCCCCTCGTATATCAAGATCTGGTCAAATTTTACATTGAAAAATAATTAAATTGAAAAAGTTAGTAGGATTTTATTCAGATGTAATTCAAGAGTAAATTAATTAGGTGTAATGTAAAATAAATTATAACAAATCAAATTAAAAAATTGAGAACAGTTTCTATGAATTTGTGTAGATTTTAAAGTACGGGCCTCTAAAAGGTTCTGCAAAGGGAAGTTTTGAAACCTCTGCACTTCTAACATTAATAAATATATGTATATTTATTCCTAGCCGTTACTATAGTGTAACGCACTCAGCGTAAATCTCGAATCGATAGTGGAATATTGTAATAGGGCACTAAGAAATGAGGTCTATTTATTCTAAAACGGAAATGCATCAAATGCCGTGAAATAAGGATTTAATGTTGGCGTGAATGATGTATTCATTGCTTATGCTAATGCCAGAACCATATCTTTAGTCACTTCCAGTGTGCAATAGGGTCGAATTTAATATATAGGTTAGACAGTATGACCATCTCATGTAAAGTTTTTGATGTACAGAAAGCTTAGTGAAATCCGTAAATATTTAGTGTGTATTTCGATTGAAAATGTTTTGACTTCTCTAATGATGGTAACACGCAGGAAGGTTTGTGAAGCGCTACCTGGATCGCGGCGCTTCTTCTTTTTGTAAAGATTCCTGCACTTTCCTAGCTCTTCCCTGTCTTAGGAAGAACAAACAAACCCATGTCGTACTGCTCGAGTCAACTCGCATATCACCTACCCAAGAAATAATAGGTTGACGAGGTGATGTGAGCTTGAAATAGCATGCTGAGTAGCCAATGATCAACCGTAGCTCAAGATTTTATGATCAGAGCTACCCAGTCTGGCAGAAGAGAAAAAATGTATTCATACAATAGATTCCGGAGACCCGTGTCGCCCTGCTTAATTTGCCTCGTGTATCATTCAACAAATTTTTTTTCCTTCTTTACAAGAGACTGCGAAAGCCCAGTTGGAAAAGCAGCGGATTAGTTACCGGAGGGTTGCGAGTTCGAAACTCTGTCCAGCCAAACATCGTGGTGTACATGGAGACTGGTGCACGTTAAATCTGTAGTTGCTTGAAATGTCCTCAGATTGGCGGGCCTTGGAAAGTGGTGGGCAAGCTCAGGTTTTGACCTCATCATCTGACAGTGGTTCAGAGTTGTCCTTGGATTTTCCCCTTCATGATTGAGATCTCGGAAGTGTAGGTCACGTGGGATTGAGACCTCTTTGAAATAGGGTGAAGAAAACAGAGAATGACGCCTCGGTAACGGTAATTCTAAAAAAACTCAAAAACCGGTTGTTACCTGTATTAATTTACTGGTTTTATTAAACATTAGTACTGACCAAACTATACTTGCGAAGTGAATGCACGTTTGTCGCAGGTTTATCACGCGACTTCGTAATTTTTCTCTCGTTTTTGTGACAAAAGTAAACATTTATCTAGTGGAATAAATAGAAAACAACGCAAAAATTAAATTATTTATTGAAAAGCCGAGAAAGAAGACCCCTGATTCAAAGTAAGGAATTTGTATTCAATCTTAGATGTAGCTTGAGTCACAGACGAGAGTTGAGCTCTCAGCGCCTTCTCCCTATTCGCTGGGCTTCTTCTACAAACAGTAGGTTGAGACACTTGGACTTTCTATGTATTGAATGTAGTTCACAAAATAGGTAAACCTTAGAGTGAAATAATCAAAAATTGGTATTAAATTTTGATTTTTTTTTCTTAAATTATTTTTTTAGTTTCAAGCATTAAGTTATCTATATACCTTCGAAGGCAATTTTTTAAAATTATCATGGGACTTAAAGATTTTTTACAGATTTTGTTAATGATTTCTACTAGAAAAAGGCTTTTTCGAGAAAAAACAAAGTTTTTCCAATGTGTAAAGTGAATTATTACCTTCTAGAAAATGTGATCCAGGTATTGAAGTCTACAATGAATTCTATATTGTTATATTTAAATTAGTTGTGTGAAATTTAAAGTCAGTCATCCTTGAAAAAAAGTTTTAAAAAAAATATTCAGGTTTACAACCTGGTCATTTTTTAAAATGTATATTTCTTGATAACACCAGTTCAAACACCGCTTTAAAATCTATAGAACGCGTATAAAAAATTCAAAAGAATGCAATTAATGAATTCTGAGTTATTGGTTTTTACGGAGACTAACAGTTTTTGAAAATTGTATTTCGAGAAAACGCTAAAAGCAATATTAGCTCCCATGTCAAACATAGCTGTCAATGCTTTAAAAATTTTCATCTGTCTAGTTCCAATGCTCGTAGAAACAAAATACGATGTGATTTGAAGAGATAAAGTGTTATATCATAGCAATATGCAAAATTTGCGATGTGTGAAATTTGGATGAAAATGGCGATATGAAAAATATACAGATACCTTGATATTATTTGAGCTCATGAACCCGAAGAGTTCTTAATTTCCAGTAGACAGAAGTTAGGGTGATCGAGTTGGAATTGTACTTACTCGTATATATTCTATTTCAGTAGGTAGTCTGAGTTACTTTATTTTGTTAAATAATTATCTTTATTAAAATTTATATCTTAATTAGAACAGTATTGCAGTTTATTAATTTACAGGTTAGAACATATTTTTTCCTTTTATAAATTTAAGTAAGGGGTAAGATATACTTTTTTTTGTAGCTGTTCAGAAGGTATTAAAAAAACATTTTAAAGAGATAAATATTTTCCTCTGAAGCATTTTAACCTTCTGAACATCACGGGATATCCGATTAGTGAAGTATAGGTTTTACACCGCTGATACACATGATGACTAACTAACCATATTTATTGGTTGAGAGAATCCGTGAATTATTTTGACCATTAGACCTATTCTATTGGTCCTTTCCATAGAGTAGAATCCTTTGGAAAGATTCTAATGCTAATTTCCTCGGCCGTTAATCCTTTGGAAAGATTCTAAAATGCTCCTTTTTTCTTCGAAGTGAATCCTATTAAAGATTCTAATGTGTGTGTGTGCTCCTTCGTTCTTCGAAGTGAATTCTTAGGAAAAATTCTAATGTATTTTCTTGGAAGTGAATCCTTTGGAAATATTATAATGCATTTTTCATGGAAATGAATCGTTTGGAATTATTCTAATGCTCCCTTTTTGGGAAATGAGTCCTTTGGAATATTCTAATGCTTTTTCTTGGAAGTGAATACTTTTGAGAAATTCTGTTGCTCATTTCCTTAGAATTTTCCTTCGAACTCCACAACACACGTGATAACTAAGTAATCACAACTATTAGATGGGAAACTCCACAGATTCTTTAAATCTTTAGTGAAATTCGTTCTTTTCTCTAGAGCGAAATTATTTGGAATTATTCTACTGCTCCTTTCCTTGTAATAGAATTCTTTGAAAAGAGAGGTTATATTCCTCCCTTCCTTAGAATAATATCATTTGGAAAGATTCTATTAATCGAAAAGGTCAAAACTAGTTTGAACTCATGAAGGAAAAACTGCTGTTTGAAAGATAGAATTATATGTGTAAACCCTCAGAGAGTTAAATATGTAATTATTCCCATATGAAGCTTTTTAATTGCACTTTGATTGGAAATTTCTCAAAAATGTTTTTTATCACTTAATGTACTTTTCAAAAAATACTATGGTAGTTCAAATTTTTATTACGTAATCTCAGGGCAATAATACACATTTTCACCCAACTGTTATGGATAAACTATTAAAGTAATGTACTAAACACAATCATCTTTTCCCCAAAATTATCCTAAAGTGTAACGTATTCTGATTCTACAAGAGAAATGTATTTAATTTTATCAGCAAATGTTTACAACAATATCATATCTACAACTGTTCAATGAATATAGAGTATAAAATATAGTACTTGTGATAGTATCGTTTCTGAAAAGGATACATAAATTATTAATAATTTTAACCCTCCATATCATTTCGATGAAATATCTCGTTCATCAAGATCTGACAAATTTATTGAATGCCGAATTTTTATTTGTGTCACTATTAATGATGCAATATCAATGATAAATAATGACTGTCGTCAATGATGCAAAATTTCTTCTAATGACGATATATTTCATCCATCAAGGTCTCCTAATGATTTTGCTAATGATGAAATACTTCGTCAAGACAGCCATCAGGAAGGTTAGCATGAGAAATACGTATGGCGCTACATTCCGATTACCTTAGCTGTGTCTGTGTATCGCGCAATTTGTCCAAATGTGACCCTTGAGTCATAAATACTATCCCGAATTAATCGGGTTACCTTAAACTTGATACTTCTTTCAACAAATGAGAGATTGTCCATCAAAGTAAGGTCAGAAATTTCTTCTCTGGAACAAGATATCTCATCCATCAAGCTATGGTCAGTTATTCTGATGACAAGATACCTATTTGGGACTATCACCAAGAGAATTAATGGCATAATTATGGTTCGTAATCAGTCTGTATTGTACTCAGTCATTTTTGTACAAGACAATTTCCTGTACTTCAGGATATAGTTTTTGTCCTAGAAGTAATACCGACCCAAGGAGCAAAATTTGGGACAAGATGCTTCAGGTACATTCTTGAGTGGGACCGAGGGTGTCCCAGTTGGTAGAGTCGTGGATTACAACAGGGGGTTTGCGAGTTAAGAACATTGATCCAACCAAGAAACCGTCGTGTATATGAGGGTTGATGAACATTGAATCTGTCATGGCCTCAAATTCCCTCACTTTGGTGTGGTGTGGAAATTTGGAGAGGTGAATTGACAGCTCAGGTATGACCTCGTCACCTGACTGTGGTTCAAAATTACGTGGTGTTTACCTCTGATTATTCCCCCCGAGTTTGATAGTATACAGTCGTCAATAGAACGTCGTGTTTCTGCATCCAGTGCGATGTTAATTAAGTACTTATCTACCCATTCAATCATCAATGACCTGTTGTGTTTCTTCAGTGCGATTTAATTCAACTACCTAAATATCTATTATCATTGAGTGAAATTCTGGTCGTTCACTTTCAGGTTGTCCGAAAAAATAAGCTGCAACGTGCCTCTTTAAAGGGACACAACACTCTAAAATTCACAAAGATATCCAAACTTGTTTTATTGTTTTGCAATAATTGTACAGCTATAAGCAATCTGACTACTATGAAAAGAGTTTTTTAATAAAATTTCATGTTTCATTTTATTCAATATTCTTAATATTTAAAATTTTTCTTTAGTATGTATGGTAAATAGACGCGAGGGTATAGCAATTTGAATCGATCTTGACAGCTGATTTTTAGTTCGTCTTCAAATCCTTAAATGCCTTTTCCTCTGCTTGTGATCTTGAGAGCACTTTTTGCACGAGAAACGCGATAACAAAATTTTACTACAGATTTTAAAGTGAAATTTGGTGTATTTATTTTTATAATTGTTTTAGTGGACTTGGACAAGGATATTAGAGTTATCTTGAAGGAAAACTTTTTATAGATTTAAGAGTTGTTGGCGTAAGGAATAATTTCAAAAATACATGTTTTATACATTATTTCGAACATATCATGAGTAGACTCGAAAATTGCATATCCTTTAGATAAGGTCCAAACTAATTTAAGAGATTTTATGCAAAATTTTAGGCAAATGAACTCATACATTTTTCAGTTATAGTTAATTGTTGATTCCTTTTTCTATTAAATTTTCTAATTTTTGCAAATTTTTTAATCAATTATAATAATTATTAATGATTGTGTTTGTTTTATAATGAATTTCTATAAATTGTTTTACCAAAAAAATAAAATAGTATAATTTGCATATTTAAAAAAGGTCTTATAATGCAGTCAGATACCATAAAGAATTGTTGTGCAAAACTTCGTAGCAATAGCTACATTATTTAACAATATCTTAAAGTTTTGGCATTGTATGTCAGGAGTAAAAAAAAAATTTAACTATCAAGTACTTTTTCTATTTTTTCTGTTTTTCATGGCTACAACGTACTTAAAATGCGTAGGTAAAATATAGTTTGACGTGATTTATGAAATAATGCAGTGCGTTAAAGTGCTGTGGAACAGAAGACTATATAGGACGCTTCAAAGAGATTTTAAAAGACAACTCACGTCCAAATTAACTATAAATTTCACATAATAAATACACACTATGGAAAATCCGAGTAAAGGTTAACCGTTACTCCATAAATCATTCAGTAGTAGTGGCAATAGCTTGTAGTTTTGTAAATATTTCTGCAACTGGTATATTTTGTTTTTTGTTGTTACGTTCATATTATCCTAGTTTCTGGTTATCTGAGGTGGTCTCGGTCCACATTACCTTGAAAAGCAAGGATTTGTTGTTCTTAATTTGTATTATATACCATCAAATGGCTAGACTACTTCAAAGCTGCTAATCGTTCAGAACATACGGCCTAAATGCTGGACTAGATTATATATTTTTTTATTTCAATTGAGAGAGAAAGAAATTCCTAAAAACAAAGGTATAAGATGGTTGTTTGGTAATACTATGCCATTAGATTTGGTTACAGTATGACCATGGCTTACACTATAGTAACTATACATATTATACAGTATACCAACTTGCTAATTGCAGGTGGCGTAGTTGCATAGACTTAAAGTATATGTAGGCTGAGCTTTGCTATGGAGAACAGCTTTAAAAATTGTTATCAATATGTCGACTAGAAAGTCATGCGACTGCTCTGTGGAAAATTGACTTGGTTGGCTAAATTAGTATTTTATGGCCTCGTTTGGCGATATAACATCTTATGATAGCCAAGATGCGTGAATTTGCTTTCGTGCATAGCGGAAATAAAAGTGGCGAAATCGCCAAAGTCTATTACTATCAGATGATCAATCAATGGAAGGTTTTCTTATTTTCCATTCCGTAACCTAATCAAATGATGAATGTTAATTCCAGCAAATGAGGGGGGGGGGAGGCAATCTAAAGGTTACGTTACTACTAGTTTTGGTCACCTGAACCTGGGAACATAAAAAAAGTTATCATTGATCACTCTAATTTTACACTTCATAATGCTAGCTAGCGCGGTAGACATACACACTGAGCCACGACTGCTGCACAAGACAGAAGGTTACTAGAATAAGATGGTATAACCTGAGTTTTATCAATACAAATCAAGGCATTGGAAAAATATATTTTTTTAAATATTTGTCTCAAAAGGTTCACCCACTGCGATAGCAGCAACCAGTCGATACCTGCAACTTGCACTGAGTGTACTACTCTATTACTCTATTCCGTGTTATGTAGGTAAGTGGGTAGTTGAATTTAAGTTACACTGGAGAAACCTAACGGACCATTGGGGACGGTCTGGAAACAATCCGAAAAGTAATGGTCTGAGAATAACGTAATTTTTAACTACTGCCAGAGGACGAGGTCAACAAATGAGCTGGCAATTCACTCTCTAAAACTTCCACACTAAGCTAACGTGTGGATATTTAACGCCATTACAAATCTAGGGTACACTGTCGCCAGGTGTACGACCGTATTTGGTTGGAACGAGTTTCGTGCTTAAAACCCTCTGGCATCTAAGCCACCACAATTTCAACTGAGCTATCGCGGTTCCTCAATCCCGATTTAGGTAGGTAAGAATTTTAATTAACGTTTGCACTGGACGAACACAACGGTCTATTGGAGGCTGTCCGGGATCAATTCCTAACTGAAAGATCAGATAATAAAGCCTCGTAATATTGAACAACGGTCAGATGAAGAGGTGAGCTCTTGAGTTGGTACCACAATCTCCAATTCTGTGTTTTAAAACCTTTCTGGAGTGTATGTGTCTATTTCTTCATGTTGTCTGACTCAGCTTGGCTAAAATTGCCTTTTCAGCATAAAAGCCCGAATCCCCAACCAACAGCTCCATAGATGGACGAAGGACTAGCGTTTCATGAACACAAGGTATGTAACGACAACCAATTAGATATAATTGATCTGCAATGTTAACCCAAGGCCAACAATGTTTATGTCGAGGACAACACCACCTAGTTTTGAGTCACGGTCAGATTACGGTTCTGGTGTCCCGCTTTAAGAACTTCTACTCCAGGTCAACGTGAGGCCCCGACAGATTTTACCTGCACAGCCCCCACGTGCACGAAAGTCATTGGTTGGATAGAATTTCGAAATATCTACCATGGGATTGCCAATTAGCTACTCTTCCAACCGGGGTACCGTGGCCGCTACAACAAGTATGGTGTCTTAGAAGATTAAAATTGAACCAATATTTTTATTAAGTGCTAGTAATTCGAAACAATACATTTATATAGACATATATTTGGAAAAAATTACATTTGTATGTATTACATTTTATATTTTTGTACATATCAAGATTTAGAGCTTATTTTTATGATTTCAAATAAAATTTTCACTATTTTGTTTTGATAAATGAAGTTGTACTAATCAATTATTAAATTCAATCTGAAACAATCGTAACAATGTCAGTGCATGCTAATTCGAAAATTGATTTATAGTTTCTCCTCCAATCTATTCCGTAGGGTTAAGCAATGTAACCCCAAAACCAAAAAGTATAATTTGTAACACTAAATTTATATAGATATATATTTGGAATGAACATTACATTTGTATATACATTTTATATTTTGTGTGTATCTTTTTCTACAGCTTATTATGAGGATTTCAAATAAAATTATTGCTATTTTTTTGTTGATAAATGAAGTTGTACTAATCAATTATTAAATTCAATCTGAAACAATTTTAACAATGTTATTGCATGCTAATTCGAAAATTGATTTATGGTTTCACCTCCAATCTATTCCATAGGGTTACACCATGAAACCAAAAGACCAAAAAGTATATAATTCGTAACACTAAGATTATATATATACATATATATATATATATACAGGGTGGTCCCGAATTCATGGTACAAACTTTAATGGTAGGTACAGGACATTGTAACAATGATTTATTGTATAGGAATGTATAGTCGCAAGTGACGCGGTGAGGCGTAAACAGGGGAAATAAAAGGAAAGAGAAATGGAGTGATCGGTTGGTATCATTGCCGGTAGAGGGCAGTAGATGTCTAGCCGCTGTTGAACATGATGCATCGCAGTAGGGAAAAGCGCCATTCACAATTGTGCTGCCGTAGACGATGGGTGACTTTACGTATGCAGAAAAAGCAGACATGCATTACATGTACGGCCGTGCAAATGGTAACGGCAGAGCTGCGTTACGAATGTATCGCGCGGAGTATCCTGATCGACGAATGCCGAATCATAGAATTTTTCAACGGTTACATCGTCAACTTTGTGAAACAGGTGCGTTCGACGTCAACAGACATGGCGCTGGTCGAGTAAGAGCTGTACGCACTCCAAGGCTGGAAGAAAGCATCTTGAACATTGTGGCTGATAGACCCGAGTCAAGCACAAGAACTGTTGCGCGTGACGTAGGTGTGAGTCATCAGACTGTATGCAGAGTGTTAAACGAAAATCGCTTACACCCCTTCCATTTTCAGAAAGTACAAGCATTGAATCCGGCAGATTATCCTCGCCGCGTGAACTTCTGCCTGTGGGTGATGCAGCAATGTGCGTTGCAGCCGGATTTCGTAGATTATGTGCTATTTACAGATGAAGCGACATTTTCACGCGAGGGTGTCTTTAATGCGCACAATTCCCATGTGTGGGCAACCGATAATCCACATGCAACGCGTCGACATGCGTTTCAACAACGTTTCAGTATTAATGTGTGGGCTGGTATTGTGAACGACTTTTTGATTGGCCCATACTTACTACCCACGCGGCTCACTGGCGGAAGCTATCTTATTTTTCTGAAAGAAGTGTTACAACAACTGCTGCATGATGTTCCGATCGCCATTCGTAACCGCATGTGGTTTCAGCACGATGGGGCGCCAGCACACTTCAGCATTGATGTACGGAATTACCTGAATGCCACGTTTGGTACTCGATGGATTGGGCGTGGTGGACCAGTCCCTTGGCCACCCCGATCTCCCGATTTATCGAGCCTCGATTACTTTTTATGGGGACATCTAAAGCATCTTGTTTATGAGACTCCAGTTGACTCAGATGAGGATCTCGTCGCTCGCTTATCTGTAGCTGCTGCAGGTGTGCGTGAAATACCAGGCATCTTTGAACGTGTACGCCAATCGCTCCACCGACGCTGTCAAGCATGTATCGATACTGGTGGACGCAATTTTGAACAATTACTGTAAACATGACACTTGTCAACAACGCTTTCAATAAAATCTTTGTTTTTCCTTTCGGCCGTTATTTCCCCTGTTTTCGCCTCACCGCGTCACTTGCGACTATACATTCCTATACAATAAATCATTGTTACAATGTCCTGTACCTACCATTAAAGTTTGTACCATGAATTCGGGACCACCCTGTATAACAAAAAAATCGACGCTCCAAGAAAGAATCATCCGATTGCTTTGAAATTTCGTATGCAAAAATGTTTTGACCAAATATGCAAATGATTAAAATTTGGTGTCCAATGAATGAATAGTGCGATCTCCAGCGCATCAGAACTGCGCATCCAGCAGATGTATATAAGGAGTTGTTCTTGAACTGTTGTTAAAAATTTCTGCTGCATTGCGATTGAGGATACCTTTTAACGACTGAAAAAACGCCTCGCCGCAGGATTCGAGCTCATACCGAGCAACTTCCAGAGTTTGAAAGAGGTCGTATCATTGGATTGAAAGAGGCAGGTTGGGCAAATCGGAGAATCGCTCGTCATGCGAGTCGAAGCGATGCGGCGATTAGAAGATACTGGTAATAGTTGGTGGACAATGGCAGATTTTAGCGTCATGATGGTAGCGGTCGACGTAGGGCCACAACAGATCGCGAGGACAGAGTGATTGTCAGATCAGCTGTCACAGCGCCTGATTCATCGCTATCAACCATCAGTGGTGCGACCCACACACGAGTGTCAACCATGACCATTCACAGACGGCTGAGAGAGCGAAATCTACGCTCGTACCGACCGTTACGTCACCTGCCACTCACGCCTGCACACTGGCAAGCCAAATTACAGTGGTGCTTGGCTCGATCAGGCTGGAATGATGCTGAATGAGGACGTATAGTCTTTAGAGACGAATCCCGCTTCCAACTGTGTCCAGACGATCATCGAAGACGTGTCTGGAGACGCCCAGGGCAGCGTGACGATCCTGCTTACACTATTGCACGCCACACGGGCCCTCAACAAGCAGTTATGGTCTGGGGTGCCACTTCCCTTGATAGCCAACCCCTTTGGTCGTCATTAGAGGTACACTTACTGCAAAGCGGTACTTTGACGACATTCTTTGACCTGTTTTGCTATCGTTTCTTTCGCAGTACCCTGGGCTTATTTTTCAGCAAGGCAATGCCAGAACACATACGGCACATGTTGCTATGAACTGTCTTTAAGCTTGTCAAACACTTCCTTGGCCAGCCAGATCATCAGATCTCTCTCCCATCGAGCATGTCTTGGATATGAAGGGAAGGCGACTGCATCCGGTTAAGAATGTTGATGATGTAGTCCGACAATTGGAGCAAATTTGGCAAGAAATACCGCATGAGACCATCCGGGAGCTTTATCAGTCTATGCTACGACGTGTGTCAGCTTGCATCCAGGCTAGAGGCAGGTCAACACCTTAATGAGCTCGTTACTGTAACTCTGAAATAAATCATTCAATTGTTCTGAAATTTTAATCATTTTCTATTCTGTGCATAATTTTCCTATCCACCAATTTTTTGTCTCCATCGGACATATATATATATATACTTTTAGGATTTCAAGTAAAATTTTTGGTATTTTTTGTTGGTAAATGATGGTATCCCGTCCAATCTATTTTACAGGATTACGCCATGTAACCAAAAGACGTTAGAAACGTAAATGGCTTAACACTTGAAAGACGGACATGGTCTCTTTGGTCCTGGTGCTCTTTACTACCTGTATTACGCAAGAAATTCCTTTGATACACCCACTTTTGTGTTTATTTGTACTAGTATTTTCTATTTTTGTATTTAAAAGCATAAACTATGTAAAAATTTATGAAAAAGCTATTCTAATAGTTTAATACATTGCAGCAGTACATTCATAATGATAGATTTTGCAAATTCCTTTATTTGAAAACACATTTTATAATTTACTGCATATTTATGTTTTAGTACCTCTACTTTTAGTTTTTCAAGTGCAAAAATGATAAAAATTCTTTGCAGTACGATGCAAAACGACACACGTTTTCGAAATGTTATTGCCATTTTCATACAAAATTTATACTTTATACTTGTTCTTAACTACAAAATGTTTAGTATTTCATGCGCAATACATTTAAAATCTGCAAAACTCTTTATTGAAATTCACTGAAACGCACACATATTCATACATTTTACGAACATTAGTTATTTGGTACATACATTTTTGTTTATTACATATTGTTTCTGTATTTAAGACCGAAAACGACGAAAATGTAAGGAAAACCTAAATAAATTTTTTAATTCATTGCAACACTACACACATATTTTGATGGATGTTTGTAAGTTCCATACATATTTATACACGCTTTATAATTTAGTGCATATTTACATTTCAGAACCTCTGTTTCTAGTATATCATGTACATAAAAATTGGTTGGTTGTGTCCGGGTTTTATGGCGCAAGGCCATATTTGTTGAAGCTGGGGCAATCACAGGACATACACACAATAAGGGAGGAAGAAAAAGAAAAAAGCAGAAGGGTAGACGAGGGTAAAAATGAAATGGAGGAGAGATCACTCTTGTATACCACGGGATTGTGATGCCCGTACGCACCAAAAATGTACCCGTGATGGCCAAGTGCATAAACGACGAAAATTTATTGAAAATCTACACAAATATGCAACGCTACACACATATTGATACTTTTTCGAAAGTTCTGAAGAACTTCAATACACAGTTTATATTTTATACTTGTGCTTGTGTACTTCATTTTTAGTATGTCAACGATGGCAATATACTTAAAACGTACAAAACTATTTTGCAATTCACTGCAACACGGATTAAATGGATACAATTTTTGAAAGTTCCTTTCTTTCCTATACGCATTTAATACTTTAGCTCGCATATATGTTTTAGTACCTATTTTTAGTATTATAAGTGCATCCATTTCTGCAGACTTCAGCAATAACTGCAAATTGATATTGATAAAACATTCCAAAAATTTGTTTTTTTTAAAATCCCCTAAAAGTTGTAAAACCTCTCCCACAAATGCATAAAAGCCTGGAGGAATTCGAGACGACAAAGAAACCCACATGCCCGTTTTATACTTTTAGGGTTTTTCAGCGCTCAAAGTGACCGAAGATAAACGAAATTCGGCTCTGATGCTTCAGTTACGTTCTCGGAAACTCGTAGCGTCAACATCCCACGAATTTTTCTGACACGGGAAAGGAAAATGATTGTGGTATGCCGAGATTTATTGCTTTTCAGTGTCAATATAATCGAATCGGCTCGACATCTGCCTTTTCGCCATTTCGCTTGTTCGGGAAAGGTTATAGAGCAATAGAGAAAGGTGTCTAAGTGCATGAATACAAAACACTCGGTTGCAGATTTCTTGTAGCGTGTACTTTGAAAGAGGGAGGTTGAAGAGAAATGTGGTTATAAAGTAATACAGACGTCTGTATTTGGGGATTGATCAAAACATTTGGTTCGCGATTTATTGTAGCGTGCCCTTTAGTACGAAGGAGGAGGTTGAAGGGAAATTATGTTATAGAGCGATACAGACGTGTGTATGAGGATGGATTCAAAATACTCGTTGTGAGATTTCCTGTAACGCGCCCTATTGAACGAGCGAGGTTGAAGGGAAATTGGGTTATAGAGCAATACAAACGTGTGTGAATGTAGATTGTAGAGAAAAAACTCTTTGTGATGGGACAGATGTCGCCATCCCTGACAAATACTTAGTTGCAAGGTTATTATTCTTAATTTTTAATATAGTGCTTTTTTCATTCAAAAATAAAACATCGATGTTAAACAAACATCGGCTTCAATAAATAGATGATATAAATACAACAATGTTTTATAAAACATTGATGTTTTGTAAACATCGACATCGATGTCGCATCCCTAGTAGATGGAAACAAAACATTAGTTGAGGGACTTACTGTATCGCGCTCTTTTGGACGAGGGAGGTTGAAGGGAAATCGGGTAATAGAGCAATACAAACGTGTGTGGATGTGGATGGATTAAAAACTCTCCTTGCGAGATTTTGTGTAGCGCGTACTTTTGAACGAGGGAGTTGAAGAGAAATTGGGTTATAGAGCAATACAAGCGGTGTGTGGAAGTGGATGGATTGGAAACACTCGCTGTGATTTTTCGTGTAGCGTGATCTTTTGGACGAGGGAGGTTAAAGGGAAATTGGGTTTTCAAGTAATACAGACATCTGTGTATGTGGACGGATTCAAAACATTCGTAGAGAAATTCAAATAAAAGACTTCAGAAATATTTAAATCCAGAAACTTCGTACACTTGCCAAATACACTCATGTCCGTAAATTAAGGATAATGCCAGCTCCGGCAAATAAAGGTTCAGAAACAAAACAAACGTGACTTATTCATAAATTCCATTTAATTAACAAAAGATAAAGAACAAATAATATGGTGTATGTATGATAGCATTCATAAAAACTACCATTTTTGCTCACTGGAGCAATTACAAAAAATATTGACCTTACAAAAACTTAACATGACATGGTTGATATGATGGTTAATGCATTGTATGTCTCCCAGACGATGAAATACAGTCCATACAACGCCTAGGCATGCTGAGGATCAAATTATGGAGCTGATCTTGGGGAAGATCACTCCACTCAGCAAGCAATGCTCACCGAAGTTCCGGGCCACATGTAGGAGGTGGTTGACGGGCTGCAACTCGTCTGCCAAGCATGTACCACACATGCCATACGGATTCAAGTCAGGTGAGAATGCTGGCCATTCAATACGTGTGATATCCTCAGATTCAAGGCATTCGTTTACAATGTTTGCACGGTAAAGACGGGCGTTGTCATCCGTAAACACAAATTCTGCGCCCATGGCACCCCTAAACAAACGTACAAGTTGTTCCAGAATGATGTCCCTATAAATTTGGCCTCTCAATGTTCCGATTTGAACTTATAGATCTGTTCTAGAGCCCGGTATAATTCTGCTCCAAACGAGCAATCATGCACCATCGTAATGGTGTCGTTCAATGATGTTGTCTTGGTGGTAGCGGGTACCTGGCGTTCTTCATATGATCGCCCGCCGTGAATCAAGACTGCAAGCTAAATCTGGACTCGTAGGAAAACATCACACACGCCCACTGTGACGATGTCCACATTGCATGCTCTCTACTCCAGGTAACCACTGGCGACAGTGAGTTGACGTGAGCGGAACACATCTGACAGGCCTACGAGCATATATACCAACATGTCCCAAACGTCTGTAAACGATTTGCCTTGAAACTGTCGTACCCGTAGCTGAAGATAGCTGACGAGAAAGGTCGGATGCTGTACTCCGTCTGCTTCTTTTTCAGTTACTGCCAAATATAGGTCGTCATTCGTTGTAACTCGGGGGAGACATGTACTGTAACGTCTACTGGCTATCATTTTGGAATCATTGCCAAAGTCTAGAGATGACACTTTGGGCGATTTCAATTTCCACTGAAACTTCCGTCTGAGTACGCCCATATTCCAGGCGGCCGATAAATCTACCACGTAAAAAAAAATCATCGACATACGTCCTCTGTGCCCTAACTATTCTGTTGTGGCACTGAGCGGCTTACAGAAAACTTGTGAACAATTTTACTTCTTTGTTACCATTCCTTATATACACCTCTCTTACACTCTCGTCATTGTGACGTACTATCGGCGTCATCTGATGCTTCCTGTAATTTTTATATTATTCTTGAAGATGTGTGCGATAAATCTACAGGTGAAATTTTTGCTTTAGAGTTCGATTCCCGTGTGATTCTGCATTATCCTTAATTTATGGACATGAGTGTATTTACTGTAGGTGACAATTAAGAAAGAGGAATTTCTCTAAGTATAATTCTCAGAGGGGTTCCACCATACAACCTGCAGAGTTTTAATCAGTTTTGGCCTTCGTGACCAATTGAATAAATATTTCCTATGTGTTCTATTATAAAAAAATGAGCAATAGAAGTTTTCCAAAGGTTTCGATTCTGTAGAAATGAACAATAAAATTTTCAAAGTTTTTAATTCCAATGAAAGAAAGAATATTTCCAAAGAATTTAATTCCAGTGAAAGTAAGAATATTTCCAAAAGATTTTATTCAACCAAAAGACCTAGTTATTTAGTTATCAAGTGTGTTGTGGGGTAAAAGCAATGCTACCTTTTCAGAAATGAGAAAACTACACTACTCAGAAGGTTGACTATGTCTATTAAAAAGACTCTTCTATAAGAGTTCGTCAATCCGTTTAACCATTGCTTTAAGAGAAAGTGAATTGGAGAATTTTTCAAAGGTTCTTAATCACATGCCTCACAGGGGAATTGGCATGTTATGGCGTTGCACCGAAAAGTTGTTGGTTGGGACATTCCGTGAGAAAACGCATTTAAAAGTTGCATTTGATATTTTTAGAGGCAAGGGGCCAAGAAACAGAAAAGTTAATAGAGACTATACACACACAAATGTATAAAAAAGGTTAGTTGGTTGTTTACATCACGCAAAGGCCACATTTGTATAAGCCGCACCAAATGCTAGAAAGACAACGTCAAGTAATGGGCATAACACAAGGAAAGTTTTACTAGCTCAAGGGTAAAAAATACTCAGCAGGAATCACCCATTTTAATATTCTCACTACAATAAAACTAGGAAAAGCTTTCCAGGTTAATTAATGTTTCCCTATAGTTAATCTGCAAAGAATGAACACTGAAGTTTTTAAGGAGTGTATGTCAACAAGATTATCTCTACCGTAACCCAATTGTTAACATTCTTTCTTTATGAGGAGTATATTGTGTTGCTTATGTGTGATGTGAATTCAACGACCAACTGCCCCCTCCCCCCTTGAGAGGAATATAGTATCAATTTAAACAAAAGATTAAACTCTGCCACCTTATGCATTCTAATGAAAACGTAATGCACTTTGAGCAAAAAGGCTAAATAACTGATTCAATTGAGCCCTACAGTAATCACCAGGGGACTCACATATCACCAGCACAACAGCAAGACATGAATATGCCAATCCATTGTTTCGCGAAACGACGTTTAAAGGTTTCATGTTATGGTTGGATGGTTCGGATATATGGCAGAATAATCTTATTTGTACAGGCTGTACCAAACAGAAGGCAGATGACGTCCAGAAACGGGCATACACATACTAGGAAATTATTACTGGCACAGAGGAGAAAAACACTCTCAGGATAAGGAAAATAATCATCCATTTTAATCTTTTCACTGTAATGAAGTTATTAAAAGCTTTCAATGCTAACTTCTTTATCCCTATAGCTCATCTACTAAGGATTAACACTGAATTTTCTAAGGAGTGTATTTGGTAACCAAACTATCAAACACTCTTTCCTTGTGAGGAGAGTATTGTGTCGCTCCAGTACTTCAACCATCTTTTAGCCTTGAGAGGAGCACAGTACCAATTTAACCCTTTAAGTGATATCAGTGAGACATCTTGTCCATCAAGGTCTGAAAAATTTTGCCTATGAAAAGGTATATCGTCATCAAGATAATGCTGATATTTTTAAGATAGCGAGATCAAGATCTGGCCAGTTTTCTTCTAATGACCACGAACCTGTTTTTTTTTTATAATGCCGAGATATCTCTTACAAGATCATGTCAGTTTTATTAATAACGAGATACCACCTCGTAGAACCACCAGGAAGGTCAAATGAAAGACTAAACTGATCAAATTTATGCATTCTCATGTACAGTTAATAGTTTGACAAAAAATCTGAATCGCTAATTCAGTTGAGTCCTATAGTGCTCACAAGAACACAAACGTATCGCGAGCACCACGCCAAATGCAGAAACATGCGAATACATCGTTTCGCAAAAGGACGTTTACAGGTTTCATGATATTTTTTCAGCGGTTGTATGGTACATATCGCACCTAACCATGCCAAACACAAGCCAAACTATGTCCATTAACGGACAAACACATAAGAAAAGCTTTTAATGATCCAGATCATAGAAATACGTTCAGTGATGAATCGACAGTGCTTGCTATAGGAGGAATCAACTGAATAAGTATTTGATCTTTTTTCCCTCAGTGTTACTTTTTCTTGAGAGAATACACTAAGTGCCACAATTTAATCTTTCGTGGAAAATGCTACTGCACTCTTCACGAGGAAAGAGTGTCTGACAAGTTGATTACGGAAGAGTTATTCTAGTCGAAATGCGCTCCTTAAAAAATTCAGTATCCATTCTAGATTAGTTGAAGGGAAACAGTAATGAGCTTTAAAAGCTTTTAGTAACTTTATTATAGTGTGGGGGGATTAAAATGTATGTAAACCTACGACTATTTAATTCAGAGAAATTTTTACACTGAGCATATAAAAGCCTGTCTTTCTTAAGCAGTGATGTACTCATTTAAATAAGTAACGCATATTCTTGTTTTGTTGTTTCGTATGCCAGACAAAAATCGGGATTTAAAATCCGCATTAAGTGTATATGCAGGTTGTTAAATAAAACTAGCATTTGACTGCTAAAAGGAGTGTGTAATTTGATGAATTGGGTCCAGATGATATAGTGGGTTTTCGTACAAAGCTCATAGAGTAAGTATAAAAGTAGAGTGAGCAACGATAACCTTTATATGTGCCCAGAGTCACGCGATTAAAACTAGTTGTAACTTGACCTTTAGACTGTTTTTGTCCGCTGAGTGGAACTTAGTATTCATTGTCTGATTTGCCCATGGAACTGGAAAAGATGCCCATCCATTTTATTAGTTCAATGATTGATCATCAACTAGAAGTAGACTTTGGTCATTTCATCACTTTTGTCGCCACTCTATAGAATTGCAGATTCACACATCTACCCTGTTATATTGCAAACGGGCCGATAAGATACAAAATATGCCAACCAAGTCACTTTTTCATAGTAGAGTATACATGATTACTAGCGATATATTCATCACACATTCACAGTTCCTCTCAATAGCAATGTTCAGTCTTCATATATTACACGTCTGTAACTGAGCTAGTATCCTAAGAGCTGTATGCGGCACAGGTTTGATTCCTGTAACTACCCTGTGTATATTTCTCTTGTATTAGTGAGATATTTCATGCGTGCGTTGCTTATTAATTTATAAAAACATTGCTTCAGATAACTTGCTCAATCTGCCCACTGCGCTTTAAAAACCAACTAACCATGCAAGATATCATTCGTTTGCTCAAATCTTAACCCTCCAAATGGTTTTGACGAGATAATTAATCCATCAAGATCTGATCAGTTTTGCTAGTGACGAGATATCTCGTCCATCAACGTATATCCAACTATGATCAGATTTACTAGGTTTGCTAACATCCTGGTGACTAAATATCTCGTCATCAAGATGTTGCGAACTTTTGGATGATGAAGAAAACAAGATCCGGTCAAGATATTTCTAATGATGATATATCTCGTCCATCAAGAGCTGTTTATTTTTACTACATTCGTGATACCCCACCAAGAAAACCAGCATGAGGTATAAACGGTATTTCAAGCTGAAACTTTAACTCGGCATTAGCCAAACTGACCAGATCTTGATAGACGAGATACCTCATAAAAAAACTGACCTGATCTCGATCTTGTCATCATAAAAACGTCGGGAATATCTCTTCATTAGTAAAATTAATCACAACTTGATGTACGAGCTATATCGTCGAAACCATCTCGGAAATTTAAAGTTCCATTAAATCTCGTAGCTTTGGTTTTAGTTTTCGATTATAAAGCATCGAAAAAAGCAGTCACGAAACATTCGTGAAAACCATTTTGAAAAATCTGCTTACCGGAACTTAAGTCTTCTTTCGCTCCCATCCAATCACCCGACCCTAACTATCTGTGTATTAATAGAAATGTTGTGTCGCGTCTGAATTCTTTCTTATTCTTGTGTCCCTTCACAAAAACACCCCTTTCGTTTATTGGAGACAGTCGTATACTGGTAAACACTCGAAGTATGTACTGAATCTGGGCATCAGTTGTCAGATATTGACTCCCATTTCATAATCGCCAGTCCTCCAGGCAGCTGACGCTCCTGTGACAATTGCGCTCAATGCGTCGCTCTTAATCATCTTTTCCGCCAACCACTCCCGAAAGGGGGATTACTCGAGCGTTAATATCCTTACGAGCACTTTCTTTCCTTCCTCCTTTCTTTGCAGGATTATTTCCAGTGCAAACATTTCTTTCAGACAAATGTTACTGCCTTGAATTAATGTGTCTAGGGAGCAGGATTAAAGCAGCAACTTTTTTTTTGCAGAAATGGTATTTTCTTTTCAAGTAGAAACTGAACAGCTCTCTTTTTAGTGATGGTGGTGGATAATATATCAATGCCAAAAGTTGTCATTGAATAACCTAATCTTTTGAGTGTTTTAATGCATTTCCCATACCATGACCTTCAGTGTTTTTTGCATGGCTTCTAATTTTTTAGACTTTTTTGACCAGAAGAATCAGACCAATAGATATATGACCATTGAATAATTAAGTATGTTATAGAGTAAATGCAATACTATACTGTTATGAAACCTCATAACGCTTTGAGGGCTAAAACAGTGTTACCAATCTTTATTGTTACTGCCATAAATTAATGTGTCTAGAGAACAGGATTAAAGAAGGAACCTTTTAACACGAATGATATTTTTTTGGAAAAATAAACTGAACTCTTTTTAATTATGGTGGTGGAGAATATATCATTTCCAAAAATTGTCATTGGATAAGTTAACCCTTTGAGGGTTTATATATATGCTTTTTTACCATACCATGAACTACATATTTCTGCATGGCTACTAATTTCAAAGACTTCTTGACACGAAATATTTTTGAGCGAGGTCGGTTGGAGGGAAATTGGGTTATTAAACAATACAGAAAAGTGCATACATGTGGATGGATTCAAAACGCTCTTTGAGAAATTCAGACCAAAATCTTCTTGCACTTGCTAAATTTACAATAACGGGAACAATTAAGAAAGAGGAATTTTCGAAGTAAAACCATCTGAGGTGTACGCACACATAATCTCCCCCTTGCAATCAGTATAGTTTTAATCAATTTCGGCTGTCTTGACCAATCGAAAAAAAAATTACAATGAGGTTCTATTACAAACAAATGCGCACTAGAATTTTCCCAAAAGATTATATTCTAGGGAAATGAGTAGTATTAATTTCCGAAGGATTTAGTTCTATTGAAAGGAACAGTAAAATATTTACACAGGATTTTATTTCGATGAAAGGAACAATAGAATATTCCAAAGGATTTTATTATAAGAAAAGAAGCAAACGAGTCTTTCTGTACGTGGTAGAGATAATGTATCATTGACAAACGTAGTCATTGGCTAAGTTAACCTATTGAGGGTTTCCTGTGCATTTTTTCATACCATGGCCTTTTGTTTTATCTGAATGGCTATTAATTTCGTATGACATCAGTAGGATTAACAGCACTAGATAAAAGTATGATTGGTTAATTAATATTTATTTCATTTCAATGTTACAATCAGAAATTAATGTGTGTTGATAACGGAATTTTACAGGAGCAATTTTTTCTGGTGAAAGAGTAATTTCTATTTCAAACAGAAAGTAAAAAACAATCTTTTTGTGGGTGTTGGTGGAAAGCATATATTCTCCAGAAGTGCTCAATTAATAATCTAAAGCAGTTTTTTTTAATCTTTTTCTTACACTATTATCCATTTTGCGGATGTAAATGTTTGAAAAAACAGTATGTTTAGTCCATTAACATTTCCTTCAGCAAATATTTATGTCATGTATTGATGTGTAGGAAGCTTGATCCCACACACACGAAGTAGCAACCTTTTATTAAGCAGAAATGAATTTTATTTTCAAATAGAAAATGAGCAGCATATCATTGCCAGAAGTTGTCAATGATCAACATAAAGACGAATAATTCAAAACTCAAACTAATCATAAAGACGCAAACAAAGTGACAGCCTAAAAGACTCTTTTAACATCAATGAAAATGTTGGTGTCGGTAGTGTTTTTGAGATGAAAGTGTTTGCTTTAGATGTTCCTAGCATGACGGTTTGATTCGCAATTTATTTAGCGACAAATACACAATTTTCTTAAATTTACACTGATATTCCCTTCTATATAAGTTTTTGCAGCATCTTGTTTTCTTTTCCTATCTTAATTGTTTTTTAAGCAATTTAATCCCGATTCACTGCCTATTCAGAAATAAAACAAGGAAACCCAACAAATAGCTCAGTTTTTACAATGGTGGCAACGTTCTTTCTGTTCTCTTAGCAGAAAAAAAGCGCAACAACATAGACTCACTCCCATTACTGCATAGTTTTTTTCAACTTTGCGCTCAGGATAGTTGTACCGTCCTTAATGAAGCGCAAACGTGCGAATGTGTCAGTATGTCGTTATTTCTTAACCATGGTACATTGCAGACGTAAAAAAAGCCTAATAACGAGGGTCTAAGTGGGGCACACAAAAGCAACACTTCCCAGTCTCCATACACTTCGAAATTAAGTGTAACACGTTGCAAAGACATCGCAAGAAATTAAAGAAATAGTGGACGCCAAAGCTGGGAATCAAGCCTCCCTCTGGTGCGAGAGAGATTAAATTCACCTTAGATTTAACGAGATTTTGTTGCAGTAATTGGATTCTTTCTGTAGCAGAAAAAATGGATTCGGTTACACAATTCATTTAGCTACAAATGCACAATTTTCTAGAATTTGTACTGGCATTCCTTTCGCTACACAGTTTTTGCAGAAAGTTGTTTTGTTTTCCTACATTAATTAAACTTTTCGCAATTAAGTGCCGATTAGTTGCTTTCTCGATTCTTTCATAACCCTAAAGCGATGACCATTAAGAAATCAAATCAAGTAACCCAATCTATATTGTTCGGTTTTTACATTAGTTATAATATATATATATATATATATATATATATATATATATATATATATATTGCGCCTAAAATTGCGTCATAAAAACCAAACATCCAATCCAATCCGAATCTCCTCTTCCCGAAGAAGAAAGAAAGGCAAAGCATGTTTATACGTCACATACTTCCACTTCCACCCTCCCTCCCTTCTCTAGACAGTTTTTGCAGCTGCTTGCGCTCAGGATAATCGTCCCGTCGATAATGAAACGCAAACGTGCGAATTTGTCCGTACCTCGTTATTTCATAATCAACGTGCATTGCAGACGCAAAAAAGATCCTAATAACAAGTGTCTCACTGGGACAAACACCGACTCAACACTTCACTGTCCCCATACACGTCGAAATTAAGTGGAACACGTTGCAAAGACATCGCAAGAAATTAAAGAAATAGCGGAAGCTATCGCAGGGAATAGGATCTCTCTGGTGCGAGGAAGATTAAACTCACCTTAGTGTTTAACGAGATTTTGTTGTTGCAGTAATTGGATCCTATCTGTAGCGGAAAAAAAGGATAGCGTTTCGCAATTTATTTAGTGAAAGCCGTGCTCTTTAACTGCTACTTACAGGGGCAGAGGGATCAATAACGACGAATGAGGGAGTTTTTCCGCTGAATGAAATCTCACCCCACTTCTGAGCTAGCTCCTCTCCCTTTGAATAAATTATTCCGTCCCCTTTCTTCCCAAACATTAGAAATCAATGTGTCACGAAACAGAGCTCCTTTGTAAAAAACTCCACCGACGGCGAAATTCCCTTTCAGAAAAGAAAGTGGGAGTTTTTACACTTTTGAGTCGATTCGAAGTAACGGATTTTGTTTTTCGATTAAAGATATTTGACTTTGTGTAGTTTATTTCTTTCGCCTTGGCATTCTCTTAACAATGCTAAGCTATTGCTTAACTTTTACGTAACAGGCAATCTCTGCCGAGATGAAAGGGCAGCTGTTGTCCGGTTGGATGTAGATAGGTAGTGAATTAACCTCTCACTGGTGCAAGACGACGGGCTATTCGCAATAGTCAGGGCTCAATCCAGAACGGTAAGGTATGATATTTTTTAATTAACGTCGTACTAGAGCAACACAACGGGCTATTGACGACGATCCTGGTTCAATCCCGTAAGGGAAATATTCGAGGTCGACACCACGTAATTTTGAACAACGGTCAGATGGCGAGGCAGAAACCTCAGCTGGCACTCAATTCTCCAAACTTTCACACCAAACCAACGCGAGAACATTTTAGGCCGCGACAGAGTTAACGTGCACCAGCTCCCACGCACATAGCCTTTGGCTGGACCTAGTTTCGACATCGAAACCCTCCGTTGGCTGAGTTATAAGAGTAACGGATAAGCAACCGGAGGGTTGAGGGAATCAAATCAAGGACCGTTGTGTACAAAGAAAGCTGGTGCACGTTAAATCTGTTGTGAATTCTAATGTGCTCCCGTTGGCGTGGTGTGGAAGTTTGGAGAGTGGGCTGTCATCTCAGGCGTAACCTCGTCATCTGACCGTGGTTCAAAATTAAGTGGGGTTATCCTCGGATCTTTGTCTTCGCAATTGATCAGGAACCGTCGTCAATAACCCGTTGTGTCGCTCAAATGGGACGTTAGTTACTACCTTCCTCGGCATTTAGTCTGGTTGGAAAAGCAGCGGAGTATCAAATGAAGAGTCATGAGTTCAACACTCCATGCAACCAACGACTGTCGTGTACTTGGTAGTTGGTGCACTCTAATCTATCGTGGCCTCAATTGTTCTTACGTTGGCGTGGTGTAGGAAATATTGGAGGTGTGTTGTGCTAGCTCGGAAGTTGACCTCGTCATCTAACCGGGTTACAAAATTACAAAATTGTCCTTCGTTCCTTCCCTTTGGGATTGATCTCAGACAGACCCCAATACCTCATTGTGGGGTGCTTCAGTTCCGAGTTATATTACCTACCTAAGCTTATTTTTTAAATTTTACACATCACATGCAATCTCTGAAGTTAGATGAAAGCGGCAGTAGTGTTTCCTGTATATATTCCTCATGTGACGTACTTGTCTTGTTTTTCGATTACGTTGCCAATAAAAACTCAAAAGAATGAATTCCAAATTGATTTTTCTTCGGTTTGGAACTGAAAATCCCCAAGCCTCTATGTGGTTGCGACAAGATATCTCGTCCATAAAGATCTGACTGAATTTGGTAATGATGAATACCTCGTCCATCAAGATCAGTTAAAAGTGGCTGATAATGGGGTATCTCATCATAAAGATATTGCTGATTTTCGCATGATGACGAAATCAAGATTCAATCAGTTTTTTCTAATAACGAAACATCTCCTTCATCACCATCTGGTATGTTTAGCTTTTGGAGAGATGCATCATCAAGAAAATCACCAGAATGGCCGACACTAAATGCACGTTTTTAAGAGTAAGAGGAAAAAGTTGTCGTATTTATAATCTGTTTAATATAGATATTGGGTTGATGTAACAGTTCATCCGGTTTGTTTGACAAAAGTGGAAGAAAAATTATTTTATTTATATTATAAATTATATAGTGAATCCATATAGTATGTGCTATTCTGTTGGATGACCTATCTCCATCTCTCCGGTATCTGCATCACCCCTAGCTCATAGAAGTTCCGAGGTTTCTGGCTAAAGAACTGATCCAGGAGACGAAAATTTGCGTACTTAGGCACGTGGAATCGTCAACTATACCCTCATCCTACACGAGACATCTTCTTTTCGTATGCGAAGCTTTCTTGCCTTTTCGGAAATAAAAAAACATAATATGTCAAAAAATGCTTCTTCTTTTCTGCCATTTTGAATGTTTAATAAACTCAATTCAATAACCCGATATTTTTCGCTGTACTTATTGAAATTCCTTTTTTCAAACAACGTCAAAACTCCACACGTGTGAAATAGATAACACTTTGGATTTGCGATAAAATGCTATCTAGCGCCGAAAATGGGATAAACGTTTGTATCAACCCAAAATAACACTAACATGTTTTGTTTTTTATATAAAATTAAGAGTGTGAAAAAATGTAGTGTGAAAATTTTGTTTAGCCAGTCTTCTCTAATCCGGCGATATGATAGTTATTGGTCAACGTCAAATATTTGAAAAATGATAAAAACGATAGTTGAAGTCCAAAACGGCGTTATACTCTACACTAATATAACCACAGAGGGATATATGTTGCATTGGAAGAGTTAATGCAATAGCTATTATTTGTCTTTATTTTGGTTCTTTCTTAGTGCTGAGATCTTCGTAATAATTTTGATTCCACTCTTAACAAATGCATTATCACAACCACCCTGTCATACGATGTTATATTGCCAATCTAGGTTATAAAATAACAAATCGGCCAATCCAGTCCATTTTTCACATCACAGACGTGAAACTAGCAGTCACGTGATTACTAGTTGACATGTTGGTAACACTTTTTTAAGTTACATTTAATAGAAATGCTCAGTCTACTTACATTTCACGCGTATGGCGGCAGTAGTGTTTCTGTGACCGTTGCGTGTTTCTTGTATCTTTTCCGGATGGGACGTTACTTGGCTTACTTTTCAAACGAGATTTCAGCATTTTGCCAATATAAATTGTGATGATTTAACTCCGAATTGATGCATGTTACTTGATTGGTCAACGGCAATTAGACTTCACGTCAAATGTCGTTAAATGGTAATATACTGCGTTCAAATGTAATCTCAATGTGTATCATACGAGAGCATTTGTGTAACTGAAGTAAGTACCTCGCTTTCACCTGGTTTCGTATGGTTATACTTAAAATGTGCCACTGTATGAGTGCGACAGATGGTGCACTGCTGGGAGGGGAGAGAACAGAAATGACTATTACTTGTCTTTATTTCAAATATTTCTTACTGCTGAGATGTCCTCCTTCATAATAATTCTTTCAGTCCTCTCTTCATCCCAAATTTTTTTAATCAATGTGTCGCCAAACAGAGCTGCTTTGTAAAAAATTCCGCTGCGAGCGAAATTCCTTTTCAGAAAAGGAAGTGAGAGTTTTTACCCTTTCGAGGGTAAATTTGAAGCAACGTATTTAAAAAAAATATATATTTGACTTAGTATTATTTCTTTCTTCCGCCTCAATTGTCTTAATAATATTAAGTTGTTTTAATTTTTATGTATATGTAAAAGTGAGATGCAGATTGCGTACTGAGTGATATAACGCGGCAGATACTCATTGTATGCGCATACGCAATTATTTTTACTTTCCATTTAAAAACTTTAAAATATGTGAAGCAAGGTTGTCGAGTTGTTATTTATTCCTACAAGTGGTTTCCACGAGATATCTCGTTCATCAAGATTTGATCAACTTTATGGTTGACTTTTTCGATGACTAGCAATCTCGTCATCAAGAAATTGTCGATTTTTTTTGTCCAGATCTGGTCAGCTCTTTTCTAAGGACGAAACATCTCGTCCATCGAGAGTTGGTCAGTTTTTAAAAAGACGAGATACCTCGTCGAGACAATAACCACCAGGACGGTTAAGCACAACTTTTACCACCTGTTGAAAGTTTATAAGCTCAAAAAATGTCCCTATAAGTTTGTAAACATGTACAAGATGTTTTTTCTCATGAAAGGGGTGTTTTATTTGTTTATTTAGTTTTAGAATATAACTTGAAAGCACGAACTTTCGCTGCTGTCATTTCATCACCGGAGCACGTATGCCGTTTTCTCCCTTTCATACATTTTTTTGTGAGATTTTGAAATTTTATTGTGACGTTTTTTAAATATTTTACTTGATAAGCATGATACAGGAATCATGAATTTTGTTGCTACACAATTACTTCTACATCTAAATTTACCTAGTCCTGCTGGTGTCTTTTCGACCATCAAACCAATTACTGGTCTAAATACCTTTCGTTCATCATATAATTGATACGTAATAACTAATCAAGTAGATTTCTAATCACTATTCTTTAATAGATTTTTATTATTAATTTATTCGATAACGTATTCATCCCTTTCAAAGGCAGGAATGGGTCGGTTTCAATCGTAAACGTCTAAGTTTGTGCCTCCATCGTTTTCATTTAATATTTCATTTGCAATAATAATCAAAGGTTATTTTTTCACTTATCATACTTTTGAGTTCGAATCCAACCAAAGACCGTCGTGTACAAAGTGGCTGGTCACGTTAAATCTGTAGTGCCCTCAAATATCCTAACGTTGGTGTGTAAGTTTAGAAAGTGGGGTGCCAGCTCAGATGTTATCTCGTCATCTGATCGAGGTTAAATCACGAGGTGCTGTCCTAGGTAATTTAGTAATTTTTTTAAAATTACGTAGGTGCTGTCCTCGGATCTTTACCTTGGGGATCGATCCCAGACCGACGCCAATAGCCCGATCTGTTGCTCCAGTGCGACGTGGTAATTGAAATACCTACTACTGATCAGACACAGGAACGATGACTCTCAGAACAGGTTCGGAAGAAATCGGAAATTTGCTGCCAGAACTATCCGAACATGAATCTGATGCTGCGATGCTCTTTTGTTCCGAATTAAATACGGAAAAAGAATCGGAATTACTCAAATATGTATAATTCAGATGAACCTGAACAGATGATGCTGACAATGTCTAGAATTACTTGGATTTATTTCACGAGAGAGAGATGGTATACTACACAATGGGGAATGATAGCTTTGAGCTGGAAATATATTAAGTAAATATAGTCTTCTATTATTCCCAAGCGAAATGCCAATGCGTTAATACTGAGATCAAGATTCAATATGTGGAAGAATAAACATGAAATTCTAGAAGTGTGACCACATGTCCGATTAGTAGTCACTTGATTGTTCTGTGAAAAGTTGGCCTATTTGGCACCCTATTGCCTCGTTTGGCGATACAACATCTTTTGACAGGGTAGCTTAGTGAACGTATATTTCTATAGAGTGTTGAAAAATACGTTGAAATCTAGAAACTCAACTATTTCGTATGGACCAATCAGATGATGAATCAATGGATGGGTGTTTTGTACCGTCCCGTGGACCAATCAGATGACGATTCTTCTGCACCGGTAGACGAAAGTATCCTAAGGGTTAGTACTAGGTTTGGGTATCATGGCTCTTTGCACAAAAAGTTACCATTGCTCGACCTACTTTTATATTTACTCTATGGGTAAAAGCACCACAAAACTCATCTGACCTGGAAATGTAAAGTCAAAAAGTAATTTTTATGCAATAAATGCAGTATACACACAAAACATATTCAGTAAGTAAATGAATCGCTGAAAATGCCCCCCTGAGAAATCGCCTTTTACTGTTTGAATTGTAATTTGGTAATTTTTAATTAACGTCGTACTAGAGCAACACAGCGGGATAGTGACGACGGTTCGGTATCAAACTCTAAGGGAAAGATCCGAGGACAACACCACATAATTTCGAACCACGGTCAGATGACGATTTGGTAATTTGGTAATTTTTAATTAGCGTCGTACTAGAGCAACACAACGGGCTATTTACGACGGTCCGGGATCAATCCCTTAAGAGGTCAGATGACGAGGCAACACTTGAGATGACACCCCAATCTCCAAACTTCCACACCAACCCAACGTGAGGACTTTCGGCCAGGACAGATTTAAGGTGTTCCAGCCGTCTCTACACCATATGCTTACAAGCATCCATGCACTCACCCGGATTCTAACCAGGAACCTTCCGATCTAGAGGCTAACTCATTAACCACCAGACCGGTAGATGGGCTGTATGAATTGTAAATAAGGTATGCATATCATATACAGATTGTTCCGAAGATATCTGGTCAAATTATAAAGGGTGGTAGAAGGGCTCAAAATAAACATTTATATCAAAGAAATGTGTGTCCAGAAATTCAACGTTTAGGTGGTGAACTAATATTTCCATCGGACCATCAAGATTATGAATAAATGTAGTCTTCTCTCGTTTCAAGGACTAATCTCATCATCTGACCAAGGCTTAAAATTAGGAGATTTTTTTTCCCCAGAGCTGTCCGCCGACCAACCGGTATAGTGGTTAAGGTGTTATCTTGATCGGAAGGTTCCTGGTTCGAATCCGGGTACGGGCATGGATGTTTGTAAGCGTATTGTGTAGAGGCGGCTGGTGAACATTAAATCTGTCGTGGCCGAAAGTTCTCACGTTGGGTTGGTGTGGAAGTTTGGAGCCTGGGGTGACAGCTCAGGTGTTGCTTCGTCATCTGACCGTGGTTCAAAATTACGAGGTGTTGTCCTAGGATCTTTCACTTAATGGATTATCCCGGACCGTCGTAAATAGCCCGTTGTGTTGCTCTAGTACGACGTTAATTAAAAAATTATCAAAATTACCAAATTATCAGAACTGTCTCTCAAGAATTAATTCTAGATGGCTCGTAGTGTTGCTCCAGCGCTACATAAAATCAACTCCCTATACACCCGTGTAACGTTCCGATGATTAATGTTCGTTTCCTCCCGGCAAACGAAAGTAGTGTTAGGGTAACGTTACTAGTTTGGGTCACATGGTATTTTAATTTAAATCGCATTGAAGCATCACAACATGCTATTGGCGAGGCCCAAGATATAATTCCCCAAGGGAAAAATCCGAGGACAAAACTACATTATTTCGAATCTAAGTGAGATAACGAGTCACTAGTTTTGGTCACATGGTATTTTAATTTACATCGCACTGAAGCATCGCAACAGACTATTGGCGAGGCCAAAGATCATTCCCCAAGGGAAAAATCCGAGGACAAAACCACATAATTTCGAACCAAAGTGAGATATGAGGCACTAGTTTTGGTCACATGGTATTTTAATTTAAATCGCACTGAAGCATCACAACAGACCATTGGCGAGGCCCAAGATCATTCCCCAAGGGAAAAATCCGAGGACAAAACCACATAATTTCGAACCAAAGTGAGATAACGAGGCACTTGAGTGGGCACTACCGTCTCCAAATTTCCACAGCACTCCAACGTGAGGACATTTGAGGTCATGGAAGTTTTAACGTGCACCAGCCTCCTTTTAACACGATGGTTTTTGGTTGGGTTCGAACTAACAACCTTCCGGTTGCTAATAATTTACTGTTCCAACCGAGCTACTGCGACACTTTGGCCACATGATCCCGGATGCAGAATGGTTAACAGAGTTTACTATACTGTTATCTTCCCTCAATTGACATCACCTCGCAATTTTGAAACACGGTCAAATGACGAGTTCAACACCTCATCTGCCACCCCACCTCTCCCAACTTCCACACCACGCCAATGTACAGAACAAAGAAATGCACTCAATGTTGTTACATCAACCGAACTAACTCTGCAGCTCGTATACACTTAAAGTAGTTAGAAAACCCACTGAAACATGGAAGCCACACTGAAAGAGTTTTAACGATAGCTGTATCAGTTATTAGTTGTTTATAACTTTAAATTTTTCATCCTACGTTCAGCGAACCTTGATGGGTAGGTAGTTAAATTGACGTCGCAATGTTGATTTCAGTATGACTTAAACAATCGCCATATTTTGAAAGTAAGCACAGCACAAGGTTTTATTTTGTTAGGTAGGTAGTTTATTATCATCACACTGGACCACGAACACAATAGGTTATTGGCGACAGTTCAAATCAATCCCGAAGGGTTGGTTGGTCGGTTGATTTGGGGTTATACGGCGCTAGGGCCATATTTGTCCAAGCTATGCCAGACCAGACATACAATATCAAGTAATAGAAATACACACAGTGAAAGTTTTTACTGACATGTAAGAAATACATCCAGAGAGAATGTACCGGACAGGAATTGAACCTGCATCGCCTACAACTCGAAGGTTGCTAGCGCAGTGGACATACCAACTGAGCCACGACAGAACACAATCTCATAGGGAAAGATCAAAGATGGGTATTGGTGTTTTAATTAACGTCGTACTGGAGCAACACACTGGCGACTGTCTGAAATCAATCTCAAAGGAAAAGATCCGAGCAAGCCATAATGTAGGTAGTTGAATTACGTTCCCACTGATGCGTAAATTGGTGTCCAAATGCTGGAAGCAAGTTTTCTCAAGCGGGGAGCCCCCTTTTTAACTTCTCGAACTGATAAATTAGAAAGGTTTCGGAATTAAAGCTTATACATAGCACTCTCCATAAAGATTTTATTTCGTTCAACTCATTAAAAATATAAGCTTGGATGTCCTATTAAAAGAGAGTTCTCTTAACGATCCGAGGTTTCTAATGTCATCTGCGTTTGACGGGGACGCGAAACCTTGGTTGGAAGAGAAGCGGAATAGTGCGAAACTCGCGATCCAGGTAAAGATAATAAGGAGGGGGGGGGGTTCTGTCGTGTTCTCATATGTCCTCATGTGTGCGTGTTGTAGCACTTTTGAGAGTGGGGTGTCAACTTATTTTTCTGATGACTAAATGCTAAACCCATGTTCTCTAGAAATTTGCCCTTTGCAAATGACTGAGTTATTATCGACGATCTACACATAATCTGGAGTATGCATAGTACGAAAATTTTATGATTGAAGCCCTTTTATAGAATTTTGAGCATTAGGAACCGAGGTCCTCTCTAATGACTAAATCCTAAAGCAATGTTCTTTTCGATATATTTTCTACTTTCCAAGCGAAGACAACTTTTCTTCTTAAAAATCGTAATGCATTTTATAGTCTAAATTGTCTAACAGCTACAAAGTTCCCCTTTGCATTCGACTGAATTTTAACTAATCAATCGACGATCTGCACATAATATGATCGATTCATAGTAGGGACGCGACATCGATGTCGATGTTTTTGTATCATCGATGTATTGGAGTCGATGTTTTTGTAACATCGATGTTTTGAAGCTGTCGATGTTGTATTTTAAAATGAAAAAAGTACCGTTATAAAAATTTAAAAAATAACCAAGTAGCATAATTTTCATAATCAGCAAATTGAACATACTTTTAGACCAAAGTGGCCAAGGGTGAAGGGTCTGAAAAGTAGGGATGCGTCATCGATGTCGATCTTTTCAAAACATTGATGTTTTATAAAAGAAACATCGATGTATTGGAACCGATGTCGCATCACTAGTTGCTAAACCAGTGTTAAGAAATGGGAGAAAAAAGTTTAAATACACTGAATTTTAAAAACATCGATGTTTTTTGGGACGATGTATTATCAACATCGATGTTTTAATTTTGAACATCGATGTTTCAAAGCATCGATGTTTTTCTGTCGATGTCGCATCACTAATTCATAGTACGAAAATATTGATATTTGAAGCACTTTTACTGAATTTCGTGTGTTAGAAAACAACGTCTTCTCTTGTCCTTGTGCCACAAAACACCAAAAACCAATCAACTTGGGACTAAATCCCACAGCAATGTTCTCTTCAATCTAGATTTTCTTTTCACATTCAAAGCAAATGCAACTTATCTTCCCTAGAAGCGCAACTCCTTGCATTCGAGCAGCTTACAGCGCAAGTAGGTCTTCAAAAGCTCAGTCGAAGAGAGATCGAAATCTTGTATTTTCAACACAATATTTCCCTCAATTGTCGATATAATCTGATTTGATGGGGAGCATAATTGAAACTACGAGTACAAGCATTAATTCATTCCTCTTGATTGCTCCACTCCTGATTACACACTCTCTTAAGCTTGAAATTGTTCCAGCTTAATTAGTTAGGCAAGATGAATTTGATTTGTTTCCTTTTATTGGCGCAGTCATAATTTATCTGGTTCGCGTCGATGGTTTCGTGGAAGCTTTATTGGAATCTTAATGAGGGGAAGCCTTCTGGGGGTTGATTGTTCGCGGCATTGTGGGCGAGGAAAAGATTTCCTTAAAGGACGCTCTGTTATTAAATCGAGAATTAAAAGAAACCTTCGTTCAGATTTGGAGTGATGCTTTTGAAAATTATTCAACGTTGTAGAAAACTTGTCCCCATTGATTTTATCGGACGAAAACGGGACAGGAAGATGGCAATACCGTGCACGACGAAATTACGTTGCATAATCTCTGATCAATCTAAGAAATTTGCTATTTAAACTTCGATGTGTGGCTTAAATGTCTTCTATTTTCCCGGGTAGGTATTCAATTACTTTGCACTAGAACAACACAATGGGCTATTGCCGATGGTCAGGGTAAGGGTAATGGTAATTTGTAGTTAACGTCGTACTAGAGCAACACAACGGGCTATTGACGACGGTCCGGGATCAGTCCCTTAAGGGAAAGATCCGAGGACAACACCTCGTAATTTTGAACCACGGTCAGATGACGAAGCAACACCTGAGCTGGCACCCCACTCTCCAAACTTCTACGCCAACCCAACGTGATCCGATGGTCAGGGATCGAAACTTCCACGCTACTCCAACGTGAGGACATTTGATGCCACGTCAGATTTAAAGTGCATCATTCCCCTTTGTATACGACGGTCTTTGGTTGGATTTGAACTCGCAACCTTCAGGTTGCTAGTCCGTTGCTATTCCAACCGGGATCTCTAATTTTCTTGGAAGTGGGTAAGGTAAATTATTAAACAGCTTCTCACTGTAACAATACACCACGGTATCGGTGACGGGCCGGGATCGTTTCCGAGGAGAAAGATCCAAGTACAACACCTAGTAATTTGGAATTTGATCTCGTCATTAAAAAATATTCGGCAATATCTTAATGAAGACACTTTGTCATTAGCAAAACTAGTCACATCTTGACAAACGATGTTTTGTGTTGAAATACTTGTAGGGCTAGACCTCTTCTAATTTCCTTGAAAAAGGGTAAGGAAACTTGCAATGTGAAAAATGAATAAAATATGAGAACTCAAAATTATTAAACTACGAACGCATAAAGGCAAGTACAAAGAAATAAAATTCCATACAATTCTCGTCTAATATTCTTATGAAAAAATAGGAAACACAGGAATATGATATCCGTATAAAAAACGAGCACTCAAAATGGTACAGTAACGAACTTAGAAAATCAAGTGTGAATAAAATACAAAGTGACTATAAGTACGTATACAGTTTCCAGATGCTGTGAAACAGGAACAGTTTGAGACACGGTCCCTAAATGCGAACTATTAGCTAGATATACTCATAAAGTTTGTGTCCTCATCCCGTGCGAAATGACGTTGGCGATAGCGAGCGTGTCATGTGACTAGTCAGTGGAAATGGCTGTGTCTGCAATGGAGAAGGCGTTTTGTGTTCTTGAATTGAGTAAAACGGAATCTACCACCGTTGTACAACGGCATTTTCAATCACGATTTGGAAAATTACCTCCAACCCAAAATATTCATTTATGATTTGTTTAAAAATTTTTAAACTACGGGCTGTTTGTGCAAAGTTCCAAAGCCAGGACGATCGAGTGCACCGGCAGATGTCGTTGAAAACGTTATTCATCCAAATGGATACTAAAGTCGAAAAATTTTATTCTTCAATTGAATGGTTACCACCACACTGGTCAGGGAACGTGCGAAATCCCCTCTATCTACATCTTCTTCACCGATGGATTGGACGAAGCGCCGACTACAACATGCTACTAACCCAATGGCCTCCCATTTGCCATGACTTAACACCATGTGACTTTTTTCCTTGGCGTTACGTATAGGATAACGTATTTAACTATCCTCTTTCTGTTGATCTAGCGGAGTTGATACAGTGTATCACATCACTGTAACTGCACTTGCTTCAGATACCCTAATCCGCATCTGGGCGGAAATGGGTTACCGGTTCGATTTGTGTAGTGTGACTGAGGGTGCACACATAGAACATCTGTGACTGTCTCTAAAAAACTTGAAACATTCACCTACACTTCTATTACAGGTAACATAAAACATCTTACATTGTCACTGTTGTATAGTACGTTGAAATTGTATACTTACTTATGAATCCACATGTACTTTCCAGACAATTAAAAAAAATTCTTGAGTAAATTATGGTATTATGATAGGGTTTCATTCAAATAGGAAACGAGTGGTTGAAATGATAAAAAAACCCCATCTTATAAAAAAAAGTACAAATAATACCTACTAGTTTCCTGACACTCGAATATTCTATGCGGATAAAAAAAAAAGTGAACTCAAAATGGTAACGCTGAAATTTCTTTGAAAAGCAAGTGCAAAGAAACCAAGTTCCAGAACTTTCAATTTTCTTGAAAAAAGTAGGTATCTCTTTTACTTTTCTTCGCAAAATGGTAGGGAAACTATTCTACGTGGATAAAAAATTATTACTCAAAATAGTGAATCTGAGATGTAAGGCAAAAAATATTTCAGCTCGACAAAGAAAACAAATTCCAGACGACTTTCTCATAATAATTTTCTTGTGAAAGGATAGGGAACACAGTAATCGTTCCATACAGATTAAAGAAAAAGTGCTTAAATGGTAAATGAACGAACTCTGAAAAGACAATCCAAACAAATCTCTTCTCTTTTTCTCAGAAAATGGTGGGGAAGTGCTGGAATATTCTATGTAAAAAAAATCAACAAGACTAAATTACAAACTTAGAAAAGCAAATGCAAAGAGAAATTTTTTTGCCAACTCTTTCCATGCCTATAGGAAACGAGCAGCCAAAAATGGTAAATCTCGAAACTTAGAAAAGCACAACGCAAAGAAACCCCATTTCAGAACTTCTAGTGAACTACCAGAGATGGTAAACTTCCAGAGATTCTATTGAAAGAGTAGGAATCATTATGATAGTTCCTCCACCCACACACATGTCTAAAAAAACCAAGTACTCAAAGTGGAAAACTACTAACTTGAAAAATAAATACAAAGAAAACAAATTCTAGAACATCCTCAGCATTTTTTTGGGAAGGAGTACATAGTCGTTATAAAAGAGTTTCATGTGGATAAAAACACGAGTACTTAAAATGGAAAAGGTCTTGGAACTTAGAAAAACTTAGAAGTGTAAAGAAAACAAATTAAATATAATTCTCGAATTTTCTTTCTTAGAGTATGCAAACGTTATACCGGTTCCATACCTATAGAATACAAGTCTCAAAATGGAAAAACTGTCGGAACTTAGAAACGCAAGTGCCGAAAAAAATCCAAACAAACTTCTAATTTTTTCAGCATGCAAGGAAATCTTCGGGTCGAGCGTAGCAGCCAGTTTAAATAGAAGCATCTGGTGCAAGAATATTTTATCACCGAATACTTCCTGCATTGTATTTTTCCACCCACTTCAACACCACATCGATTGAAGGTCTCAGCATTGTGCTGAAAGGGGCCGCAAGAGGCTCGATTTCCTGTAAATCTCCGCGCTCTCCGCAAAGAATTCAATTTCGGAGAGAAATTTACAACTGCGGGACTCTATTTAGCCGGAAAATGCCGCCCCTTCCCCGGGTTGCATTTTAATAATAATGCTGGCGGTAACCCCGGAGCGGCTGCAGGTCTCCCCTCCCCCACATTGCCGGGAATAAAAGCCCTTGTCGAGTAAGTGTGAGAAGCCGGTGACGCTACTCAAATTGCGTGGTGCGCGTTTTTCCGGAATCTTTTTTATTTCCTCAATACCTGAGGGGTGATCGGTCTTGTGGGGGAAACGAAGGCCTCGGAAGGAGTGTTCGATTTCGGCGCTTTACTAAAATGACAGTCTCCTTCTGGGCTTGATGCAAACACTACCAGGAACTGGGCTTACCACTACTTCGAGTCTTCTTAGTGAGGATGCAATCCCCCCGTCCCGACCAGGGGAGATCATTATGGATTATAGAGAAGCCCCAAGAATTTTAGGCATGTGGTCTCAACAGTAGGGAACGAAACTCGCTTTCCACAATGGTTGTTGCGAAAATGAAGGACATTGCTCGTCAGCCGAGGTCCGGCAAGTGGGTTCTTGTAGACTCCTGTATCAAGTCGGAGGATGGATAGGGCCGTATACCTATTACTTCCACCCTACCCGTAAAAGCAGGTGTGGCTCCTAGCTTGCAAGTCTACATAAGGATCTATGTCTAACTTCAGTGATTTCTTCGTCTTCGATTTTTAACAAGTCTTCTAACAAGTCTTCGATTTTTGGCACTATCTGAACCTACACACTTTGTCCTGGTTCTGATGCCTAAACCAATTTGCGGACCCCAAGTGAAGGGCTAAGAGCCATTTCCACAGAACTTTACCCATTCGCCTTTGATCCCTTGGAGACATTTTGGGTGGTTAACAATACCCTTTGCACGCTCTCTAATGAAATTGGGTCGTTTTCTGAGTTGCGCCGTCAACCTGCAGTCCAGCAAGTAGAGGGGCCGTGGTCATATGAATGAAGAGAAACGGACTAGCAACCGGAGGACTGCGAGTTCAAATCCAACCACAGACCGTTGTGTAAAAAATGGGACTGGTGCACATTAATATCTCGTGGCCTCAAATGTTCTCACGTTGGCGTAGTGTGGAAGTTTGGGAAGTAGAGAGCCAGCGGAGTTATTGTCTCGTCATCTGACCGTGGTTCAAAATTACGAGGCGTTGTCCTCGGTTCTTTCTTTTTGGGATTGATCCCGGACCGTCGTCAATAGCCCGCTGTGTTGCTCTGGTACTACGTAAATTAAAAAAATACCAAATACCAATACCGATTCCTCGGATATTTCCCTTCGGGGGTCGATCTCGAACAGTCACCAACAGTCCATTGTGTTAATGCAGTGTGACGTTAACTACAAACCTACCTAAAAGCATGTAGAACAGAGCGTCACCTACCTCACAACATTGCCAGGTATCGGACGTCGGGTAAATAGGTAGGTTCGAAGTAATAGGTTCATAGTTATTTAACGTCGCACTCAAGCAACATAATGAACTATTAGTGACGGTTTGGGAAGGATTGGACGGTCTGGGAAGCAGGGAAATAATCGAGGACAGCGCCTCAGAATTTTCAACCACTTTCAGATAATCAGGCTTACGTCTGAGCTGGGGGACCCCGCTGTCCAAACGTCCACACGTTAATATGAGAATATTTGAGGTAGCGACAGATTTAGTGTCCCTTCAGCTTCCCTGAACACAACGGTCTTAGGTTGCACCAAGTTTCGAACACACAACCCTCCGATTGCTAATCCGATACTCGTCCAACCGGCCTACCGCGACACTGAGCTAATCATAAGATAAGCCTGATCTATTTTTACGTAGTAGGACATACTAGTGAATAACGCTAGTACTTCCTATAGCCTTTCCACGCCTGGAAAGGCTCAGTTAAAAAAGTGACTTGTGGAACACTAACCTTTTAAGCTAAGAACATAGTAAACATACAAATTTCTAGAATGTATTGAAATTCGAGTTCCTTCCCTTGTGACTTACTTTTGTTCTGATGAGGGTGGACGTCTTGATCCACCGAAATGGCCATTTACTATCTTTTGCATCGTCGCATTTTTAGCATTGGCGAAGTGCTTGAATTGTGATTCGCCATTGTTTTTAAAGTTTTCAATCGTTACTAACAATTTTGACTAAGTTTTCATCTGCTTACCTTAATACAGAGGCTGTTCACACATTGTTTAGACAGTGTATATTAGATTCACAAAACTAAATTACATAAAATTCTTGTGTTTTAAATGTTCTATTTGATAGCCCTTATTCTAAACTATCTTTCGACACCGTAATTTCTAGGATAATAATGCCTTTTGAAGTGTCAGAAGAGGTATTCTATCCCATTCCTCCTGAACAGCTTTCCAGAGTCCTGTAAGGGTTGTGGGACGACGTTTGGATAATACAGATTTTAAAAGTCCGAAAGCACAAAAAATCCATAGGTGATACATCGGGAGATTTAGTGGGGATATCAAGGAAGGGTATGGCCTGGATACTGGTTTTTTTCCCATTCCTTTTAGTAAATTTACAGTGGATTTTGATGTGTGACTGCTAGCTTTGTTTTGATGGAGTTCCACAGATTGATGGCACTGTGAGTAAAGCGATTGTATTTCATTCAGAAAAATTGGCGATAAAATATGTTCCTGATAGTATTTGGAGTTAATCTTGACATTTTTTTTCAACTCTCTTTATTTTTAACTTGCCATTATGTGAAAAACCAGCAACAATCATGAATCCCTTAGAAAAACTTTCTTTCGATTCTGCGAACCATGTACTTAAATTTTTTTCTCGCCTTTTATGATAATAAATGGCTTTTTTTTTGTTGCTGCAGTCATTTAAATACACCCATGATTGATCTATTGTGACAATTGTTTTTCCAATTTTCTTTGTATAAGTGTTTCTCATATAGAATTCGGCAGCGTGTCCTGCGTTCAGTGATATGCTTTGGAGAAAGACGATGCACATTGCGTTTTTTCGCTTTCTTAAGATTTAAATCAACGTTTATCATTTTGTTTACAGTGGACACCGGGCATTTCAATGATTTTGAAACTGTCCTTTGACTAGGGGGATTTTCTTTTAAAATTAAACAACGTACCTTTGCAATAGTCGAAGACGTCCGTTTCTTCCTTGGATACTTGTTTGGAATTTTTGTCCCCTTTGAGGCTCCAATTTGACGTTTTTTACCTTTCTTGTTGACGTTATTTCCTATCGAAGCTTTAGATATCACAAAACCATGACTCTCACATCGTGTTTAGTTAACGGAATATGAATATTTCTCTTCGGAAAGAGCATAAATATAGCCTTCGAACCACTGCTTCGTTAAAAACGCCATTTTGAATAAAAACAAACCTCTCAAGCCGCAGACGATAATTTTGACTTTTAAAAACATAGTACAACTTCAATTTTTTCTTTTGCAGCAAACGATTTTTTATTACCGCTAACCAAAATCGTCTAAAAAATGTGCGAAGAGCCTCGGTAGTTGTCTTTAAGCTCAGGAGAATACTATCACTATCGAAAAGTTTTCGGAAACTCTTGTACAAGCAATTTGACTAACCTCTCCTGCCTCTCACATTTACTCGACCAAAACTTTTGTTTCTTTTTACTGAGTGCATGACTTAACCACCCAAATGGCTTTGACGAGATATCTCGTTCATCAAGATCTGGCCGATTTCGCTAATGACAAGATATCTCGTCATCAGTATACTACCGACTTTTTGATGATGGCGATATCAAGACTTGTTTAGTTTCGTTCTGATAACGAGATATCTCGTGTGTCAAGAGCTGTTCATTTTTTGATAATGATTACGATTTTGATGTGATACCTCGTCAAGACAACCAATACTAAGGTTGAAAAGCTTCAATTTATAGTCAATCAGAACCCCCACCTATCATTTTTGAACAAAACTAAATTCAATCATAAATATGCAAATGTTCACGGTAAAATATTTGGCCTTTGAAGTTAAAATAAAGGCCTACGGTGGATCTTAAGTACTGGTTTTGAAAATAAATGAAAATTTGGTTCAACTTTGATATAGACTGCGAGCGCTTTTATCGTGCTTTATGTAGCGAGTTATGTTAGACAAAGACAACCCCGTTTTATTTGGATTATCACAACCTAGTGATTATTGGAATCTTTATAAATTTTTGCAAATCATTATCTTTTCATTCTATTATGTCTAAGTATCTCTAATCTGCTAGTTTTAATATGATGTTAATTATTTTTCTTAATTTTTTTATTATTTTCCTCTAAACCTAAAACTTTTATTTCATGAAGTTCTTCCTTGGGGTCATAAAACGCACGCCAAAAGCGTTGGCACAAAAAATCCTTGTATCAAAGCTCTACCAAATATTTAAAGCGTAACGTTTCGAAGATGCCATAGGTACAAAAGTGGTACTCTTACGCAAAAAAAAGATGTTCGACAAATAACGTATGGCCAGTTGGGTGCCCGAAGTAGTGAAAAACCAACTCGTGATGGAAGAGCCCAGAAGAAAGCTGTCATTCTTGAACAGTCCCGAAATAGTGAAATTGAACACTACTTCCGGAGATTTCGATTCCATCACCAAACAGATCACCTGTCAAGAGGAAAAAGCTTCCAAAAAAACGCAAACCACATAATTTGAGAAACTTCACCATCATCTAACACTTTATTGATAAGGGCTTTTATTCCCTTTACTATAGGGCAAACTTTACCAATACGAAAAACTTAAGCATAAACGCCAAAACTGTCAACTTTCGTCAAATTAAATTCGATCGTGAGACCTAGACACTAAGATAAAGTGCCTTCACTGTAGTTTTTTATACTAGGATTGAAACAAAATAGAAACTTAAAGCTTGGAATTTAGGTGTCGTCAGTTTGAAGATCACCACTCTAAAACACACACAAAGAAATATGTCTTATAAATAACTCATGTAGTAGAGATCTGAAATGGCGGAAAACTAAGTTCTGATGAGTGTCTTTATACCCAGAAGAGAGCTGTTACTCTTGAAAAGTTTCCTGAAATTCGGAAATTATTCATCAAAGTGAAGTCTTTCGTATTCTTCACAAAACAGATCACCCGTCAGAACGAAAACCATTCATTGACAATGACTTCTTTTACAGTGGGGAAGCTTTAACATTAATAAACTTAAGCATATAAGCAGCCAAAATCAACTTTCACCAAATTAAATTTAATCCTGAGATCTTTTACATCAAAATACGATGCCTTTATGCTGCATTTTTTATACTAGAATTGAACAGAAGTAAAACCATAAAATAGAATCAACCATCAGCCCACGAAGAAGAAAAAGCTTCATTGAGAACCTGAATCACAGAATTTGAGAATTTCGTTCTTTCTCGAACAAAGCTTTTATTTCATTTTTTATGGGTAGCCATTTAAATTAACGTCACACAGGTGCAACACAAGGGTCTATTGACTGGCAACGGTCCAGGTTAAAACACAAAGGGAAGAATCAGAGGACACCACGAAGTTTTGAAACACTGCCACAACTGAGCTAAGACCACACTCTAAACTTCCACGCCATGCTAACGTGAGCATATCTGAGACCACGACAGATTTAACGTGTATCATCCCTGTTGCAGAACGCAACAGTCTTGTACAGCAAGAACTTTTATCACCCCAGCTAATCACCAGATGGCGTTGGACCATCCAGGAAAGATACATCCGGAGTAAGCGGGAAAAAAAAACGATTTTTTTTTTCAGATGGGTCAGATCCCCCTTACCACGAACGAAGGGTCAGTTACGCAGATTCCTTCTGGCTGCCTTAAAAACCTCTCCGGCGTGAGAGAGTGGTCCACTACAACGGAAACGAAGACGCCAGGCCTAACAACGAATTGGCTACAAGTCGCACATCTAAAAGATGTGATATGCGAATCGGGGTACCCCAAACAAGGTATAAGAATTCTCACTTTTTTTGTTGATGGCCATCTAACATATTTAATTACCAAACGGTAATACATGTCCCCATTCGACAAGTCTTTTTCTGGTACTTACGTTTATGTCGGTTGGACATTGCAGCTATTGTGCTTCTGCAACATGTACTTATATAGTGTTATGGATAATCTAGAAGTGCTGTGACTAGTTTTACGGATATTGTTCTAAACAATAAATATCAAATGAGGAAATCAACTGTTTCCTGATTGCTTGATAAGTCTGTATGATTCTCTGGCCTTTCCACCGCAACGCAAGAGCAACTAATTTAATGCTTGATTTACCTACTAATTGTAAAGAGCAACTAATTTAATGTTTGATTTACCTACTAGTTGTAAAGCAGGTGTAGTTGGAACCTTTTGTTTCCTACACTTGTAGCAATCCCCTTTGAGCTCGCAAACCTCCAGTTGCTAATCCGTTACTCATCCAACCAGGCTACCGCGGCCCTTTTTTGTGGGAGGGAGCTTTAATAATACACAACACATACTTAAACATAAACAGTCAAAAATATCATGTTTAATCAAAATTAAATTCCATCCTGAGGCTTGAAATTCAAATAGTAATTTTTTATGCTGGGATTGAAAAAAATAATAATAATAATGCGTAAAGCTGCGAATGTATCGAACTTTGAAAAACGCCTCTCTAAAACAGGGTATGTAGGTAGTTGAAAAAACGTCATTCTGAAGCAACACTACGGGATATTGACGACGGTCCGGGTTCAAAAACAAAGGGAAAAATCCTAGGACAGAACCACGTAATTTGAATAACGGTCAGATAACGAGGTCGCATGTGAGCTGTCACACTCTCTTCAAACTTGCACGCCACGCCAACATGAGTATATTACGATGCAATGGCATACAATATATTTATTCGGGGAAAAGAGAACAAGTAAAAACTTCTACCACTCTTGAGACGTAACGAAAGCTGAAGCTTGATTTCGCATTAAGCTACACTTCATATCGAAATACGTTTGTCAATTAATGCCATATGTAATAATTTTAACTATATTTTGCACGATGTATTTTAGTTGTGGTTCGGATGCCTTCATTCTTTGCCAAGGTCTCATCAATTATGTCTTGGTTTAGTGCTGTAAAGGTAATGTTGTGTGTGTGAATGCTAAAGTTAGTTCCGTTTTTGTCGTTAGAGGGCACTGCATCGCAAATCCAAAGTGTTATCTAATTCACACGTGTGGAGTTTTGATGTTGTTTTAAAGAAAGAATTTCAGCAAGTACTTGGTTAAAAAATTGTGTTATTAGGTTGTGTTTATTAAATTTTGTTAAGCATTAAAAATGGCAGAAAATAAGGAGCATTTTCGACATGTGCTTTTTTTATTTCCGAAAAGACAAGAATGACTCGCACACAAAAGAAGATATGTCTTGTGTAGGGTGAGGGAGCCGTTGACGATTCCACGTGCCGTATGTCGTTCAGAAAGTTTCGTTACCCGATCACTTATTTTTCCAGAAACCTTAGAACTTCTATGGGCGCGAGATGATGCAGCTACCGGAGAGATGGAGAAAGGTCATTGAATAAAACGGCACGTATTAAATGAAATTTTCAGTAAATGTTATTATTTTTTTTTAATTTTGTCAGACGAACGTGACTAACTTTGGCATTAACCCAATACAATATAATACATATCCCCGCTTTTTTACGAAGTAGAAAGCTTTACCAGGTTAGTTTTGGTACGAAGGGAATAATTGTATTTAACACTAAAGTAACACTGTTGAGCAAATAAAGTTCGCTTACTACTGCCATCTGCACTAATTTAAATGCTATAACGCAAGTTACCTCTTCTATGTCACTCTTTCAGCTGTGGTAGATCGCAGACTTAAATAACAAACAAATCATCAGTGATGTCCTGGTTTAGTGATACAAAGATAATGCAATGTAATACATAATTCTGCTGAATGTACAAGGTGAGAAGTTCTACCAGTCTAGTTGTTACAAATGGAGAAACAATTGTATTTAAAATTAGCACAACGTGGCTTGAACAAATAAAGTTCACCATGTACTGCCATCAAGTAATTTAACAGTTATATCGCACGAAACTTCTTATATGTGATTCGATTAGCTTCGTTACACCGTTCAATAATAGACTAATCGTCAATGATACCTTGTGTTCCAAAGGTAATGAAATGTAATACATTCTGATAAAATACGAGGTACAAAGTTCTATCAATCTAGTTGTTACGAAGGAAAAATTGCATTTAACACTAAACCAACGCTGTGAACAAATAAAGTTCGCCAACTACTGCCATCAGTAGTAATTTAAACGACATATTGCACGAAATCTCTTAGATGTGGCTCGCTCAGCTTTGTTCGACCGCACGCTACAATTATAGATACGTCGTGAAGGATGCTTTGGTTCATTGTGGCGAACGTAATTCCGGAATCGAATTCGGAAACCTAGTGATGTCAATCAGTTACATATCAAACACTACAATGTTACTACAGCATTTCGGCGTCCATGCTGTATCTAACCACTTCAAGTATATCCCAGTAATAGATGTGAATAACGCCATCAATATATAGTGATCCAAACCCTTGTCCCCTCATGTATTCTTATGGCTGAGGCCCTCACAAGACATAAATATTACAAATACACGGGTAACATAGATTGAAAAATTTTCGCGATAATTACATTCCTTTCAATAGATAATATGAGCGCTGTATCAACACACAGAGATGACAAATACTAGGACAAAAAGGTAACAAAATTTTCAAGGCAATTCTATACAACTCGATAAATAAAAACGTCGCTATATCCGGAAACGAAGACTAAAACTGCTCAATGTATGTAACGAAACTTACAGGGAAATTACACTCTATAACAAAAAAAATCGACGCACCAAGAAGGAATCTTCCGATTGCTTTGAAATTTGGTATACAAAAATGTTTTGACCAAATATGCAAATGATTAAAATTTGTCCAATGAATGAATAGTGCGATCTCCGGAACTGCGCATCCAGCAGATGTATATAAGGAGTTGTTCTTGAACTGTTGTTAAAAATTTCTGTTGCATTGCGATTTAGGATACCTTTTAACGACTGAAAAAATGCCTCGCCGCAGGATTCGAGCTCATTACGAGCAACTTTCAGAGTTTGAAAGAGGTCGCATCATTGGATTGAAAGAGGTAGGTTGGGCAAATCGGAGAATCGCTCGTAATGTGAGTCGAAGCGATACGTCGATTTGAAGATGCTGGCAAGAGTGGGTGGAAAACGGCAGATTTCAGCGTCATGATGGTAGCGGTCGACGTAGCGCCACAACAGATTGCGACGACAGAGTGATTGTCAGATCAGCTGCCACAGCGCCTGATTCATCGCTAACAACCATCAGTCGTCCGACCCACACACGAGTGTTCACCGTGACCATTCACAGACGGCTGAGAGAGCGAAATCTACGCTCGTACCGACCGTTATGCCACCTGCCACTCACGCCTGCACAACGTCGAGCCAGATTACAGCGATGCTTGGCTCGATCAGGCTGGAATGATGCTGACTGGGGACGTATAGTCTTTAGCGACGAATCCCGCTTCCAACTGTGTCCTGACGATCATCAAAGACGTGTCTGGAGACGCCCAGGGTAGCGTGCCGATCCGGCTTTCACTATTGCACACCACACGGGCCCTCCACAAGGAGTTATGGTCTGGGGTGCCATTTCCCTTGATAGCCGGACCTCTTTGGTCGTCATTAGAGGTACACTTACTGTACAGTGATACGTTGACGACATTCTGAAACCTGTTTTGCTACCGGTCCTTTCGCAGTACCCTGGGCTTATTTTTCAGCAAGACATTGCCAGACCACATACGGCACGTGTTGCCATGAACTGTATTCAAGCTTGTCAAACACTTCCTTGGTCAGCCAGATCACCAGATCTCTCTCCCATCGAGCATGTCTGGGATATGATGGGAAGGCGACTGCATCCGGTAGGGAATGTTGATGACGTAGTCCGACAATTGGAGCAAATTTGGCAAGAAATACCGCATGAGACCATCCGGGAGCTTTATCAGTCTATGCTACGACGTGTGTCAGCTTGCATCCAGGCTAGAGGCGGGTCAACACCTTATTGAGCTCGTTTCTGTAACTCTGAAATAAATCATTCAATTGTTCTGAAATTTTAATAATTTTCTATTCTGTACATAATTTTCCTATCCACCAATTTTTGTCTCCATCGGACAATTCCTTCTTGGTGCGTCGGTTTTTTTGTTATAGAGTGTACATTCGACTCAATAGATAATAAAAGCATATCAGGAAGCAGAGGTGACAACTGCTAGGACAATATAGAAAACAAACTTTTCAGAGCAATTCTACTCAATAGATAATACGACCACTTTACTAGAAAACATGACCGACAACAACTAGGACAATATAGAAAGCAAACTTTAGTAAAATTCTACTAGGGTCAATACATAATAATGGCGCTATATCCGGTAATTGAGGTGACCACTTCTAGGATAAAATTGACAACGAAACTTACAGGGAAATTCTACTCAACTCAACAGATAATGCGACCACTCTAACAGGGGAGCAGTGGGGAGGACTTTCGGCCATGACAGATTTAAGGTGCACCAGCCGCCTCTACACCATACAGAACAAATTAGATGTCACTGTTAGGAAATTAGTTGGGTTGGGTTTTTATGAAGCGAAAGCCATAATTGGCCAAGCTGTGCCAAACACAACATTTACATCGTCAAGTAATGAAAATATACGCAGAAAGAACGTTTTGCTGATGCAAAAAAGAGGAAGGTAGGTATGTAGTTAATTAACGTTGCTCTGAAGCAAGAAAAGATGCTATTGGCGAGTGTCTGAGATCAATTCCGAATGGAATTATTCGAGGACAACATCACGTGATCCTGATCGACGGTGAGATGACGAAATCAACACCTGAGCTTGCACGACACTCTCCGAAATTGCACATAATGCCAAGATGATATTCGATTACACGTCAGATTTAGCGTGCATCAGCCCCCGTGCACTAGGGATGCGACATCGATGTCGATGTTTTCAAAACATCGATGTTTTTAAAATCGATGTATTGGAGTCGATGTTTTTGTAACATCGATGTTTATACTTATAGATGTTTTTACGTTGTCGATGTTTTATTTTTAAATGAAGAAAGTACCGTTATAAAAATTTAAAAAATAACCAAGTAGCATAATTTTCATTATCAGCAAATTGAACATACTTTTGGGTGAAGGGTCTGGGAAGTAGGGATGCGACATCGATGTCGATGTTTTCAAAATATTGATGTTTTATAAAAAAACATCGATGTATTGGAACCGATGTCGCAACACTAGTTGCTAAACCAGTTTTAAGAAATGGGGGAAAAAGTTTAAATATACTGAATTTTAAAAACATAGATGATTTGGGGGCGATGCATTATCAACATCGATGTTTTAATTTTGAACTTCGATGTTTTACTGTCGATGTCGGATCACTAGGTGCTAAACCAGTTTTAAGAAATGGGGAAAAAAGTTTAAATACACTGAATTTTAAAAGCATCGATGGTTTTGGTGCGATGTATTATCAACATTGATGTTTTAATTTTTAACATCGAAGTTTCAAAACATCGATGTTTTGCAAACGATGTACCATCACTAATTACTAAACCAGTTTTAAGAAATGGGGGGGGGAGTTTAAATACACTGAATTTTAAAAACATCGATGTTTTGCTGTCGATGTAGCATCACTAGTTGCTAAACCAGTTTTAAGAAATGGGGAGAAAATGTTTAAATAAACTGAATTTTAAAAACATCGATGTTTCCAAACATCTCTTTTGCTGTCGATGTCGCATCGCTACCGTGCACACGACTGCCTTTTGCTTCATCGAGTTTTAAACTCTCGACCGACCGGTTGCTAATATGCTGTTCTTCCAACTGAGCTTCCGCGGCCGGTTTCCTGATACTGAAGAGAGAAATGCACCGTTTTGGCAAGTTGCAGAAACCGAATCTGCGCATCCAAAATAATTTTAAAAGAAGTAGTTGATAAAACAAGTTCAGTTTTTCATTCTTACAAGCTCTTCCGAGTATCTTCCCTCCAAAATATTTTCCAATCCTTGCTGTATCCTGCATTTACTTTCCATTCCTGATTTACTTTTTGTAGTTGTTGAAAATCCTAATGCCGGTCAACTTCGCTTCCGCTTCTTTGGAAACGGATTCAAAGACGGTATTTTATTTATTTACTTATTTATTCCCTTCCTATTGATTCGCGCAGCTCAATCAATCGCACTGAAAACGTATTGCACTCAACTTTTCTGTGGTTTTTGCTCCAGATATGCAGAGCCGCGTGGAGCAGATATTTCATTTCGATTGATATCAATCCATTATGTTGGCAATGCATAAATAGCGACCACTCTACAGGTTGCCGACAGTTCCGAAAATCGTCGACAGATCTATTTGTCTTTTCCTGGTTCGAATTATTGTTAGAGTCTGATTCACAGCTAGTTGAGTTGAGTTCTATTTACGTCGCACTTGAACGACACAATGGACTATTGGCGATGATCCTTGACCAATCCCTAAGGGATAGATCCAAGAAAAACGCCTCGTCATTTTGAACCACGGTCAGATAAAGAGGTCAACATTAGTACTGGGACCCCACTCTCTAGTTATGTGTAATTAACACTTTGCTTGTACGTATGAGTCCTCATCTTCACGTCGTCTGATGCAGCTTGGAAAAAATTGCCCTTGCTCAATAAAAACACTAATCCCCCAACCTACCTTTCCATAGATGAACGAAGGACTAACCAACATGAGGACTTTCAAGGCCACGGAAAATTTACCGTGGTATCCGACGGTCTTTCGTTGGAAGTTTCGAGCTTATAATATACTACTTTACCAACTGGGCTACCGCGGTTCTTAAATCCCGAGTTAGGTAGGTAAGTAGTTGAATTAAAGTTTATACTGAAGCAACACAACTGGACACCCAAAAAACACGAAGCCACCAACCAACCTATTCATGGATGACGAAGGACTATCGTTTATCTAACGAGGTATGTGCCGACATCCAATTGGATATAATTGATCTCTCCGCAGTGTTTAACCCTCCAAGATGTTTTGACAACATAACGATATAACTCGTCCTTCAAGGTCTGACCAATTTTGTTCATGAGATATATCTCATGATCAATATATCTATTGCCGATTTGTTGAAGATAACAAAATAATGGTCAAGACCTAAGATGACTTCCTCTCCAAACTTCACATCGCACCAACTTGAGGACATTTGAAGTCACGGTAGATTAAACATGTATCATTCCCCGTATACACGACAATTTGTCTCAGTCCAATCAATCTACAAAGGGAAAATCCGAAGACAACATCTCGTAATTTGTAACGACGGACAGATGACGAGGTCAACAAGGTGGCTTCCTGCTCCCCAGACTTTCACATCACACCAACGTGAGAAAATTTGAGGCCACATGAAAGATTAAAAAATCTGTATCAGTCCCTACGTAAATTATGGTCGTTGTTGGATCGAGTTTCAAATTCGTATTCCTGTGGTATCTAATCCGCGACTCTACCTTTTGGGCTAAATTTGGGCCAAATTGCATTGTCGCTATTGCAATTGAATCTCCGATTTCAACGGGACCGAGGAAACGGAGTTGAAGAGTAACCGATTAATAACAGGATGGAGGCAAGTCTGAGGACAAGTGAGTATCTATTTGGGTGTGCCGCAGAAATTTAGAAACTAGCTTAAATGTAACATGGATGAAAATTATTGAAAATTGATGGTCTAATTTTTATTTTATAGTTTTCTAAAGCGTGGAAAAGTTAATTTTTTTAAATCCCTATTTACTCTATCAGCGAAGATTTTGATTTTTTCTGTTTTAATACAATATTTCTTGTCACTCCAACATATCTGTAAGCGAAACGGAGAGATTAAGCAGATACATAATGCACTAATGCCATTTAACACGTGATTCTTTCTCCTTTCTCCATTTTCTATTAGAAGGGAGCGATTTCATTTTCCGTTGCCAATCTTCCAATTTGTATCCTTACTCCTCTCACTAGACTGATTTTCTTATTCTAATAAATCTTGTAAACGGCAAACGCTTTCACGCCCCGGATTTCGCTCTTGGCAATTGAAATTTTCCATCTATTATATTATTCGATCGATTCGATTCCGATTCGATCTAGTGTTGTGAATCGATTCTATTTTCCTTAGCCATTCTCCCAATTTGTGTCTTGTTTCTCTCTCTCTAGTCTAAATTTTTTATTAAAATGTATCTTGTAACATCCAAAGCTTTCACATTATGGTACTGCATCTGGTATGATGAATATGCCAAGTGTTATACTTTTGGTAATTAAATTTTTCGATCTGTTATAATATTCGATGTATTATATTATTCGATCGATGCGATCTAGTATATTGAATCGATATTATTTTCGTTAACCTATTTTTCAATTTGTAGTTTGCTTTTCTCGCCAGACTGATTTCTTTGTTCCTACAAATGAACTCGTAAACGAGAAAACCTTTCACGTTATGCCGATGCTTCTGGTATGATGAATATACCGGGTTATGCTATTGATAATTGAATTTTTCGATCTATTATGCTGTATGATAGATTCGATTCCTAATCGATTAATAAAGGACAAATCAATGAACTAAACGGCCGGGGTGTATTCAACCTCAAAACGGTAAGGTAAAGCTAACCATGCAAGCACCATGAACTTCAGACATATGGTTACAGACATGATAAGCAACATAATTGAAAATCAAATAAAAACCAAAAATAAAAGCTCTATCGCAGACTGTAACCTTTTTTTTTTTTTTTTTTATGGAACAACAGTTTTTCAGCAATATAACGTCCGGTAGAGGACTAAACGACACTAGACGTTCAACAAAAAAGATAAATGTAGGCTAGTGTTGTAGACAAAAAGCAACACACTTCATTGCCTCTATTCCAAATTCAAATTCGAAAATATATTTTTCGCCTTTCCTAGAACGGCCCAACCCTAAGAACACTCAAAGAGAAAACTTAATTTTAAGTTTCCTGGATGTATTCGAATAGTTCTTTAAACTTCATGTCGCCTCAGGGAAGCAGTCGTGGTCATGAGCTCAGACTGAATAAATTGTACCCTCAGCTGAGTTTGAAAATTTTAAACTAATGCCCAGGCTTATGTGCTCGTAAGAGACTATTTCCAAGCTGCCTTTAAATTATCCAAAACTAAAACCCAGTATTCTTTTACGGAGAACATCGCTCATTCTTATGAAAAGTTAATTTGCAAATTTTGTAAACTATTAACATAACAATAGATTCAATGCTAATGCCTTTGAAAGTACAATGTGTTCTTTACATATACCTGCAGATGTCCCGCTCGCTTTAGAATAAATATTGTTTCTTGTGTCGCCAGAAATGAATTTTTATGAGACCCCATGCATTTATACATTATATTCAACACGGGAATTTATCTTTGCTGTAACATCGAAAGTATCGCGCATTTATTTTTAGAAAACTGCTCGAAGAGAGTATTGGGGAAAGAAAAACCCTTTCGTAAAGCTTTCAGACGACTGTGCGAGTAAATTATTACTTGAACCAACTTTCTTTTTAATTTATAGATCTTCTTCATGAGTTAAGTTTTTTCGTTTTTATACTGCATTGTTTATCTTGTTTTTATCATGTAGGAGAGAGAGAGAGAGAGAGAGAGAGAGAGAGAGAGAGAGAGAGTGAGAGAGAGAGAGAGAGAGAGAGAGAGAGAGAGAGAGAAGCTTCTTAAAAAAGAAAGGCTAAGAAGAAAAACCTTGTCTTAGTGAGGCTTGCAGACAATGTACAATTGAGTTATTTCTTGAACTATTCTTCATTTAAATGTACAGGTGATGTTCATAGGAGTTATCTTTTTAATTTATAGATGCTCTTGATGAATGTTAAAATGTTTCCTCTGTAAATTACGAGGTGTTGTCCACGGATCTTTCCCTTAAGGGACTGATCCCAGACCGTCGTCAATAGCCCGTTGTGTTGCTCTAGTACGGCGTTAACTAAAAATTACCATTACCATTACCTTTCAATTACTTTTCGTCTTATCACATATACTTTGATTCATGAGATCTCAGTTACTGTGGTTGTTTGAACCCTTCTAATTCCTTGTTGTCACAGTGACATAAGTCCTTCAATTTTATATCTGTTTAACTGCCGTCACGCCGTAAGTTTATTTTCCATTCACCACATCATGGTGACGTTGAAATTATCCTTTAACTCCTTACAACGACTGTAAGTCTATATCATATATATATATTTTGATTCATGAGATCTCAGTTATTGTTGTTGTTAGAACCCTCTCACTTTCTTATTGTCACAGTGACGTAAGTTCTATGTTGTATCGGCTCACGTAGCGTCATGCCGTAAGTTTATTTTCCATTCGCCACATCATGGTGACGTTGAAAGTATCCTTTAACTCCTTACAACGACTGTACGTCTCTATCGTATATATTTTGATTCATGTTATATATTGTTGTCACGTTTACCCTGCTTATATTTAGGAAACTTATTTGACTAATATAACCTTATTTCGTAGAAAAAGACACCATTTACGTAAATCCAAACAGGCTGAGCGCGAACTGCGACACCGCCATTACTTAATGTGTTCTGTATTACTTTGAATGGATTTCAATTCACACATAGAGGTAAGTAGGTATGTGTTTAATTAACGTAACACTAGAGCAACACAATGGCTTTTTGGAGAAAGGTCCTCAATCCAACTCGAATTGAAAGATTCGAGGTCAATACCACGTAATTCTGAAGCACTGCCAGATAGCATGGTGACATCTGAGCTAGCACCCCACTTTCCAAACTTCCACACCACGCCAACGAGAGTACATTTGAGGCCACAACAGATTTTACGTGCAGCAGCCCCTTTGTTCCCGACGGTCTTTGGTTGGATTCGAATTCGCAACCCTCCGTTTTCTAATCGGTTACTTTTCCAACCGGACTACCGTGGTAAAATACTAAGAATCGAATGCCATTGTTTTATTTGTATATTTCACTCAATTTTTTCTCTGAAAATATTTTTACTGCTGTTGATTGATTGAGCTCATATATTCCGATTTGCGCTCTTGATCTCGCGGCTCATAAATCATCGTCAAATAATGGAGTATGTACTGAGGTGCCAGTAAGAAAAGCAATACGGGTGTCCAAAATTTGTCTTCTCGAATTGTTGGTTGCTACATCCATCGTTTATGAGGCATTTAACGTTCACAAAGCACAATATAACACTAATCACTTTACTAAATGTTGACTGATGTCCGAAATCCATGTCACTAGTTAATCCGTGGGTCAGAAAATCCGCGGGTCAGCGTTAAACCAGGGATTATACGAAAAGTGTATTCACAAACCTCGAATTGACTGATTCAACGATGATAAAAACTCTCTCTACATACGCTCGTTGTGATTGGTTACTAGTCGTGTCTATCAATCACTTGACGTTGTTTACATTTCTTGCAACTCCCGAATCAATAACATTCCTCGTCATCTGACCGTGTTACAAAATGTAGTGGTGTTATCCTCGGAATTTTCCCTTTGGGATTGATCCCGTACCGTCACCCATAGCCTGTTGTGTTGTTCCTGTGGAACGTAACTACCTGCCAGAAGTATTCCTTGCTGGCCAAATACTTTTCCGGTAGAATTTATTCCAAATTTTGATTATCATAAAATGCATAGGTAATAGTTTTTAAAACATTATATTTCGGATTTGGTTGGTTGTTTTGGGGTTATTTATGACACGTGTGCCTTGTTTTTGGCATGCTTCTTGTAGCAAGTTGTGACAGGCAAATGCAACCCTACTTTATTATGATTAAGTCAACCTCGCGATTATTTGACTCTGTTATTAATTTTTGTCAATCAAATAACTCTATTTGGGAAGTAATGTGGCATTTCGTAACATTGATATTATATAGTCTGTTTCCATCGGACTAAAACTAATAAATTATCTAACTTGGACAAACTTCTATGACAATATTTTAGAACAAAAGATTTTTTCATTAAACTAAATATTAACCTAGTAGATGTCGGAATGACCTGTTGTGTGGATTTTTTTCTATTTTTTAAAATTCATTTCGTTGATATTTTAATTATTTTCAACTGAGCCTAAAACTTTCTAAGACATTCTTCCATGACTTTATAAAAAGCACGTCAAAGCAAGTGACAAAACCTTTGCCAAAAAATTTCTCTATACCAGAAAAGAATGCAAAGAAAGTAGAGAAAGTTCGCTGGCACCCCAGAGTCACGACCCTCTTGTTTGCCAGAGGTTGAAAACCCCATGGAAAAAGAATAAATCAATAAGGTACTTTGGGTTCGTGAATTCCGTACACACCTAAAGATACGTCCTTGAGGAGAATTCGGGTTTTTATATAAAAAATAGTGTTATGTGAACACATTTAGGTTAAGATTGGATTTTTATGGCAAAATTTAGTTGAGCAAGAAATAATTATAGTGGCAAGAGACGGACAAAACCGGGACAAGGCAGTTTTGGCTAGATTATTAATGCTATCTGTAGGATAACGCATAAAACTAGTTGTAGACAGCCACCATGTTATTTGGAGTTGAATGATGGGCAGTGTAGATAATGTGTGTGTCCATTCCAATGTTTTAAAAAATTCGAGTAGAAAAGGTTCGATTTTTACTCCTCCGATTTTACTCTGTAGTTTCTAATTCCTTGAAGATTTATTTTGGGTAAGTACAACGTCTGATAACACTTCTTTCAGCTATTATTTTAAATTATTAAACCACGTTTTGCATCATGTTTGAAATATGCTAAGCCTTCTTTTCTGATTAATGGCGTTATCGGATAAAACCGGGACGATCTTGGCAGTCGGACAAGACCGGATAGGAATTAAAGCTTGGAGAACAAAAAAAAAAGCCAAAAGAAAAAAAAAAAACTGAAAATAAAAACTTAAAGCATGAAGTTCTTAAGGCCCCTAAGCAAAAAATATCAAAACAAGGAAGAAAAAGAAGTTCAGCATTAAAACAGACTCCTCGGTATCAGACGTGGAATGTGCGACGAAGCCTCTATCTTTTGTAATGAATTGTAAGCCAAAATATCTGGAAGGTTGTATACAGTGTCTCAATTGTAAAGAATGGGCGCATGAAGCCTGTAGAAATGCAGAGGAGCATGATCAAAATTTTATTTGTGATTTCTGTTCTTAAAACTTCTTACAAATATGATCAGTTAACTTAATTTACTATACATTCCAAACACATTAAATTCCAAACTACTTATGTTCCGTGATTTTTAACCCACGTATATTCCTCAGTGCATAGGAAGGTTATTGTAATACTAATTTATTATTATAAATAAATGTTTCTGCAGCTAAACAACAAAGTTTTTTAATTACCCGGTTTTATTCGACCATGTCGGATAAAACCGGGTACTTGCATACTTCCAAAAAATAATTTATACAGTTTCCAAAATATTGTTCTTTCACATTGAAAAATATTTATTTTTGGAAATAAAGAAATAATTTATCATTCAAATAGAATTGGAAGCAATTTTACTCACATAGGTGCTTAGGAAAAAAACACATTTTGGGACACTGTTTTGTCCAACTTTCCCCTACTAATACTCTTGTTAAATCAATGTAATCCAATTACTTTTATACTCGTCAGTATTGGTGTGTTGCATAGTGAAGAAACTTACATCGTCATTTTTCTTCCGTATATAATAATTTAACAGAATCATTTTTAATCTGACACGAAGTTGCATCTGTAGTGGTCAACACAGCTTCATGCTTACGAATCAAACATATTCTGAACTACTCCTTGAGAAAGCTGATAACATGAGCAAAGTTTCTTCTCACGGACAAATTTTATAAATTTCTTACCGATTTCAACTACCATACAGCGGATTAACACAACATACATATTGGAAAAAAGAAAATTTATTATATTTCTCTTCAGAGGCTTCAATGCTATTTGTCATAGAAAACTTCCCTTCTCTCTCTCTCTCTCTCTCTGTTTCATTCTTTAGACTACCACATTATCTTAGTCTTCTCACTGCGCTAGCAACCTTTGAGTTGTAGGAGGAGGCACAGGTTTGATTCCTTTAACTTATGCTGGAAGTATTTCTATATTTTGTATCAGCAAAACTTTTCTTGTGTTTCTGACCATTATTTGAGGTTGTCTGTCTAGTATTTGTCCAAACTGGCGAAATATGCCCCTTTCACAATAAAACCCAAAATATAACGCTTACATATAAATTTAAAAAATTACCAATCATTATTGAACGACCTTGTTCCATTAATCACAAAACAAATCAACCGTTATTTGACGTTGTATGTTTTGTGTTTGACACATCTTGACCAAAACATTTGACTCTTTTGAGCCATAAAGTCCAAGGCCAACCAACTGTTAAAGGACGTTGTATGTCTAGTGTTTGGCCCATTGTTGCCAAATATGAAACTTGAGCAATAAAGCCCTACCAACGAACCATTATTTAGCGTTGTATATATTCTGTTTGGCATAGCTTGACCATAAAGCTCCTTTACCCTTGCACTATAAGCCCCAAAATTAGCAGTCATTATTTGACGCCCTAGTACACTAAAGCCAAAACCAACCTATCAGCTATTATTTGACGTTGTTTTGTGTTTTTCACAGATTGACCCAATTAGACTCTTGCTCCATAAAGCACCGAAACAACCGACCACTATCTGACGTTGTCTGTTTTGTGTTTGGCACAGTTTTACTAAATTTGACTCTTGCGCTATCAAGACCCAAACCAACCATTATTTGACGTTGTCTGTCTTGTTTTTGTCTTATCTTGGCCAAATATGACCCTTGCACCATAAAGCCCAAAATGAACGAAATAACTAGTATTTGGCGTTATCTGTCGTATCACTCGGGCATAACTTTGGGAAACATGGGCCTACTGCCCATAAACCACAAACCAACCAAACATATCAATTCAACTTTTGGAATTATAATGTATTAAAATGTAAAGCTTTTAACATTTTCCTTGGCGCTACTCAGCTCGGGCCCAGGTACCACTGTCCTCAACGGCATATCTTCCTTAGGTGTGTATTGGTATTACAACTTCGAAGTAAACCAGCGATCTGTCCTCTTCTGTTTTACCCTAGCCTATAACCTTCTGTTTTTCTCCCTCCCTTTATTGACTTGTGTTTGCCGCAGCTTGACCGAATATGGTCCTTGCGCCATAAAACCCAAAACCAACCAACTAACTCAGGTACGTCGACTCTGCATATAAAATTCAAAATACATATAAAATTCAAAATACATTATCATGGTTTTTTTTTCAAAATAATGCTTCTTAGGAGCTGAAAGAGAAATACTTCTAAAAGAAATATTCAAAAGGGTGCTCAATAGTTTTTGTCCAGGAAAAAGTTCCCATGATTGTTTCTCGCTCAATAATCTATTACGGAACGTTCTCAAGGGATGATAACATAGTCGATACGGACACTGTCTCCTTCATGTGTAAGACGTTCATTGATTGCCGGCATTAAGCGTTGCTTCTCACTTTAGCATGGATATCAAGTATCCTTGTGAATCAATATCAGCTACTTTCAAGAGTGCAATCACTGTAATGTATTTTTTATTCGTCAAAACATTCAAGTATAGGATCTCTTGGTGCTAGAGTTTTGTTGATTGAAAATTGAATTTTTTTTTATCGATATCGTTAAAATAAATTTTGGTTTGATTTTGTTATGGCTTTTTGATTTGAGTTTAAGCACTTTCTGCATCGATTAACATTTGTATTCATGGCAGGGTGATGTGAGACCATTGCAATAGAATCGATAAGTTTATCGATGCAAAATGTGGGTGATTTAATCCTCTGAGCACACCACATGATTTCCGATTAGTGTAACATTGCTTTTACCCTGCAGCACATAGGACTATAAACCAGTTCCTAAAAATCTATTGGTAGAAAGAATTCATGAAACCTTTAATTCTTGGAAGGATTCTTCTTTCTAAAGTTGTCTTTCAATTATTTGGAAAGTTTCTTCTTTCTAAAGTTGTTCTTTTAATCTTTGGAAGGATTCTTCTTTCTAAAGCTATTTCGTTTAGTATTTAGAAAATTCTTCTTTACAAAGTTATTTCTTTCAATATTTCAAAGAAAATTCTTTCATTCTTTAGAACTAATCAAGTTAAAGGATTATTCCTTTGGGAAAATTATGTTGGTTCTTTAGAAAAATTCAGTTAATCCTATTCATAAAACAAAATCGTTTAGAAAAATTCTAAAGGTCATTTTCTTAGAATGAAATGGTTTCAAAAGGGGATATAAATCATTTTCCTACAATAGAATCGTTGGAAAAGATTCTATTGGTCCTTGCGAGAGAATAGAATCCTTTGGAAATATTTCATTGGTCAAGAAGATTAAAACTGGTTCGAAGTCATAAAAGACTGCAGGTTATAACATGTAATTATTCGTGTGTGAATCTCTTATTAGGTTAATAGAAACATTTTATTATGTTTACTGTGATTCATATAGTGTGTTGTAAATGTAACTACCTGTTTCTTTGAAGAAACGTTTTCCAAGAAATCAGGAGCAATGTTACCATGATCTATTTCTTAATTTAATTGGTGTTAAGTTTCCTAGTGCTTTCGACGATTTATCACGTTAATCAAGACCTGAACAATTTTGCTAATGACCAGATATCTCGTCGTCAAGACACTGTCGATTTTTTTATGATGATCAGATCAAGATCTGGTCAGTTTTGATACAAACGAGATAGCTCATTAAAACAAACAGCAAGAGGGCAATTCTTAAATTTGTACACCCATGCTTTGATGAAATTCCACGCAAAAAATCTAGAGGTTTGTGATCAGGTGACCGTAGAGTTCAAAATTTAGTTAAACCTCTTCCTATACTCCTTCCTGGAAAACTTTTATATACTGGCAGTTACAGACACTTGTTGCAAAATCGGGAGGAGGGCACTGTATCCTGTTGGCAGACAACAGTGTTGATAAATCCATCAGAAACGAGCCTAAGTGTTACGACAATTTGCAACATGCAACTTGGAAGATTAACTGCCTTCTCGGAAAAAAATTGATTCTGTATTTTGTGAAACCCAACCAAACATTACCCATTGAAAAATTACTTATCCCCTCCAAAAGTCCATGTTCCGTGGCATAAATCAACTTCAATTAATCATCTGTGAAGGATTCACAATCATGTATCCACTGTACAACCTGCAGATTTCCCTGCATGCTTTCTACACAGTTTCGGCCTTTTGGGAGGTTTAAAATGGAGGTTTGCTTTAATGATTTTTTAATAAAAGACAGTTTGTTTAAAGATTTTTTTAATAAAATGCAGTCTATTTAAATATTTGATTCAGCATAGTGTAGCTTGTTTAAATATTTGACTCATTCAAAATGTAATTTGATTAAATAAAAGCACCATCTTTAAATATTTCATTTAATTAAAAGTCAATTTTAATTAAATAAAGCCAGCATCTTTAAAATCTGTGCTCAGATGCCAAAATGTTATAAGTCACTTTTCCCAAAAAATTGAGTAAGTGCCATTCTGGAGTCTGGCTTGTTAATGTTTAGAAGGTGGCAAAATGTCGTAAGTTTTTTTCTTTCAGTTTATGCGAAAACAAAGGTGGAAAAAATGTAATAAGTCAGAAAACAAAGAACCACATGTTGAATCTTGAATCTTAAAATTGCTGTCACGAAAAATTAAAAAAAAAATGACTGATAACATTTTGCCCCCCCCCCCCAAATTTAATTTTAATCAAATGCAATTTATTTAAATAATTTTTCATCAAATGCAATGTATTTAAATATTTGTATGAAAACAAAGGTGGAAAAAATGTAATAAGTCAGAAAACAAAGAACCACATGTTGAATCTTGAATCTTAAAATTGCTGTCACGAAAAATTAAAAAAAAAATGACTGATAACATTTTGCCCCCCCCCCAAATTTAAGTTTAATCAAATGCAATTTATTTAAATAATTTTTCATCAAATGCAATGTATTTAAATATTTGATTCAGCAAAATTTAGTTTGTTTAAATATTTGAACTCGGTGAAAGTGAAATTTGATTAAATAAAAGAGCAGCTTTCTTAAATATTTTATTTAACTAAAATTCACTTTAATGAAATGCAGAATATTTAAATACATTTTTATCAAACACAATGTATTTGAATATCTGATTCAAAAAAATTTTGTTTGTTTAAATATTTAAAAATATGAAAATTCAATTTGATTAAATAAAAAAAGCTTCCTTAAATATTTTATTTCTCAAATTCAGTTTAATGAAATGAAATTTTTATTCAAAAGAGGGTTCAAAAATTTAGGTTAAGGGGAAATCAGGTTAATTTAGTATATTTACTCGGTAAAATGCAATTCGATTAAATAAAAGCAACTTCCTTAAATATTCTATTTGATCAAAATTCAGATTAATCAAATGATATTTTTTTTTCAAAGGAGGGTTTAAAGATTTAGGTAAAATAGAAATCAGGCAAGATTCAGTTTGTTTAAATATTTGACTCGGTGAAAGTACAATTTGATTCAATAGAAGCAGCTCTTCCTTAAATATTTTATTTAATTAAAATTCAGTTTAATCATATAAGATTTTTTTTATTCCAAGGAGGGTCTAAGATTTAGGTGAAAAGGAAATCAAGTTAGATTTAGTTTTTTTTAATATTTCGCTCTGTGAAAATTCAATTTAATTTTTGTAAAGCAGCTTCCTTAAATACTTAATCTAATCAAAATTCAGTTCAATCAAATGAAACTTTTAATTTAAAGCAGGGTAATGAGATTTTTAGGTAAGAAGAAAAACAGTGTCCAAAAAAGAGTGCGACTGTATTAAGCAGTGCAAAGGAGTGTCTTTTTCCAAAGTAATTGTTGCAGTTGTAGAACCTGCAAACCGTAGTTGCGTGTGCTCGAATTCAATGCCCCTCTAGGATGGCGATCACGATCCCTCTGAACCTTTCAAGTTCTCGCTTTAGGAGTTCGGGAGGATTTTATTGCTGCCAGATAGTGGTGGAGAAATTGAAGTCAAGACTTGCATCCCAACTTGACTCGTTACGCGCTCATCGATTGATCACTTGAGGACAAACATGATCCGAATTCAGAAAGATGAAGCAGTGGTGGAATCTCACAGCAGAGTGATTAAGTATTAACCCTCTGAGGGTTTCACACGTGTTATTCCGCCCTGAAAACTGCAGTTTTCCCTGCACGACTTCTAACCAGTGTAGACCTACTTTACCATTAAAATTTTTAGAACGGATTCTAAGGAAGTTATCAATACGATTTTCCACAGAATTCTATTCGAAGCAAAGGAATAGAATATAGAACATAATAGAATATAGAATAGAATATAGAACAGAATAGAATATAGAACACAATAGAATATTGAACAGAATAGAATATTGAAAAGAATAGAATATAGAACACAATAGAATATAGAACAGAACAGAATATAGAACACAATAGAATATAAAACAGAATAGAATATAGAACAGAATAGAATATAGAACAGAATTTGATTCTATGGTATGTAGTTTAATTATCGTCGCTCTGGAGCAACGCAAAGGGCTATTGACGACTGTCTGGAATCAAAACCGAAGGGAAAGATCCGAGGACAGCACCAAGGAATTTTGAACCACTTGTCATGACGAGGTCACAACGGAGCTGGTACTCCACTCTCCAAGCGTCCACGCCATCATTTGAGGCTACAACAGATTTAAAGTGTGACATTGCTTTTTGTACATGGCCCTTCGATTCTAAGGAAAATTTGGTTAGCTGTTTTATGGTGCAAGAGCCATGTTTTTGGTCAAGCCACGCTAAACACAAGACAATGACAACCACAAAAACATCGGGAATGGAAAAAGAGGGATTGGGGAACCGTAGTGGTATTAAAGCAGGAAAAGATCGCTTGGGTATCATGAGAGGTAGACTCCCGTGTGATGATAGTTAGGTTTCATTCAGCAGACGAAGAAATCTAAGGCTCACGTTTCTACTAGCTTTGGTCACTGATCCTGGACGCATTTAAAGATTACCATTGCTAGCTTTACTTTTATGGTGCCTCTGTGGATAAGTTGAATACAAAATAGCAAATACTCGATTTCAAACTTCAGAAATATTTGCATTGGTTTATTAATTCACGCCAACTGAATCGACATGGATGACAAGTGATTCATCATGTGCATTTAAACCTGGCATTTTAGAGAAACTTGGGAATTTATAGCACATACCACGGTGCTAAGTAAAATCAATTACAGCCAACAAATTCTGTTTTCGATTGTGGACTTCAGCCTCTAGAGCAATTAAATGCAATATTCAGATATCGGACCTGTAATGAATTTCACAAGAGTTCAAAGCCTGTTCAATAATCATGGTATGTGTGAAATGACTTGAATCACACCATACCTTAGATTCCGCGTATGTTCATTTCTCGGTTCCAGTTCAATTCGTTGATCCCACACAGTGTAGTTTGGCAAGGAAAGTTTTATGTATTTGCATTGCGTTTTCAGAGGTCGGAAGTTAGGTTGTTTATCAACGTTTTCAACGAAGAAGCACAGAGGGATAGTGTCGACGAGCCGGGATCAATCCCGAAGGGAAGGACTGAACACAAAACCGTAATTTTGAACCGCTGTCAGATGAATAGGGTATCCTCAAGACATTGAAATGTTTTTTTATTGGATTTTCAGAAGACACGAGAAATTTTTTGGAATTGGATTTCCACAACACACGGAAATGTGTTTTGGTATTGGATTTTAAGAACACAGGGAAATGTTGTTTTGGATTGGATTTCCACAATACACGGAAATGTGTTTTGGTATTGGATTTTAAGAACACAGGGAAATGTTGTTTTGGATTGGATTTCCACAATACACGGAAATGTGTTTTGGTATTGGATTTTAAGAACACAGGGAAATGTTGTTTTGGATTGGATTTCCAGTTCAGTCGGTGATTTGGTTTTTGGATTAGAATTCCACAACATGCGAGAATGTGTTTTTGTATTGGAATTTCAGAACACACGGGAATATCTTTTGAGATTGGATTTGCACAACACGCAGGAATGTGCTTTTGGATTGGATTTCTACAACACTCAGAAATGTGTTCTTGTATTGGATTTACACAACACATGGAAATATTTTGGGATTGGATTTTAAGAACACAGGGAAATGTTGTTTTGGATTGGATTTCCGGTTCATACGGGGATGTGTTTTTGGATTGGATTTCCAGTCAAAAAGAAGACTTCCGAACTCTTAAATGCTATGTGTCACTATAGGTTGTTACTTAAGTATGTGTCGGCTTGCAATGGGAAAGATTATGCTTACAAAGACTCTACAGTTTCTCTAGCTAATAGTTCATGACACTTCCAGTAGATGACGACACCGTACGGTAATGATACAGGAGTGTCTCATATTAGGCGAATATCTCATACTAAGCAAGTATCTCATATTAGGCGAGTATCTCATATTAAGCAAGTATCTCATACTAGGTCACTTTTCCCTATGCTATTCATAAAAGTAGTTTGATGATATTTTTCATAGAATTTATTAAAACGACTTTTTTGTTATGTAAAGGAATACCGCATTCAAATGAAAGCAATAGATCATTTTAAGTTGTTTGGAAGTTAAATATGTTTTAGTAAAACATTTTAAGTGTATGTATACACTAGATTATTATTTTTTTTTTACTTTAAAAGTCCTGTTTTTCTTACAATAGGTCATTCGTTTATGATTAAATCATTTCAATGGGAAAAATTAAGATTAAGCGCTAATCATTTATCTTGCAATTTAGATATAATTAACTAATTAGCATTTTTGGACCTGTGATATCTCAAATTCTAAATTATTCAGAAATACAAATCCTCTTAGAAATTTTATACTAATATCTCAATTAAGTTGATAATAAAGGAAGGATACAATTTTTCTTCAAGAAAGCATAAAAAATTAAGATTTTATCAAGAACTTTGATTTTTAAGAATTGATTAAAAATTAAGTTCTGAACTAATAACCCTGACTGAGAGTCAAAACATTCACTGTATTATATAGATTATACTGATACAAAAATAACTGTAATACATCAATTAATTATTGAGTGATCACTGTTTGAATGAATATCTCCCCCCCCCCTATATACAACTGCTAAAACACATTTCTTCAGAAATCGAATTGAAGTTTTGGAAATATGTTTGTACATGTTTACAGTACCTAACGAAAAACCCATGTAACTAGAAAATAATCTCAATATTTACAAGATCTTGAAAGCTACGAGTTGGAAAAAATATTTTGAAGTAGTAATAATTCGATATTTTCTGCTTGATTTTCTTGATAGGATAGCTAGTGTATACCTACACCTTAACAGTATTCAATTGTTTATTTTATCTAGGTTATTTTTCAGAAGTGTATAAATGCCTTGTAGTTAGGCTTTGTAAGATCGCCTTCAGATTTTAACTTCATTCAATACGAATCTGGGATCTTTTTAAACATTTATTCGCATTTTTTCGATTGCTTCGAAAAAGGGAGAATACATTTCAATTTAGGGAGAAATGTTATCTGAATGAAACATTTCGAGTTGATAATTAATATGCATTTGTTTTCAGATTACAAAAATTCTTTGTCAAATGTATCAAACATAATATTCCATGAACTATTTTAGTTTTTCGGCTTGTAATTATTTTGTTCATGTTGCTTTTCTACGTAAAGCATATTTTTTAACATTATGTAGTTGCTATCGATTGTGTCTCTACATTTATTGTTTTCTCCACAGAATGTTAATTGAAGAAAATTGTTTTTCCCAGATCACACCACTTATATTGTATTGGGTTGACTAGGTCTATGTGTTTCTGTTTTAAAAGTATTTATAATTTACTTTTCTCACAGTATTTACTCTTATATATCGCATTAGGATTTGGTTACACATGTATTCAAAGAAACCTCGTTTTTATCTTAACTTCATCGTGCGTCATGCAAACACTTAGCACAATTATGAATTCTAATACTACCCTTTCAGGAAAAATTACTGATTTTTAGATTGCATACAGAATTTGAGAATCAGGTTTTGAATTCACCATAAACGTTCAAAAATTATATTGTATATTAGGGTACTACATTCTAAGTCCTTTTTTATGTTTAAACGTATTCTATTTTTTTTCTTTGTAAAGTAAAACCACTTATGAAAAAAAAACTTAGCTTGGATAATTTAGGTAAAAAAATTACTTTTAGATAAAAAAAAAACATTACAACTGAAAAGCTTATGAGTAATTTGGCTAAATTTTTGCAGTCTCCTAAATATATACGCTAAGGCCCGAAAGATATGCATTGTTTTTTTCCACTCATAAAATATCAAGAATAATGTAGAATTCAACGTGAATTTTTGAAATTTTTGTTTACGCAACAGATTTGAAAACTAAAAGGTTTATCTTACAAAATAATTCCTATACTATACTAACTCGAGAACACATGAAAAAACAATGTACCAAATTTCATTCAAAATATGTAGGACATTTTTTTATAACGCGTTTCTTGTGCAAAATATTTTTTTCAAGATCACGATCAAAGAAAAACTCATTTATTCAAATTGCTAAATCTCCGCTTCTATATTCACCCTACAGACAAACTAAAAATAGTCTTGTAAAGAAAAATGTACAAATATAATGAATATGGAACAAAATGAACTGTGAAATTTAGTCAAAAAGTCAATTTTTTACTAGGCATACCTTAAACATTTTCAATGTATTTTCCCTACCTTATTTGCTCTTACATATCGATGAAGGATTTGGTCACACATTTTTTCAAATCAAGTTTTCGTTTGAACTCCATTGCGTCATCTGAGTACTAAAAAAGTGTAAAGTTAATAGTTCTCTTTAAAAAAATATTACCGTTTTCTAGATTGCTCCAACAAAGCCATTTCCTAATCAGGTTTAGAATTTACAATTAAAGTGGGTATGTCAGATGGTATCTATACTAAATTTATTTCAATATTTTAGTCTATTACTTCCTAGTCGTCCAGCTAAATCTAAGATGATGGGGAAAATAAATACTTGGATTAACCTTAATTTCATTCGAGCTTCCCCTGAATAATTATGTGAAATCTAATAGTTTCCTTTCCAGAAAAACTACAAAGTATCTCTTTTTCATGCAGTAATTACACAGATTAGTTTTAAAAATTAGAGAAACATACTGAAATAAAAATGTACTTTAGTGAAAAGAGGATTTTTTTGTCATTTTTATCGCATTTGTACAGCATTTTCTACTTAGCTTGATATTTAGCCCTAATTAAGAACTCACTTTAGGTGCAGGTTAGAGAAAATTAGAAAGAGCAAGTAGTATTTAAAAGAATAATGAAAGCGAAGATTTGCAACGAAGTTTTAAACTTAGCTCTCTGGCAGTAAATAATATAAAATGTTTCACAAAAGAACGCTTTAAAAAGTCCAGAACTGCGTGTAAAAGTGTAAAAAACTTTTACTTCTTGAATAAAACTGACTGTAGAGCGCTTTGATGTTTTGAAATATTTTATTTCAGCTTATCCTTTTTTTGTATTGTTCTTCTTTTGTTTCAGCTCCGAGTTAAATACGAGATGGTAAAAACATTTCCCTACTCTTTGAATATTGTGTCGACACTCAAATATCGCACATTTTAACCCTCTGTGTTAAAATAGTCCTGGTAGTGTTGTTTCGACGAGGTATCCTATCATTTGTAAGAGTCACCACATCTTTATGCACGAAATATCTCGTCATTAACCCTAAAAATGGTTACGACGAGATATTTCGTCCATCAAGATCAGACTAATTTTACTTCAGACTATATCATTTATATTCCCGATTTTTTGACAGTGACAAGATCAAGATCTAGTTAGTTCTCCCCTAATGACGAGATATCTCGTCCATAAAGATCAGGTCAGTTTTGTTAATAAGGTGAGCTACCTCGTAGTGTCAACCATCAGTAGTATTAAAAAAATTGACCAGATTTTGATCTTGTCGTGATCATACAATCGACAATATGTCTTGATAACGGGATAACTCGTCATAAGGATGATTGGCCATGTCTTGATGGACTAACACCATTACACACTCCCGTGCATTGTGTCGTGAGACACTGTAACAGTTTAAAGAAGTGTGGTTGGAAGAAATAGAGCATGCCGACGAAGTGGCATAAGTTACTGAACTGAATGTTAGATCATATTGTACATACATCATTACATCTGTACGTTGTTACACATATAATAGGGGTGGCAAATGCGGCTAATGGCACATCACAAATTCGGCTCTTCGTTGAGTTAAGTGCGACTCTCATTAAAAATTTAAAACCTTTTTTTTTTTCATTATATCCAAACTTTTTCCACGAATCTTGTTAAATTGGCTAAGTGAAGCGTTAAGTCGTACGTAGTCCACTTGAACGCTACATTTACATATTGTGAAATCTACATTTGCATATTTTGTGAACTCATTTATACCTGATATTATAGAAGATGGATATCCAATTTCAGAAATAATACTTGTTAAAAAGTGCTGGGGAAGCGAAGTTATTAGAGATGAAAAAGGGTCAGGGAGCATTGCAAATGCAGCATAAATCTACTTCTATAACTGAATTTTGGAAACTTATGCCAGAATCAAAATATCCCCACTGAAAGAAAGCTGCTTGCCGTATAATTTTGAATTTTGGGGACAACATCTTGCTGTGAATTTTTGTACTCCAAAATAAAGTTCGTGAAGTCGAAATATCTTATACATTTGACCAATCATAGTCTCACAGAAATGCTGCGGACAGCTTTAGGAAATATTACGCTAAATTTCAAAGATTTGACCAAAGGTCTTAGTTAAATGTTTTCTTTTATAGTTACATTTTTACTATATTTTATTTTTATTATTGAAATTTTGAATTAATTATTTTGTATAATATTTATTTAATTGTATCCTTTTTCTCTTTGTATGTAACTATGGTGTGGCTCCTTATAATATATAAAAACCAGAATGCGGCTTTCATTGACTTCATGCGTGCTCCCCCCTGGTATATACAGTAATTACATATATACCATCATACTATGTTACACAAAAAAAACCATGCCAAAGAAATTCATCTCTAGGGATAATCGAGTCTTGATGATACTCCATGAATATCACGTTGCCAATTTTAACCAATCCTGGCAATTTTGAATGGTTGATACCTAAGCTGCCTGGAGGATGAGGCCATTTTTCTTAAAAGTGAGAAAATAAGAAAATATATTTAGACCATGTGCAAGGACCAACTGTTCATCTCATACAGGAAATATAAGGGAGAGTGAGCAATAGTAGTCCCTTACGATGCAATGTATGTGCCGGGATCTTATAACAAAACTAGTAGTAACGTGACGCTTCGATTACTTTCATCTGGCAGGAGGAAACTATTACATAACAGCACTGTATGATTGGTTCACAATGCGGAGGACGTCCCCCCCAATGATTCATCATATCGCACCCCGGGAAGAAAAGTGACACAAGTAAAAAAATAAAAAATTTGATGTTATGTCATTGAAAATATGTATGAGGTGTCCCAGCGTGTTATATACATATTTTATGGAATATAATAGAAATTACCACCATAAATACTTACCTAAAATTTAAAAGAAGCTCATACTATTTTGATATAAGTTTTATAGCATCCTTTAAGTTGATGTTTCTCAAATTCTGCAATTTTCAGTTGTGTCACTTTTATTGCCGGGGTTCGATATGATTGGTCTAGGCGAAATAGTAGGGGAAAGTTAGACAAAACCAGGTAGGCAAATAAAAGTTTCGGCTAGATTATTACTGTCATTTGTCGGATAATGTATGAAACTAGTAGAAAAAAAAACTTAAAGCATGAACTGTTTAAGGCCCCTAAGCAAAAAATATCAAAACACGGAAGAGAAAAAGAAACTCAGCATTAAAACAAACTCCTCGGCATCATATGAAGACGACGTGGAATGTGACGAAGCCTGTATATTTTGTAATGAATTGTACACCAGGTCAAAACCTCTGTAAGTTTGGATACAGTGTCTCAACTATAAAGGATGGGCGCATGAAGCCTGTAGCAATGCAAATAAGCATGATCAAAATTTTATATGAGGTTTCTGTTCTTAAAACTTCTAACAAATTTTATCAATTAACTTAATTTACTATACATTCCAAACGCATTAAATTCAAAATTACTTATGTTACGTGATTTTTTAACCCTCGTATGTTCCCCAGTGTAGGAAGGCCATTGTACTAATTTATTTTTATAAATAAATGCTTCTGCAGCGAAACAACAACGTTTTTTAATTATTCCTATATATACCTGATTTTATCCGACCTGGTCGGATAAAACCGGGTACTTACATACTTCCAAAAAATAATTTATTTAGCCTCCAAAATATAGTTATTTCACATTAAAAATATTTATTTTTGGAACTAAAGAACTAATTTATCATTCAAATAGAAATTGAAGCAATTTTATTCTCGTAGGTGCTTAGGGAAAAAAACACATTTTGGGACCGGTTTTGTCCAACTGTCCCCTAGGGTTGGTGATTTTACTGTTTCTGTCCAAACTCTATAGAATACACATTCACACATTTCGTGATATAACAACTTATGACAGGGTAGCTTTCATAAGTTGTTGCATCACCAAACTAGGCAATTAAATGCGCAGTCGGTTAACCAAGTTACTTTTTTAAAACAATCACGTGATTACTGGTTCACACTTTTCGATTTTTCACTCAATAGCTATGCTTAGTCTACTTAAATTTCATGTGTATACGATAGACAATGTCTAAATGTATCGTATTAATTTTCATGTAGTCCGCTGCATTCGTATTGTTATTAAGATGATAGAGAAGGGACAAAGATTTTCTCACACTGTCAGTTTTGCTACTGACAAATTACCTCGTTGAGACAACCACCAGGAGGTTTGGAAATGTATTATTTAAAGCCTTTTTCATTTCTCCTCGCTTTTCTTTAAAATTCTATCCTATTTTTTAAAAAAGCATATGTTTCGAGTTTAATACCTGACCATTGCCAATAGCCTGTTGTGTAGCTCCAGTGTGAGGTTAATTAAATACCTACCTACTAACCAAAACAAATGTGGCCACTTAACGATGCGATGAACCAGTCATGGATTACAACACAAACAGTTGTTAAAAACATTTTTGAAAAGTTACACATTAGTGATAAATATCGACAAATTAACATACAAGGACAGGCTACAGACATCAGCCACTTATTTTGGATTTCTCACATAATAGTAGTCTTAAAAACGTGTCCTTTAAAGCTTTTCCCCATTTCTCTCTGTTTCTCTCTCTCAGACCTTTTAAAATTCTATATACCATTTCGAAGAAAACAATCAAACCAAATGTGGCCAGTGAGTTATGCGATGAACCAGCCATGGATCCACACACGAGCAATTAAAAAAAGTATATTTGAAAAATGACACATGAGAGATTAATATTGATAAATTATCATGCAATGGGATACTACCGACATCAGCCACTTGTTTTGAATCTCACAAATAAAAGGAGTCTTAAAAACATTTCCTGTAAAACTTTCCACGCTAACCGCAAACCATTTAAAATTCTCTCCCATTTCTTAGAAAAACAAAACAAATGTGGCCGCTAAACGATGCGATGAACCAGACCAAAAAACAGCAAATATTGTTTGTTGAGCTGAGAAGATTGATTTTTCATAGCGTCGTTTTCCACTGACACAAGTACCGCAAGGCCTCCGCTTTTTTACACACTGTGCGTATTTGATTCGCTTATTCCCTAACCCTCTTTCTCTCAACTCATATTTTATTCAATACCCTTTATTTCTTCCTGAAGAAAAGACTCCGCTGAGAAAGCCAACGGCAAACAAAATGCCAGGCCAAATGAATCACCCGTGCCCGAAATGCACGATTAATCACTCATGGCCAGTTTTTTGGTGCAGATACCAGGACTTATTCTTAAGCCCAGGGTGTCGGACCAGAAGATCTTTACAACTAAGCATAGCAGATAAGTAGCCTTTAGCGGTGATTGACAGAACATAATATCTTTTCTCTGTGGAAGCAGCTGAAATTCCTCGTTGCCTGGCAACTGTATTGCACCTGGATTCTAGATTAATGGCGGTAAACCGTTGTAAAGCAAGGGCTTTCCGGAGATGGATGAGAAACCGGGCAGGGCATGCCTCACGAGAATTGCCTCGTAGCGAAAGTCCTGTCGGGGTAAATTAAAGGTGGATTTCGTTTGCCCGATATTTCTATTTATATGGACTTCGATGAGAGGAGAGAAGCCTAATTAACTACTGCAGTTTCCTGGAATTCCTGGTACAGAGGTTCACGAGATTGTTACTGCTCTAGAAATGCGTAGGATCCGAGCACAGACGTGAAATGTAAATATACGTAGCATTACTATTGAGAAGAGCTTAAAAACGTGAGACCTATATGTTGACCAGTAGTCACGTGATTGTTATGTGAAAACACAACTTGGTTGGCCGATTTAGCACCTTATTCTTTGTTTAATGATGTGACATCTCATGAGAACGTACATGTGTGAATGGTCATTTCCGTAGAGTGGCTAGAAAAATCGCCAAAGTCTATTACTATGTCGTTGCGGACCAATCATATGCTGAATCAATGGATGGTCATCTTCTTTAGTCGGGTGGAAAAATGAGATTGTGAATGTTCGTTTTCATCTACACACGTAGACTCAAATATCCTCACGATGGCGTGGTGTAAAAATTTGTAGATTGGAGCATACACGTGAAATATAAGTATACTGAGCATTCAATTCACAGAAGCTTCAAAGCATGTGGTCACCATGTTGACTAGCAGCCAGGTCACTGATCTGTTAAAAAGTAACGTGGTTGGTAGATTTGGTATCTTATTCCTCGTTGGGTGATACAACGTCGTATGACAAGATAGCGAAATAGTATAGCAAAATAGTGAAATTCGTGATTCGTTGCAAAAACACGCTTTTCGCGATTACTCCCAAAATAACGCAGCTAGATCGACTCAAATTGTTGTTTCTATACGTAATGCAAATGCAAACGTAGATGTGCATTTCTGTAGATTAGTGACAAAATAATAAAATTGCCAGTACTATATCGAGTGGACCAATCAGAAATTATATGATTGGTTGGGCATCTTCTCACGCACATCCTGCGGATCAATTAGATGATGAATATTCGTTTCCAGATAAATATAATCGGAGTATCACGTTATTACTAGTTTTGAACTCATGATTCTGGGCACATCAAAATGTTACCATTGTTGACTATACTTTTATATGTCCTCGAAGGATCAAAGGAAGTTGTGGACGGTGTAAGTTTGATTCTTCCCTGTGTGTTTCTATCATAGATAAAATATAACAGTAAAAGGACGAATCTTAACCTTTTGTTGGGCCCAGTATCATATGTAACCAGTAGTAACGTGACCTTAGACTACTTTCATTTGCCGTATAGAAATGAATACTCATCATTTGATTGGTCTACAGGACAAGAGAAGGCTCACATCCAATGATTCATCATCTGATTGGTCCACGTAGTAGACTTTGGCAATTTCACGATTTTTGGCGGCACTATATGCGTATAGTTATGCGTATACGCACATATACTCTAACATAAGAAGTTATATCACCAAACGTAGTAATTGAATGAAAAATCCGCCAACAAAACATTTTTTTACAGAGCAGTCACGTGACTACTATTGATCACTCGGCATGTTGGTCACACGCATATTTCACGTGAATGGCATTTCTACATTGCCTTAGTAAAATGTTATTTTTGTGTGTACATCCATTACTGGACATTGACTCTCTTCTTTTAGGGCAGATTGTTTAAATATTGTCACAAACCTTTACCATCCCAAATATCATGCTGTGTAATGTGGCGTGTTTAAATGTGCTACACTTCTGTATTGTTATCGTCATCTATTTGAAACAGATGGTGTCTTTTTTCTGAAAAGCTATTGCCATTTGTAATTAGATAGGATCATAAGTGCAATTCTTCCTTGATCCATTGCGTCCCTTTAAAATGTCATCCAGTGCAATTAGACGTGTTCAAATGTGCCTCGGACTTGTATTGCTCTTTGTCTGTTTGAAATTGATAGTACCTTACTTCTCTAAACGGCCTCTGATTTGTATTCTATGAGCTGGTTCCTTGGTATATTTGGAATGTTATGTAGTTTTAATGCGCAGGGATACGTCGAGCATATTCAACAGCTTGTTGTTTTGCCTTTCATACCACGTGTCCAAGAAGCTCTTTATTATGACACCCTATCACACACAGTTTGCTTCCTTTTTCTTGAAACGTTTTCTGGGTTTAAGAGATCTCCAGCTCAATCTACCATGGAGCATTCTTAGGATACGCTTGGCCGTTACATGCACTATCCCGGAATACACTGAGCGGCCACTTTATTATGAAGACCTGACAGTTTTAAGCAAATGAGCTATTGCGTCACAGTCTTTCTGCTAGAGGGTTAGGGTAGTATAAAAGAAGAAAGTTGAGTTCCTAAAACAGTAGAGTAATTGAATTGTTTGTGAATATATGGGAGAAAAAGTAATTTGACGGACTTTAAACATGGGACGGTAGTAGGTAATTTGGTAATTTTTTAAAATTAACGTCGTACTAGAGCAATACAACGGGCTATTGACGAGGGTCCGGGATCAATCCCTTAAGGGAAAGAGCCGAGGACAACACCTTGTAACTTTGAACCACGGTCAGATGACGAAGCAACATCTGAGCTGGCACTCTAATCTCCAAACTTTCACACCAACCCAACGTGAGGACTTTCGGCCACGTCATATTTAAGGTGCACCAGCCGCCTCTACACCATACTCTTATAAACAGCCATACCCGGACCCGGATTCGAACCAGGAACCTTCCTATCTAGAGGCTAACACCTTAACCATACAGTAGTAGGAGCTCGGAGGCATGGAACGAGTATCAGCGAAACCACTGCATTTGTGAAATGTTCACGAGCAGCTTTAGTGAAAGTGTATCAAGACTGGAATGCCAGGCAAAAAACTGTGTCTGAACGTGCAAATTGTGGTCATCAGCGAGATTTGAATGATCGGACGGAATGGAGTCTCCCGAATTGTGAAAGAGAATCGAACGGTACCAGTGCAGAAAATTGCAGTAGATCTTAATCAAGGTTCCTCTCAAAGCATTTCTGAGCGCACTGTACGCCGTACATTGCATCGTATGGAGCTATGGAAAACGAAGACCCGTACGAACATTGTTGCTGTCTGCAGCAAACAAGTTAAACCGTCTAAAATTCACACAAGAACCCAAGAATTGTACAGTGGACAGTTGGAAAAAATAATGTGTTCCGATGAATCCTGTTTAAAGTTACACCATGCATATGGGCGAGTTAGAGTTTGGAAGAAACAGCACTAAAGCATGTATGCTAAGTGCATTGCTACAACCCTTCAAGCTGGAGGCAATTTGATGGTTTGGGGAATGTTTTCGTGGCATGCTTTGGGCCCTTTATTTCGCGTGCATGGAAGTCTGAATCAGACATCATACCTAAACATCGTTGCTGACCAAGTACATTCTGTAATGCTAATTGTTTATCACAATGGCGATGGTACTTTCAACAGGAAAAAGCGTCCTGCCATAGGGCTGGTATTGTACAGGGTTGGTTTGAGGAACATGAAGAAGAGTTTATTTTGTTGAGGTGGCCCCCACAATCCCCATATCTCAATCCCATTGAGCATTTGTGGGATGCAGTTGAAAGATCCATCAGACATCTAGATCCACAACCGTCCATCTCACACTACTAAAAAGTGCTATTCTTCAAGCATGATCTCAGATTTCCCAAACGGCCTAACAACATCTCATAGAGTCCATACGAAGAAGAATCAACGACGTGTTAAAGGTAAAATGTGGCCCAACATATTGACGGGGTGGTCGTAATAAAGTTGCCACTCAGAATATAAGGGATCTGTAGAAACAGCTTCAAATTGCTTGAATTAACTTTCCAGTAATATGGTATAATTTGCCACAGGATAGCATAAGTACTTCACGCTACACGGTGTAGCCTCAAATTACTTAACAGTAGACAGTATATCGGCATGTATTGTTACCAGCTGAAGTTAGGAACACAACTTAGTAATCTATGACATATCTGTGTAATTCTATAATAAAGAGTCCTCTAGATTTGAATTTTTTATTGTGTCATAAAATCCAACCTTTATTATTTTAAGCTTTCAAAAAAATATTTCAATCGATTAATTATACATTTTATTCTTTGCTCTTAAAAGTTTAACTAAGCAAGCAGACGAAACCTTGCATAAAACCTCTCCTCAAAAATAACTTCCGAGAAATTCCATTGCTCCAGAAAATGAACAATATATCTGTGATAACCCAAATACTAGGCTCTGTTTTGATAGAAAAATCAGAGCTTTAATAATTCCTCCTCCTGAGTAATAAAAACACGAAAAACAATGAACGAAAAAAGCAAACGTAGACAAACATCATTATTAGAATCAACATTGGCGTGTTTGCTGGGATATCTAAAGGAAGCGCTTGAAGAGCTCCGACAAAGGTGGCCTTGTTCTAAAGAAAGAGAAATATGAATCTCTCAGGTTGGATGTAATTAAAATGCAACACTTCTGTTTGCGTTCGTTTTTTACTGAAACGGCGAACGTGTTAATTTCCATTTCACTCATTGCGAAGGAAGTTCGTTCAGCTACTGCACCAGGATTGTATGAAGATAATCTGAGAATCTTTATTGACCTCATTGGGGCATTTTATGCTTCCCAATAGCATTTCGTTGCAGCATGCTACTAATTGAAACATGCAGTTAATGGATAGAGCTTCTGAATTTCCAAAGGTCCGCGGTAGCGTGGTTAAAAGAGTATCATACTAGCAACCGAAGGGTTGTGAGTTAGAATCCAACAAAAGACCGTCGTGTACAAAAGGGGTTGATGCACGTTAAATCTGTCGTTACCCCAAATGTCATCACGTTGACGAGGTGTAGAAGTTTGCAGAGTGGGGTGCCAGCTCAGGTGTAGCCTAATCACCTGATCGTGGCTCAAAATTACGTGATGTTGTCCTTGAATTTGCCCCTTTTGGGGTTGATCCTGTACCGTCGCCAATAACCCACAGTGTAGCTCCAGTGTGGCTTTAATTAAATACCTACTTACCTGAATTTCCAAGATATTTGACTACGTTTGAAAAGTCGATATTCTTAATATGTAGACTTTTATTTACAAAACTGTCTTCATTTTGTCTGTAGGTGAGGTAAGGTAAGGTGATTTTAATTAACGTCATACTAGAGCAACACAACGGGCTCTTGACGACGGTCCTGGATCAATCCCTTTAAAGGGAAAGATCCAAATCTGTACGGTGAATAAAAATTGAAGTGGGCAGGTAGTTAATTAACATTGCACTGAAGCAACATCAGGGGCTATTGGCGAAGGTCCGGGATCAATCCTGAAAAGAAAGATCCATGAATAGAGATATAACATTTTGAATGCATCTTGACAGCTGTTTTATAATTCGTTTTCAAGTATTTAAATGAATTTTTCTTCGCTGATTGCGATTTTGAGCAAAACTTTTGGACGAGAAACGAGATAACTAAAAATGTACTTTGCATTTTTGAATGAAGTTGTACTTATTTTAACACTTGTTTTTTAGAGGGCCGGTACAAGAGTTATCTTGGAAAATGGGGGGGGGAACGTTTTTGAGATTTCATTGTTGTGTCGCGAAGGAAAATGATATACTTGCCTAACATTAGATACTCCTGTATCTTTACCGTACGATATCGTTATCTACCGAAAGTGTCATGAACTATTAGCTAGGGAGACTGTAGAGTCATTGTAAACATAACCTTCCCCATTGCCTGCCTCATTCTTCCGTAACAGCCTATAGTGGCACATTGCTTTTAAGATAATTCTTTTCGACTGATTTTTAGACGTATAACTAAGTTGTTAAGGTAATTGAAGCGTTTTTACAGAAATAAATAATTTTAATATTTTTTTGGTCACGCTTACATCTCTTTGTCATTGTGAATTCACAGTATCATATTAGAATGTTGTTGTCTCGAATTGGGCAATCTTTTCCTAAAACGGCTGATTCGAAAAATTTTATGAAGTTGTTTTTCTGCGTATAATGCAATGCATTTTTTGACAAAATCCATCGATATTTCGAAACAGCTTTAGTGGCAGTGTTGAAAATCAAAAAATAGTTTTCTAAATTTTTTTTTAGATAGTCACAATGGCAATTTTTAAAAAGAAAGTATCTCGAATTAAGTTACTTTCTTCTAAGCTTTATCATGCTTTTAGTACCAGTTGCATATTCTACTGAGCCTGGATAAGAGGAAATATTTTCACCTAAGTGTTTTGCTTTTGCGATTAACCTTTCATCCTTAACCTCGACGAAATATCTCGAAATTAGATGATAAAAAGCCAGATCTAGATCTCATCAGCATAAAATAGCGGAAATATAGTGATGACTAGATATCTCGTCATTAGCAATAATGGTCAGATCTTGTTAGACGAGATATCTCGTCGAAACCACACAGAGGGTTAATGAATCCCGGCGTCTTCACAGATGGCTCGTTTTCGCTATGCACTCTGCTTTTAAATCCCCTTGATGCTATTGATTCAAAAAAAAATCGCGTCTTTTATTTTCAATAAAACCTATAATGCTGTTTTTATGTATGCAGAAAAAACATCTTAAATTTAGGAAGAAAAACATGAATTTTAATTGAAAAAAAAAGGATTTTCAGCTTTTTGTTTAGAAGAAAATTCCGCTTCCTTTTAGTAAGCTTTGTCTCGCTTTTAGTAAAAATTGCACAGACATTCTACCGAGCCAGAATAAGAGGAAGGATTTTTGCCGAAGGGATTCTACTTCACGATTAACTTTCCGCCTCTAACGAATCCCGGCGATTTAATAAAACGGCTCATTCTCTACTTCCAAATCCGCGTGACTCCGTATTGATTCAGAAATGCGTCTTTCCTTCCTCCCCGAGGAATAATGAAGTAAATAAAATGCATACCTCTTGATTCCATCCAAACGTCTTTTAAACGGTTAGTAGATTGCTTCTCGTTAAAGTAGGGCTGTTTCCTTTTTCGGTTGCATCCTCGAGTCAATTTCGAAGCGTCTTTGGTTGAGCGGAGAGGGCAAGTGAGCCATAAAATTGCATTACGCGGCGGAAAATATTGCCTCGTTCAAAAACTATTTGCATGCGAATCGAATGGACCCGGATTTTGTTTTATTCGCTTGTTCTTGGTTTGCTGGGTTTTGATTTTGGAAGAATCACGAATCTCAATTTCTCACCCACTTTAAGCGATATTCTCCTCAATAAGAGACCAGATGGAATATTTTTTGCAGGAAATATTAATCATAATTTCATTAACTGAGTCACATCTACATTCAAGGCATATTCTCCTCATTAAGAGACTGAAAGGAATAGTTTCTGCTGGAAATATGAATCGTGTTTCATAACCCCAGTCTGATCCAAGCTCAAGTAATATTTCCCTCAATAAGAGACTGGACGGAATATTTTTTGCAAGAAATATGAATCGTTATTTCACAAACCATGTCGAACCCTTGTTCAATATGGTCCGCGTTCAATGCATATTTTCCTCAATAAGAGACTGAGTGGAATATTTTTTTGCATGGAAATGTTAATCGTAATTTATTTAACCGAGTCGGACTCACGTTCAATATGTTAACCGTTCACGAAATATTCTCCTCAATAACTGGAAGGTTGATAGGTATTTAATCAACGTCGTACAGGAGCAACAGAACGGGCTATTGGCTACAAGTAAGGGATCAACCCCCGAACGAAAACATCCGAAGTCCGCAAATTTGAATAACGGTCAGATGACGAGAACTGGACGGAATATTTTTTTATGCAAGAACTATACATCGTGATTTCATTAACCAAGTCGGACCCCCCGTTAAGGGACATTCTCATCAATAAGTGACTGGAAGTAATATTTTTTGCAGGAGTTATGAATCGTAATTTCACATTAGCCTTTGTAAGATCAGCGTTCAATACGCTCCATGCTGAAGGAACATTCAACTTGATTAGACATTGGATGTAATAATTTTTTCAGAAATATGGCTCTTGATTTCATTAACTGAGACGGACGCACGTTAAGGGGTATTCCCAATAAGAGATTGGACATAATATTTTTTACAGGAAATATGAATCGTGAATTTTTTTTTCCCAGTCGGTCTCTGATAAGGGATATTCTCCTCAATAAGCGCCTTGACTGAATAGTTTTTACCGGAAAAATGAATCGTAATTTCATTAACCGAGCGAAATTATTTTTAGTTACATAATTTCTATATAGTTACTTAGTGTTGCCATGTCGGAGAGTTCTTCATGCCCTGTCGGAGAGTTTCTTTTCCGTTCTCTTAAAAAGGGTTGGTTGGATTTTTATGACACAATATATTATTTTGACCATGGTGAGCTAACCACAATGCAGGCAGTATCAAGTAATAGACATACACTCGCAAGTAAAGCTTTACAGAGAAAGAGAGACTCATTGGAAATGAACCCAAGCAGGAATAGCATCCACACTACCTACAACTCGCAGGTTGCTAACGCAGTAGATATACCCACTGAGCCATGACCACCCTGGTTTGTCTTTAAAGGGTATGCAGTGATAGGTTATATTATTCAAGCGACGTCAGTAACCGATATTGAGAGAATACATCTCAACTGAATTGTTTGTAAATCGTTACCGTTAACGAGTATTTTCATAGACAACAAATATGGAAGGAATGACTTCATAAGCTGATAGGGACTGATTTTTAATTAATTTAACTGAATGTTGATAGTGTTAGCATTTTGAAGATCTAATCTCAACTGTATCGAATTTGTTTTCTATAATGGGAATGCAGTGGTAGTTTATATAAATTCAGTAACTCTTCATCAACCGAAATTATACTATTTCTATTAATTTTAATTCCATGTGGATAACTAATGCTAACATGTGGATGAAAAGAGAAAAATGAGAGCTATTCAAGGAACGATAAGACTCTGTGGTGAATATAAAATAACAGAGGATTAAATTTAGTAATATTTTATACATGGATATGTTTTCTCTCTTAGCCAAATAATGTCCAGAAAATACTCAATTTATTAACAAATCTTCACAAGTCTTAACCCTCTAAATTTCTCGTTCATCATTATTCGACCTATTTTGTTAATGACTATATATCTCGTCATCAAAATATTACCAATTTTTTATGATGATGTGATCAAGATCTGGTCAGTTTCGTTCTAACAATAAGATATCGCGTCCATCGAGATCTCCTAATGGTCTTGCTAGTGAGGAGATACTTCGTCGAGACAACCGCCAGAAGGGAAAAGAAAATAAATGTCTTCAAAGTTCAGATCTATAGGTATCTGGTGCTCTTTATTATAAACATCGATTTCTTGTTGTGGTAATGTTTTTTTATTTTATTTTGATGGGAATAAATTGAACTCTGAAAATAAATCCAAATAACATACGAGTCGTAAGTAAATTGCAATTCCAGAATTATTTCAGATTATCTTCATCGAAAGTGGTTCCCCTTTCCGGTATGATTAGAAACTCTTCCCCCCGGTTTTTGCTTTTAAAATCTATTGCACAAAAAACATTTCTGAAAACCCTAACTGTGGGGAATGATTTCCTGTAATGAAATATGTCCCGCCACAAAATGAGTGAAAAATTACTTTCCTCTGGTAAAGTCCAAATCGATTAACAGCATTTATTATAGCCGTGCACAGATAACCGCTCCTGTTAAAACCAAATGGAAACGAAGGGACTCTGCTTTGTTTCCATTGGCTTATCACGTTTTCAAATGGTGAAGCTTCTGGGGAACATATCAAATTTCGTAAAGCGTTCGTTTTCAGCAGATAGTCGAGTTCTATTGCGAGCCCTGATTTGAACCTACTGAAGCTGAATTATTTTTATGATTTAAGAACCAAAAGGTGCCAGCTTTTTTCAGGAAAAATGTCTCTTCTCAGTACAGCACATTATGTAGTTTCAAAACGATATTTCCATTCAGATTTTAGAATTTAAAAAAACTTCACGGGAATGTATCAAGTTTCGTTAAGCGCTTGCTTTCAGCATATATATTTCATTCTGTTACGAACCCTGATTTGAATCCCTAGATGCTAAACTAATTTGATGGTTTAAGAACCAAAAGTGCCAATTTGTTTTGTTGCACGAAAACAAATTTTATAAATACAAACAGTTGATTGAACTTTAGACGCTGAATTATTTTGATAGTTTAAGAACCAAAAGGGGGTGCCAACTTTTTTGTCGCAGTTAAAGAGATATATCTTCTAAATAATTAAGTAGTTTCGAAACGATGTTATAGGCTTATCAGATTTTTGAATAGTAAAACTTCATGGTGATGTATCAAGATCCGTAAAGAGCTTGCTTTCAGCAGATAAAGTGGATTCTATTACGAGCCCTGATTTGAGCCTCCTGAAACTAAATTAATAGAATGATTTAAGAACCAAAATGTGCCAACGCTTTTGTTGCAAGGGAAAAATGTTTTTTCATAATACAGAACATTAAGGGTAGTTTCGAAACGAGATTTCCATTTGTCTTATCAAATTTTAAAGCAAAAAAGCTTCAGGGGAATGTATCACGTTTTGTAAAGCACTCGACTTCAACAGATACTGTTTATTCTACGACTAACTCCAATTTGAACCTTCTAGACGCTAAATAAAGTAGATAGTTTAAGAATCAAAAACGACAATTTTTTATTTGCAAGAAATTAAATGTTTGTTCTAAATACAGAACACTCAATGTATTCAAAACGATGCATTTATAATTCGAGTATCGATTCGGAAATGATAAAGCATCAGTAAAACATATCAAACTTCATGAAACACTTGGTTTCAGTAGATACAATTGATAGCACTTTGTGATTCCTCATTTAACCCACGAGATGGCAAATTATTTTGATGCTTTAAGCAAATAGAAACATTAGCAACATTAATTCAGGAAAGGTAATGTTAGGATCTACATACTGAAAAAAAAACATTTCCGGGGAAATAGAAAAACTAGTAACGTGCTCGTTTTCAGTAGATGCAGTAGAACCGCTTATTGGTTGAGCCGTGATTTAACCTTTCAGCTGTTCAAATATGTTGATGGTTTACGAACCAAAAGTACCAACTCCTTTATGGAAAGAAAGGTTGATTGGTAATTTAATTTTGAGGCAACACATTTGTAGCAGGAAAGGCAAAATTTTGGAAAAATTTGGCAAATTTACTGGCAAAATTTTGATATCGTATTCAAAAACCAAGCCCTTTCACGACTCGTTCACAATGCCTACAAGAAATCCGTTCTGTTTCAAGAACACTAGAGTCAACTACATTTAGCTTAATAGAAATGCTACTCACACCACATTGAAGCTATATGCAGTAAAGATATTCAAGGTTTTCAAAAAGAAAATTAGGACAAAAATTGTTTGGTTTCTAAGAAATGCGGTAGATAAAAAACATTGGTTTTTACCTATCTTTGAAACAATTCCTAAAACTAGTAGCTTGGATAACATGCTTCCTACTAACCACACATCCAATTGCAATTGCGAAGATCAGAAATCCTCTTTGTGATGACAATCAATAAGGCTGTTTCCACAGTAAAAAATAAAGAAGAAAAACCTGTCTTAAATTAATGAGAATTCTTTCAACGAGCTCCAGAAAAAGAATTCTTAAATTCACAACGAAGATAGATTCCCCCAATTTTTTTGGTGTGGATTAGAAGGTTTCAAAGTTCGGGGATTATTTGAAAGCTCGAACTTGTCACCGGGCTTTACTGATTCAATTGTGAAGTGCCTGTTACGAGGTGCCAAAGATAAAGAAAACAGCTCGTCCAAGGGGAAATCAATTACGTAAAAGGCACTCAAATGGGGAATGACGCAAAATGTTTTCTAACAAAAACTTACGAGTTAGCGTTTTTATTTCAGGTGTATGTATACACTAGAAATCAGGAAAATTAACAAGAATATAGAAATTTTTTATTGCTTCAGAATATTTTCCAGTGCTTTAGCTTTCTAACGATACCGAGGTTTTATAAATATTTTCTAAATATTTTTCTAGTTACAAGGGATTTTTGTTGTACAAACATGTTTCCAAAACTTTAAACTCGATTTTTGAAGAACTGTGTGTTTGCAGTGTCATGCTTTGTTCAATCAGTGGTAACTCAACAAGGAATTGATCCATTTTAGTTACTTTTTTATTACTATTATCTACATAAAACTATAATGTTTCGACTCTCCATTAGTTATTAGTTAAGAAATTAATTTTTTGTTGATTTTTAAATGTCAAAATTCCTGAAAAATCTTGATTTTTTTAATGTTTTTTTAGTAACAAAAATTGTAAAAAAAAACCTGTTCCGTCTAGCGACCTGATTGAAGGTCAAAAGATGATGAAGAATTATAGTAGGAACTATTTCCAACAGTAGATGTCTTTCTCGACAAATTCGGATTTGAGATATCACTGTTAAAAACATGCTAATTAGCTAACTATCGTATTCTTAAATTATAAAATCAATGATTAGCATTATCTGATTATTTTTTACGCTGAAATGATTTTAATCACAAACGAATGACCTTTTTGTAAACTCGATTTTCAAAGTCAAACTCTTTTTTAAAATCTTTTAGTGTATACGTACACCAATTTATTTATTAAACGACTTGACGTCACTTGACTTGATTTTCGAAGCACGTCACCAATAAAACTTCCAAAGGATGAATTATAGATTTAAGTATGGTACTTGGCTGATAAACGCTAATAAGATTAAACGTCATCAAAACGGCAATAAAGTACACTTTAAGGCAGGCCTCGAAATAGACTTTTTTAATACAGGTGCACCTAAGTTCTTAAATTAGGTGCACAGATTATATTTTAGGTACACATTAAAAAAAAACGAAATGTAAGAGTATTAATGTAATGTAAAGTACTTTATTAGTTGGGTATGCTTATATAGGTTCGTAGTAGATAGTAAATAAAAATATTTAAAAATTGAAATTCTCCCTTCTTCGGCGTACGGCTGTCGTGACAGTTATTTCAACAGAGCCATCTGGAAAATGTTTCGATCATCGGAAAGTTCTCGTGGCACTGACCCAAGTAAACCTTCCTCCTGTATAAAATCGTAACGGCCCAGCGATTATGTTTTAGTATAGTGTGTATTAAGGAATTTTAATTAAGGTTCTATAGAGCGAGAGAGGTCGCTACTAATATTTGTTGATACATCAAAATAACATAAAACACGTTCCCCCCCCCACACACTTTTTTTTTTTTTACGTTAAGTGCATTGCGTGCACCTAGCGGGAAAAAATTAGGTGCATAATTTTATTTTCATGTGCACAGTGCACCTGTGCACCCGTGTATTTCGATCCCTGCTTTAAGGTAACCCTTATATGTATCACGCTAGAACATCTGGATATAACAGGAAGATAAAATTCGTTTTCCGTCTCGATTGTTTGGGCTGGAAAGTCGTGCCATAGTGATAGCAAGAGCGTGTTGAACAAATAAACAATGACGGTTTATGGAGTCTTGCGTCCTCTATTAGAGAGAGTGGTTTTCATTTCCAGAAATCACACGCGAACCCCATGTACACCATTCACCTTGACTGAAGTTTGGCAACTACAGAAGCATGTAGAAGAGGAAGAGGTCAATTTCTCCCAATCTATTTGAAACAGTAAACCCTAACTTACCCAGCAGACGTGGCTGTAAACACATAATTGACTTTGCCTGGGCATTGTTGGCTTCTCCATCAATCATACATTAATAGATTTATCGTTATATTCTGGCGTGCTTTCGGAGCCACGTAATTGCAGAAGCAAGTGATAAATAACGCATTTGTTATTCTATAAATGCATTCTGCGATGCCCTGAAGAATAACCTAATGTAATTTGGGTGTTTGATGTTGAGCGATTGTACGTTATACAGTTCAGAGATCATAGATTCGTTTGTATTCAAAAAGCCTTACTCAATTGAAAAGGAATTTATTAATATTGTCCAGAACAAGGCGTTTATAACGTCATCGATGCCTTTTTTGATACTCTGAAGAATAACCTAATGCAGTTTGCATGTTTCATCTTGAATGATTGTAATTTATACTTTACTTGGTAGAAAGGGAATTTCAAGCATCATACACATGTATGAAGAGGTATATATAGTTTGACAGATGCATTTTGCATTGTTCTGAAGAATAACCAAATGTGATTTAAATGTTCGATAGTGAGTTAATGCAAGTGATACAATTTACAGATCATAGATTAGTTTTACATTTAAATAACTTTATTCAGTTACATGAATTGGACTATATTGAATTATTGAATACATTCATTTCCCCAACCAAAATCATTGTGTTTATTCCTCCCCTAAAACTACTTCTTCGTTATAAGACTTAGCATTTTAGAGAATGCAAAATCTCGTAAAACAAAAAAGAAATGCGCAGTTAATATTTCCTATTTAGGAAATAAACATCAAATTTTTAGTGGTAGATTCAAAGTGTGATAGGGACACTTTGAATCAATGATAGCTTTTTTGAGCACCCTTAAACATTTCTTAACTTGCTTAAATCAAATGTTTTGTACAGAAATATAGCTAGCTGTTCAGTAGTTCTTTTAAATGAAATGCTATTCCCATTTAATACGAAAATTTTACTAAAAGGTAAAGCGACGAATTTTTTAAGATTACTATGATTGCATTTCAGTCACATTACGTTCGACCCTTTTTTAAAATCTTCTTTTTGTTAATACCCATAATTTATCTCGGGGTTTTAACCAGCAACGAACTATAGGCATAAATAAAACATGTGGAGTTGTCTTAAAGAGTAAAAGAGTAGACCAAATAGTCCATTAACATATGACGCTAGACCAAATATGGCCTTTGCGTGATAAAGGACAATAAACCAGTAATTTACTGTGCTTAGCGTCACTAGACCAAATATAGGCTTTGTGGTCATAAAACTGTGCAGCAACCATAAATGCCGGAAAAAAAATTTGAAAAAAGAAGATAAAGATCTTTAAAGTCTTTATCTTTTATCAAAGTATTTCAGTAAAAATGTACAAAATTCAGTCATTACCGGCTAACAAATTAAATAAAAATCGAGTAACATTTGAATTTTTGGCACTTAAAAATTGTTTACTTTTACTATTCTTTCAACAAAAGTCCTCTATCACAAAAGGAATTATGGTACTTTTAATGGTGCGAAGTTATTTCTATCCCAATTATAGAGTACGATAAACAGGTTCACACTTCAGTTATTCAATAGCATGTTTCTAGAATTTTTGTTGGTGTGTCCACGTTTAACGATGAATCCATAGCTGGAGATAAAACTAAAACATGAACTCCCCATGTATCAAGACCTCGTTTTTGGTAACTTAATTGGATAAAAGTGTCCGTAGACACAAAAGCGTATTGTTCCCGAGTTCTGTGGGGTATAATTAAAAGCTGTAACATTGTTTGGTTTTTTTTTAATTTCCTCAAGAGAAGCCTCTTAACGCTTTATTGGAATTAATGTTCAATAATAATAGCGTTAGTCTCATAGCAACTATTTGATTAAGGAAGAAGTATGTTCCGTTGGGGGCTTAAAGGTATCCTTATAAATCCTAACCAAACAATTTATTGCAGTTTACTTTTCTTCGTTTATTTATTTATCGCTGTTTTCCAACATGCTCCAGATTTTCAACATCGAATTCTGCCAATCTTGTTCCTGTTGAGGTTCAATGGAGTTTTATGTTTTGGAGAAAGTATTTTGAATAAAGAAAAACTGTTTGCTTCGGTGTATTTAAGAATTTCACTGAATGTTTAAGAAAACAATGGTTATTGTAACTGTTACATGCTCCAGATTTTCAGCATTGAATTCTACAAATCTTATTCCAGTTGAGGTTTATTGGAATTTAATGTATCGGATGAGATCTTTTGAATAACGAAAACTTGTCTTCTTAGGTGTATTTAACATAGTCTAGTTTTCAGAATTGAGTTTTATCAATCTCTTGTGTCAACTTCATTGAGCTAAAAATTGTCCATTTATTTCTGAACACAAAAATTTATTATTGTTCATTAAATTTTTGTTTATCAATCGATTTATACTGATGCATGCTTCAACTTTCATAATAGAGTTTCATCAACATTGTTCCATTTGAATTCCAATTAATATTCAATCATTTCGTGTTCAAGATAACGTTTCAACTAACGATGAACTGCTTCTGCAGTTGAAAATATTATTATAATGCTTTACCAAGAAAATCATTTCAGTTTATTTAACTTCGTATATTTCTTGCAATATAATAACACGTACCTTAACTTTTCAGCAACGAGCTTCATCAATCCTGTTTACGTTGTATATAATAATAAATCTTTTTGTCTTGGAGAAAAGCTATTTTCCTTTGCAATGAACTCTACTCCATTAAATTTAAAAGCCCTCTTTTAATGCTGAACACGAGATTGCAATAATGTTTCGCTTGACTTTTTATTAGTTAATGTATGCTGATACGTGCTCTACCTTTGCTATCGGGTTTCATCAATCTTGCTCCATTTGATTTCGAATTAAAGTTCCATCATTTAATGTTGAAGAGAATTTCCTTTGATTAATGGAGAACTCTGCCTCAGTGTATAGAAAGGTTTTTAAGCTATACTGAACCAAATAATTACTTGTTTAGTGTATTAAATTTCCTAATTTATGGTTGAATGCAGGCACGTGCCTTACTTTCTATGTATCGATTGCTAGCGATCGTGTTGAAACTGTTTTGATTAATGAAACATATGTTAAAAGTGTTAACATACTGTTCTAAATATATCATTACAGTATATTTTACTTTGTTGAAACCATTCTGATGAATGAAAAACTCTGAGTTAGTTTGTTAAAACGTGTTTACACAATGTTCAAAACAATTAATTGCAGTCTATTTTGCTTTGATGAAACCATTGTGATTACTAAACAACTCTGATTTAATAGGTTTAAATGTGTTTACACAGTGTTCAAAACAATTCATTACAGTTCATTTTACTTGTCAGAAACCATTTCTTTTATTAATGGAATTATCTGGTTTAGTGGATTGAAAAGTATTACATAATGCAGAAGTAATCTAACAATCTCGATTTACATCAATTTTTCACTTCGTTCGGTTTCTTTTTTAGCTATTTTTCACCATTTTGATACCTAAAACTGTAATGAGTACAATAATTATAATGAATAAAAAATATTAAAATACTAGAACTTATTATCTGTTTCTGTGGTGAAATTACTTTGTTAGCTACTTGGAAAACAGATGTTGTACTGGTTGGTGGGATCAGCAGGTGGGTGGTCACAGAAACCAGTACACGAAATACAAAATACCATACGCCTAAAATAAAAGAAAGTGCGCTTAAGATAAAAGATCTGCTCTGAATAGGTTTACTACATGCTATCATTCCAGATCTAGTCATTTGGACAGTATACCCGATCTGAAGACCAGATACTGCCTTCTGAATATTTTTATCAGTCCCGCAGATGAAATATGGTCCTTTTCGATTATGTTTATCCGGTCATTAGACCATATACGTCTCCTCGAACAGATTTACCCTTGACGCATACTAGATAGGTCTTCTGAGTATTTTTTATCAGTCCGGCAGATCAGATAAGGTCCTTCAAATATGTTTACCCTTGACGAAGAACATATACAGCCTTCTCAGTATTTGTATCAGTCCCACAAGGCCCATCATGTGGTTACCAAATATTACTCTTTTACTAGGGACGCAGATCAAGTTACGGTTTTCTGAGTATTTTTATCGAGACAAAGGCTATAATGTTCACCAGACAGATTCACCTTTGACGCATACTAGATATGGCCACCAAGTATTTTTACCAGCCCCGCAGACCAGATATAGTCCATCGAATATGATTAACTGGACCGCAGACCACATACGGCTCTTCATACAAATTTACCCGAGACGGCTTTCTAATTGTTTTATCAGCTCCTCAGATCAGGTTCGGCCCTACAATTAGGTTTAATTGTCCCTCAGACCAATTACGGCTCATCGAACTGATTTAGCCGTGACGCAGAGCATATAATCAATGCTTTCATCAAGCCTTCAAACCGTATGCAGACTCATTTTGCAAAACTTGATCTGAAATTTGCACCAGCAGATTTTTATGTATTCTATATTCTATCCTATTTCTTTAGAGATTTTGAGGGTCGTATTGACAGAAAAATAAAGTGTTATCGTAGAGATGCAACTCGCCATTCCATATCGACTTTCATCTGAACTGCCAAAAGGCTTACCGATTTCTAATCTGCTCATATCTTGATGTAACCTTCATAGGTTACTTCAAGTAACTTCATAAACCCTTCAATTTCTGAAATGTTTTTTTTGGCACGAATCGCTCAATTTTGAGGAAAAGTTTGAAATAAAATCCACAGACAACATAAGCACTTAAAGCAAATAGCATTTTCCGATTAAAAACATTCAACTCGGGAAAAAATGAAGGAACGAAAGCGAAAACGTAGCAAAATCTTATCTCCGAAATGCGTGATTTAAAATTTCCAAGCGGAGATGAGCACTAATTTCAGGAAACGATAAAAAACACTCATGCATTTTTGAAAGAGAAATTCTACGTGATGTGAATTTCACTCATTCTCGATTCCTTCTGTTGCCTCGGGCACTTTTCGAATTCTAAATGCAGTTTATTTTAATTTGGCAAAAAAATTCTTTCGCCGTATTCCAGATCTTCATCTGTCTGAGTTATTGAATCACAGACGATTTGCGAAATTGTTTTTATGACACGTGAAGGATTCGTTTTGAAAGTCGGATTTCAACTCACTTTGAGAAATTGCGTGAATGGCATTGAAGTTTGAAACATTTTAGTGCTTCATATTGAAAAAGAAAATACGAGGTAATTCGATTCCAGAGGATATTTGGTGATTATCTTTTCAACCGTTAATCGCAGAAAAATAATTTCAATTATAAACAGAAAGGATTTTTATTTCATTTGTAAACATTAAAACATTTCCTAAAAATTTGATGTGATGTGGAAGTTTGGAGAGTGGGTGCCAGCTCAGGTGTTGACCTCGTCATCTGACCGTTGTTCCAACAAATTACGAGGTGTTGTACTTAGTTCTTTCCCTTCGGGATTAATCCCGAACAATCGCCAATAACCCGCTGTGTGTTGCTCTAGAGCCATATATATACAGGGTGGTCCCGAATTCATGGTACAAACTTTAATGGTAGGTACAGGACATTGTAACAATGATTTATTGTATAGGAATGTATAGTCGCAAGCGACGCGGTGAGGCGTAAACAGGGGAAATAAAAGGAAAGAGAAATGGAGTGATCGGTTGGTATCATTGCCGGTAGAGGGCAGTAGATGTCTAGCCGCTGTTGAACATGATGCATCGCAGTAGGGAAAAGCGCCATTCACAATTGTGCTGCCGTAGACGATGGGTGACTTTACGTATGCAGAAAAAGCAGACATGCATTACATGTACGGCCGTGCAAATGGTAACGGCAGAGCTGCGTTACGAATGTATCGCGCGGAGTATCCTGATCGACGAATGCCGGATCATAGAATTTTTCAACGGTTACATCGTCAACTTTGTGAAACAGGTGCGTTCGACGTCAACAGACATGGCGCTGGTCGAGTAAGAGCTGTACGCACTCCAAGGCTGGAAGAAAGCATCTTGAACATTGTGGCTGATAGACCCGAGTCAAGCACAAGAACTGTTGCGCGTGACGTAGGTGTGAGTCATCAGACTGTATGCAGAGTGTTAAACGAAAATCGCTTACACCCCTTCCATTTTCAGAAAGTACAAGCATTGAATCCGGCAGATTATCCTCGCCGCGTGAACTTCTGCCTGTGGGTGATGCAGCAATGTGCGTTGCAGCCGGATTTCGTAGATTATGTGCTATTTACAGATGAAGCGACATTTTCAAGCGAGGGTGTCTTTAATGCGCACAATTCCCATGTGTGGGCAACCGATAATCCACATGCAACGCGTCGACATGCGTTTCAACAACGTTTCAGTATTAATGTGTGGGCTGGTATTGTGAACGACTTTTTGATTGGCCCATACTTACTACCCACGCGGCTCACTGGCGGAAGCTATCTTATTTTTCTGAAAGAAGTGTTACCACAACTGCTGCATGATGTTCCGATCGCCATTCGTAACCGCATGTGGTTTCAGCACGATGGGGCGCCAGCACACTTCAGCATTGATGTACGGAATTACCTGAATGCCACGTTTGGTACTCGATGGATTGGGCGTGGTGGACCAGTCCCTTGGCCACCCCGATCTCCCGATTTATCGAGCCTCGATTACTTTTTATGGGGACATCTAAAGCATCTTGTTTATGAGACTCCAGTTGACTCAGATGTGGATCTCGTCGGTGCAGGTGTGCGTGAAATACCAGGCATCTTTGAACGTGTACGCCAATCGCTCCACCGACGCTGTCAAGCATGTATCGATACTGGTGGACGCAATTTTGAACAAATACTGTAAACATGACACTTGTCAACAACGCTTTCAATAAAATCTTTGTTTTTCCTTTCGGCCGTTATTTCCCCTGTTTTCGCCTCACCGCGTCACTTGCGACTATACATTCCTATACAATAAATCATTGTTACAATGTCCTGTACCTACCATTAAAGTTTGTACCATGAATTCGGGACTTATATATATATATATATATATATATATAGATATATATATATAAGAATGGAGTGTTTGTTTGTACATTCAATATTTACGACCCATTTCAAGTTTTCTATCCGTTTTGGACCCTTCTGATGCCGAATCCGCCTTTTTCTCGTTTGGTGTCTGTCTGTCTGTATGTTGTGCCTTATACACGTCCACGCGGTTTAAGATATTTTCATGAAAATTTGCATACAGTGAGTACTTATCTTCATTTAGTGAGTGGCATTGGTTGCGAAAGTCTGTCTGTCCGTCTTTCTGTTCTATGCTCAATTTTGTGTTTGTGTGTTTGTGTAGACATCACATAAATTGTATTCCAGATATTTGATTGAATTTTATTTTATTTTATACTTTAGCTATTAGTTTAATGAATGCAATATTAAATATTTCTTTATTGTTATATTTAGTTGAGTTTCATGCTAAAACAGCTGAGTAAGTATACTTAAATCAACCATAATTTGGTAGTTTTGGAAAAATTGGAATGTCTATTGAATATTACGATTACTTCGATTGCTTTACCAGTACTGCTGAAAAAGTAATTATTCTTCAAAAAATTATTATTTTTTTATGGAATTTCATCTCTGATACTTCTCATTTATTTCGAGTCTTATTTTTATTCTTTGCGCAATGAAAACGATTTCCGAATATTTGGGACAGACGATATTTTTCAATGAAACGAGAATGAACAAGATCGCGCGAGCAGTGATATTTTTTCAGGTTCTTTCGCTCTGAATTAATTTCACATTTCTTAAATTTTGTGCAGTTTTAGTTGTAAGTTGTGGCAACTGTGCGAGATCAAGAGATAATATTGAATCACAAATTAATATATTTAGAACAATTTTTTGCGACATCTTTTATTTTGTTTTACTTCGCTGTTTCCTGTTTTAAATATTTATTATTTTAATAAATGTGTTTTCCTTCTCATCACACGCAACAGCACCACAAAGTATTAGACTTAAAAATGTTAGGTAAGTCAGTATAAATTTTCAGTAAATTTTAAGTGTAGTTATGCCATTATTGAAAGAATAATGCCGTTATTTAAAGAATAATGCCGTTATTTAAAGAGTAATGGCGTTATTTAAAGAATAATGCCGTTATTTAAAGAATAATGCCGTCATTGAAAGAATAATAATGTTTATTAATCCAAACTGGAACTTTTTCCAACATTAAAAAATTCGTTGTAATAATGACAGGGGAAGATTGCAAAATTTCACAATGTCGCATACCGGAGGCAAGAGTGCCACAAGTAAAAAAATATTGTTTTGTTGACTATGAGTGCGAGAGCACTCGCCGTAAATCGTAATTTTAATTAATTGAGTTGAACATGAAAATAACTTAAGAAAAGGAATTCCAAATCTTCCTATAAATCGTCTTTTATAGTAGTAACCTTAGTATCACCTTTCGTCATTTTCTAGCTTTGTCATACAGCAATTGTGCGATGTATGTGAAATGTATTACATGAATGGATATGCATGTGTAGGATTTGTGTCCAAAGTAAGTTGTAGAAAATATAAAGATGGCGAAAGATGTTGAAATAAATTTTTACTCTACATAAAACGTAAGTCATTATATATTTGGATTATCTCTTCAATATAGAGTAAACCAATTCAAACCGAGTAAGTTCGGGTATTTTGCTAGTATATATATATATATATATATATATATATAGGTACTCTCATTTCCTCTTCTATATTTGTTAGCCTTTCACATTTCTTTGTATGAATATTCGTTAATGTTGAAAAACCAAGCTCGCATAAAGAACGATTTTGAAAATTGTAACTGTAATAAATTGTATTTATTGTATTGTATTTTGTATTGTAAATTGTATATATTGTATTGTGTAATTGTAATAAAACTGTTATCTTTTTTCAGCAATAGTTTCAAACTCGGTTTGAACAGAAATCCAAAATCCTTCAGCTATTATTTCCGATAATTTTTTGTTTGAGAGCACTATCAATTGATAACGTAAGGAATTCTTCCTTTTCTTGTAACGAAAACTCGTAACTGGATGTGTTGACCTCAGAAAATGGATATCGTATCCAATCATAATTTTCGATATTCAATGCAAGAAAGGTTTTCGCAATTCGAAGAATGCTAAATGTTATGTTATAATAGGAATTATATCATGGATATTGTTATTTTAGACTGAAGGAAACATATCTACTGTCTTATTCTGAATTCTGCGCGTTCTCCAAAGTTATATTTCTTTCTTAAAAGCTGACAGTTTGTCAGTGGATGATAGAATGTTTTCGCCATACATATCGGTTTTCGCTTTATTTAAATGATTAAAGATATCAGTTAAATATATAGCATTTCAATACACTAAATATCATTTACAAGATAAGTTTAAGAATATCGTTCCCTTCGTTTGGAAAAAACGTTGACACATCATCCTTAAGTTCCAAACTTCGATTCAGCGCTTTACCTCGCCATAACCACCTTACCCCAGTATGTAAACGTAAAGATTCGAGCTGAGCTTCCGTTAATGCACAAAGTTTTGAAATACGCATGTTTGTAAGTGTCCCGATTTGATGTAGTTTACCATACTTATAATTTGGTCTAATACGGATTTTAATGTCGTGGGTAATGTTTTTGCGACAAGTAATTCTCGATGTAAAATACAGTGTGTAGATATTACATTAGGATTTTTCTTCTCAAAAGTAATAAATCCTTTAATAGAACCAACCATTAAAGGAACACCATCGATACAGATTCCTACACATTGGTCCTATGTTATGTTAAAATATGACGAAATGGCGTCAAAAATATCCTGTTCTGTTGTGCGTTCGGAAAGATGTCTGCAGTATAAAAATTGATTTACTATTTTGTTTTCATCAACGAAACGAACAAATCCTAGTGCGTTAACTATACCCCTGATATCAGACGACTCGTCAATTTGTAAAGCAAAGTATTTTTTTGAAAGATTATTAGTAACTGTTTTTTCAATATCGTCTGACATATGTATGATTTTTTTATTGTGTCGTCCGAATGAGGAATTCTCATAATTTTTTTTTTGCATCATTACCAAACATAATTTGAACTATTTCATAACATGCTGGTCAAATCAGACGTTATGCGTGGTTTTAAATTTTTAGCAATGATACTTACTACGTTGCAATTTGTGCTTTATTATATATTGTTACTAATTTCTAACAAATTTTTCCTTGATTAATTATTATCCGTATTGGAGGATTTTGGCTCGTTTAGATGTAAATTGAAGTTTTAATTTTGCTGCTGTACTATTACAAAGCTTTTCCCTACAAACCACTCAAAGTTGAACCGATATAAGTGAACCCGTAATCTAAATAATCATTAAAATACTCTCCATTGACATTTTTTTATTTTGTCATCCTTATTGTGAGTAGCATTATTAATATTGCTTGCTATTGCACTTGCGTTAGCACTATTAGCGCCAAAATCATATTTTCGTTTGAGAAATTGGTCTATTTTAACGTTTTGATTAATTATTTTTAATTCTTTGAAAGGTAATTTGAGCTATTTTAATTCATAAAAGAGCAATTTGACGCAAATTAACTTCTACCTACAATTACAAAACTTATACACATTTTATGACACTGACAATCCGTTTAAAACGGGGACTTACTTGAAGAAAAACAAAAATAACAGCAACCTTTTTAGCAAGAAACACGCAAGTGCACTTCGGTTGTCATTCAACTGTTTGCACACAGCCTCCGTCCACACGCGAAAGCAGATTTAATTCATGTTCTAATAGAGATCCGTTTTTGAAATCGGTAAAAGCCAACATAGTACATGAGTACGATAAAAATACGTATAAGCGCGTAAAGATAAAACTAAAAACAATGACTTTTGATTTTTCGTTTTTCTTTTCATCTTAATAATCGTTTTAATTTTTCAATGATTTTCAAATTTTGGCGGAACACTATCTCTTAATTCACGTAGCACCAGTGCTCCACGTGGCTTCCTTAAACGGCCCTAATATGCTTACTACAATAGTTCAATTTCTGACCCAGAGAGCATGCGGGGAGTTCCTTTAAGGTTGGGATTTGCCCACACACGTGCGACGCATGGAGATAAATAGATAAATATCTCCAGCATGGTAAAAGTGTTTTTCCACCTTGTTGGGACGGATTGAACAAAAAGAAGAATATTGTGTTTGGCGTCTCCTGTTAATTTTTACATGGTAATTAAACGTTCTTTGGCATAAATGTACTTTAGATCATCGCTCACCCCTTTTTTATACCTCAACCCGCATAGACTAAACAATGCAAAGTCAGAGAATGAGAACAAGGTTTCTCACGGGAGTAGTTGAAAAGGGATATAAACTATGTGGATCTTGAAAAATCAGTTATGAAAAGAGAACCATTTTCATCCTATAAACACAGGCTACCAATATAATTTTTGGGGCCGTTTTTTTTCCGGTTATTACTTTTTTAAATAATAACCGCGGTTATAACCGTGCCAAGAAAGCACTGTACAAAACCGGTTAACCGAAACGAAAAATCCGACTTATCGGTTTAACCGTACGGTTATTGATATCCCTAGTAAGAATCCATAATCCAATGTTTCAAAAGAATTGCACTATCAACAAGAAATTATGGCCAAATTCTAAACGAAGAAAAAAGGAATACGAAAATCAAAATCAGAATTAAAATTATCATTACTGGATTTAAATTTTTTTTTATTTAAATAGAAACTAGTTCCGTTTTCGTCCTTAATTTAGAAATAAATATAAATCACGTCAGGTTTAGTTAAAATAAACATAATTTAGGCTAAAAAATCCAAACAACTTTGACTGTAAACCAATTTACACAGATTATCTGCAAATAAGTGTTATTCTATTTTGTTCAAGTAAATATTATATTTCTGCTATCCGTTATCGTAATATCTAAAATACTTTGCTGGTCTATCTATATATAACCTTGTTATAAAGTAGCAGATTAGTAAAGTTCAGTAAAGCAGACAGAGGGTTGCGAGTTCCAAACTCGTTTCACCAAAAACCGTCATGTACGTGGGGTTAGTAAATCTGTCGTGGCAGTTGGAGTGGTGTGGAAGTTTGCAGAATGGGGTGCCAGCTCAGGTGTTGAACTCGACATCTTACCATCGTTTAAATCGACTAGGTGTTGTTCTCGGGTCTTTCGCTTCGGGATTGATCCCGGACCGTCATCATTAGCACGTTATGTTATTCTTGTGCCACGCTAACTCCTCTACTACCTACCTTAAAGATTAACAACTTATTCATCAACATGGGAGGAAGTTATCACATACCCTTTACATGTGCTACAGATTTCTTTGGTCAGAATAAGCAGTCTCCCAAACGGCGATAAAGCAAATTAATTCTTAACAGAACGTATTTTCTCCGTCTTCCGTAGATTATGTTTACAATGTAAAACTCGTTAAGTAAATGTAATTTTTATCTTGTGATATACGCGTACAGGGCATTGTGAAAATTTAAAGGTCAATTTTCGTTTATTCATTGCAAATTATCTACACACTATTAAAATTATCAATAACATAAGTGTAGGTAAGTATTTAATTAACGTTTCACTGGAGGAACACAACATGCTATTCAATAACAAGAGAAAATATCTTGTACAATAATTTATATTCAGTGAGCTCTAAACAGTGATTATTGAAGTATTCAACCACCCATGTTAAACATCATTATTTTCCCAACAGATATGTCGTAGATGTGGATATGCATTATTAAAGGTTAAAAGTTAATTTTATGAGAGGTTTTTAGGAGAGTATATCCCACCAGCTCTCTCCATTCCCCTAAGGAATTCCGTCTCCAAGAAATGCGTTTTGTTGCTCCACTTTCAGTAAAAAAAATCAAACTTTATAATCATGCCTTCACATATGCCAACAAATTCGCTCATCCCATAGTTATTGTGATCATTTGACCCCTCCCAACGTTTTTTAGTCAAAGTGATGTAAATACTTCTATTTCGTATTGATTCACGTGCCGTTATGTAATAAGTTTATTTTCCACTCACCAAGTCATGGTGACTATGAAATTAACCTTTAACTCCTTTCAATTACGAGTGGGGTGCCAGCTCAGGTGTTGCTTCGTCATCTGACCGTGGTTCAAAATTACGAGGTGTTGTCCTCGGATCTTTCCCTTAAGGGACTGATCCCGGACCGTCGTCAATAGCCCGTTGTGTTGCTCTAGTACGACGTTAACTAAAAATTACCATTACCATTACCTTTCAATTACTTTTCGTCTTATCACATATACTTTGATTCATGAGATCTCAGTTACTGTGGTTGTTTGAACCCTTCTAATTCCTTGTTGTCACAGTGACATAAGTCCTTCAATTTTATATCTGTTTAACTGCCGTCACGCCGTAAGTTTATTTTCCATTCACCACATCATGGTGACGTTGAAATTATCCTTTAACTCCTTACAATGACTGTAAGTCTATATCATATATATATATTTTGATTCATGAGATCTCAGTTATTGTTGTTGTTAGAACCCTCTCACTTTCTTATTGTCACAGTGACGTAAGTTCTATGTTGTATTGGCTCACGTAGCGTCATGCCGTAAGTTTATTTTCCATTCGCCACATCATGGTGACGTTGAAAGTATCCTTTAACTCCTTACAACGACTGTACGTCTCTATCGTATATATTTTGATTCAATGTTATATATTGTTGTCACGTTTACCCTGCTTATATTTAAGAAACTTATTTGACTAATATAACCTTATTTCGTAGAAAAAGACACCATTTACGTAAATCCAAACAGGCTGAGCGCGAACTGCGACACTGCCATATAGCGCAGAATTTATAGAGCTGTAAAGCTACAAACAAGTTCAGTTGAAATCTTTCTGTCAAGAAAAAGCGCTCGTAAAAATGTTAACAAGCGGCGGATGTTCAACTATACCTCTACTTTCGCTTATAAATGGTGTTGAAACTGACAGCCTGGCAGTGTAAAAGAAAGCAAGCTCAACATCAAATCTTTCTTTCTTGCTGTTTTTAAAAGAAACTGCCGGGAAAAATCTTTTGTTTCTGGTGAGAATTTCAGTTGTTAAAAAAGAGAAATTGAATCCCATGAAAAACTAAGTGCAGGAAAAGGATGTTGGAAGCTGCTTAAAAATTACGTCAACTTCTTTACTCTTTGCAAAAAGTATGCAATAGACATTTGACATTTAAGGTGAGATCCATCTCCGGTTTTTGGCATTGATATGATTTTTGAAGGCATTTTTTTTGTGTCAAGCTAAATAAAGGTGGTTGTAGTGTTCCTGTGATGATACGCATTGCCTGTACCTAAATATTCTCAGCTAAATGTCAGATGACTTGTTTATCTTATACGGTAGGTAGTTGAATGAACTTCTGACTGGAGTAACGCAGCGGGGGCTGTTGTCGATGGTTCGGGATCAATCCCCACGGAAACGATCGGAGAACACCGACTCTTTATTTTGAGCTACTGACAGATGATGAGGTCAACACCTATAAGTTAGAACCCCTTACTCTCCAAACGTCCACACAAGACCAATGTGAGATTAGGTTAGGAAGCTATTTAACCTCGCACAATGGAGCAGCAAAACGGGCTATTGGCCACGGTCCGGGATCAAGGCCGAAAGAAATAATCCGATAACAACACCTCGTAATTTGGAACGAAGGACAGATGACGAGGTCACACCTGAGCTGGCACGCCACTCTGCAAATTTCCACACCACGCCAAGATGAGGAACTTTATGAGTAAGAGAATCGCTTATATGACAGAATATTTGATCTGCAAAACACAACACTGCTTATTTGATGACAGTAATAATACTAGATTAAAAAAAAAGTAAATAGTTATTTTAGACGCCTGTACAGAGAAGCTTCGGGTTTGATTCAGAACTGTTGCCAATAGCCAGTTATGTTGCTCCAGTGTGACATTAATTAAAATACCTACCTGTATAGAGAAGCTTGTTCCCTGTACATATTCGGAATGTGATGTCAATTCGTTTGCTTTTCGAATAAAATTTTAGCATTTCGCCAATGAAAGTTCCAAAATATCAATTCCAAATTCATATATGATAGTTATAGGTTCAACACCAATTAGATTAAACACCAAACACAGCCTAAACGGTGGTTAACTACATTTAAGCTATGTATTTACATTTCTAAATTAAGGTAGCTCCAATATGTATTAATGTGAGAGAATTTCGATAACAGACAAAAAACTTCTCGGACTGTCTGGTTAGTTTATATTGAAAATCCCTCTCAAACTGAAAAAGTTGTTTTGCAAAGTGCTTCACAAAAGATACCAACAAAAAAAACATAAAGAGTTAAAAACCAGTTCCAAATTAGCGTAGTAATAATACTGAGCATTATTACTATCAACGTTGAACCAACCAAACCAAAATTGGTCCAAGATTTCAATTTACGAGATAACTTTTAGAGGACGAAAAGAATAACGAGTTAACTTGTAATTTGCAGTCAACGTATTAAACCTCATGGTGGTACTCTCTACGGGGTATCTTGTCATAAGCAAAATTAACCAGATCTTGATGGAGTGCAGTCTGGAAAAAAAACGTCTTCGACACTCTGATCATCGTGGGATTTACACGAGAGGGGAGCCGTCAGGCTGCAAAAGGCTTGAAATCTCGTAGAGTCGGCGTCCGACTCTTGCACCTGGCATCTGCTCTCTTGATCCGACTCAAACGTATGAGAGTTGACATCTTTACTTGTGTTGCGGGTGTCATAGAAAAAAAGACATGTTCGAGATTTCGAGAGAGAAGCGAATGCCCACTAAAAAAAGTCAAAGGAGACGAGCGAGAGAAAGTCACTGGAACGGGTGGTGAACGTGAGAGCTTTCGTTTGATAAGCGATGCGGTGAAGTCAACACCGGAGAATAAAAGACAAACTGTCAAAAAGAATCTTGTTGTGGTTTCTGTATGAACATTAGTTCATCAACTGTCCAATGTACAGGATGTAAATAGTCAAATAAATTGTTATTGAAATACTTTTAATTGCAACAAATAACTTTAAAAGGAAAAATTGCTTAGTCCAACCCCATTTGTAATACTGTGGTGCCCCAAAACACCACAATCTTGTCATTAGAAGAAAACTAACCAGACTTTATGAACGAGATATCTCGTCATTAGAACGATGCTGATCAGGTCTTGATGGACACGATATCCCGTCATCATATGAAAAAACTGACCAGATCTTGATGGACACGATATCCCGTCATCATATGAAAAAACTGACCAGATCTTGATGGACACGATATCCCTTCATCATATGAAAAAACTGACCAGATCTTGTTATCATAATAATAAAAATCGACAGCATCGTGCTGACTGGACAGCTCGTCATGAGTAAAATTAGTCAGAAACTGATGGACGAGATATCTCGTCTAAACAACTTGGAGGTGTTAACATACCTACAAAACTCATAAGATAGTGCAGTTAACGACCAAAAGCGATTTTCTTCATTACCCCAAAGCCATTGACATAATCACGTCCGCGGAAGATAAACAGATAAGACTCAATGTCTTAATTAGGGAAGTGAGGGCATAGGGCGATTCTGAGAGGGCTAAGTGTCCTTTGATGATGCCCTCTTGTCCGAAAATTGTTTCTCGAGGCAGCGAATAAATCGCCTTAATACATCTTCTACTTAGTTCTCGACAAGTAACCCTCGTGTTTCGCCCCAATTAAATCCTGATTACGTGGCAAAAGTCTACACAGTGCACTCAACAGATTACAAATGATGATGGATATTTTGTGAATTGTCTCCTTGGATTAACTTCGTAGAAAATTCTCATGCTTTTAAGCGTAAGATTAGGATATTCATCTCGCATCATCTCCACAATTAGAGAGCAGTGAGTTTATAGTAGAGGTCTCTGAAAGTTGGTTGTACTTGGAGTTTTATAGTTCAAGAGTCATATTTGGCCATGCTGCGCCAGAGACGACATACAATATCAAGTAATAGACATTTGAAAGTTTTACTGACACAAAAGAGAGAAATACACTAGAGGTCACGGTAGTTTAAACGTATTCTAAAGGTACCCACGGTAAACTGGAAGGATTGAGCGGATACTTTTCAAGTTAAAACTTTTTAAATCACCAAAAGTCGATCTTTTTTTTTATTTTAGCGTTAAAATTTATTTTATATCAAATTCTGTGGACAGGAAGATCTGTGGGTAGCTCAGTTGGAAGAGCAACGGATTAGTAACCAAAGGATTATGGGGTTCGAAACTCGAACTCAACCTTTATAGTCTAAGAATGTTCTAAAATATAGTAGCAACATACTAATTACCTAAGTAAAGCGACAAGCGAAATGAATTTAAAACACACCAAAATTAAATTTTTCAAAAGCAAAACGGTCAACAGGGTGTAATGTATTTCAAAGACGTGAAGTAAATATCCTCTACTCTGTTCATGAGTTTTATTCTTAGGTATTTTAATTTTTTATCGCATTTCTTTAGAATCTAATTAAGGAATGAAGTGGATTGCATTTCTTAAGAAATAAGATAATAGTATTTTTAATTTTCGTGCTTTCCTCATTATAATTACCTTTTTCGCTTTCTTAGTCCAATAAAAAAGCGTCTTTTAATTGCAAGATCATCTAAGATATTGGCCTTGGGAAAATAAATGACAAACTTTATAATAAGAAAGAACTGTCTTTCTGCCCGAAGTATTGAAAATGTTATCATCCATGCAAAATTACCAATTAATTAAAGTTACCTACTATTCACTTATGAGAATAACCAGAAACACTGGGATGCCATATTTCGTGTTTCGAGACGTTTCTGTAGGTTGCTATTGTTTTTGTGTTCATTTCTAATGTCTAATAATTTAGATGTCGTGTGCATTTTGCACAGTTTGGCGATGTCGATTTTTTTTCTCGGTATCAAGCTATTCTTCGGGATGGTAATTAATGTTTTGAAGTGCAGCTGCTGTTGTAAAGCGAGTGAATACATGATTAGATGTGAGTTCAATACCGAGACAGCCTATAAATTCTGATTGAATCACAGTTGATATTTATGTTCATTGATAAAAACATGTCTTTTAGCCTGAAGTATCGAAAATATTATGATCCATGCGAAATTACCATTAATTAAAGTTACCTACTATTCATCTAATGCGAATAACCAGAAACATTGGAATGCCGTTTTTCGTGTTTTGAAACATTTGCGTAGGTTGTTATTGTTATTGTCGTAGCCATTTTTGAGTCAGATGTCGCAGTGTTCATTTAGCAGAGGAGCAGCTGCTGTTGCAAGGCAGGTGAATATATATTTCGTGTGAATTTAATGCCAAAACGGTTTAGGGAAACCTGGAGAGCCTTGATCAAGTTTTCAGACAATTAATTTTCTAAATTTTATTTTGACAGTTAGAAATTAATATTATAGTAAATATAATGTAGAATCTCACAAGAAACACAAATATATTTATAATAACGTAAAAAATAATTATTTTATCAGTTAAATTTTTTTTAAAATATACACAAGTGGATCAACTTGACCCAGACAAGAATTCGTAATTTTAGAATGGAATATTAAACATATTTTACTAGTTAGTTAAACTTTAAGGTTTATTACTTTTAATATGATAGCTTAACTTTCTTAAATTGTTTTAAGAACATGCATTGTAAACCTATTAACAGTACATTATAGCATTATGTTAGAAACAATAGTTAAAATTGTCCATGCAATGAAGTACTAAAAATCACTCTTAATGTTGTTAAATGTTTTATTCCGTTTGAAGAGAATAAAATGTACAACATGTATAGGTAATACCGTAATTTCAATTTATATGTTTATCTCATTTGTATGAATTGTGTGAAATCAGAATCAAACTGCATTTTCATTACAACTCTTTCAGAGCCACCAGAAGACATAAAGCACGGCAGTTTTGTCATATCTGTTAGATCAACAACAGATGAGTCTTTATTTTTAGGATAACTCTTCGGAAGACCATAAAAGGTGGCATAGATTACCTATGGCACACACAGCAGCACATAATGTAATGAAGCTACCCATTTCACCTGACGTTATTTTCGCAATTTGTTTTTCAACTTTGCTTTACTTTCTTTGGTTTGTGTACAGTGGTGATTCCAGTTTCATCTACATTGTAAATGGCTTCTAGCCCAAATTTATATTCTTTAAGAACTTTTTTCAAATTATTAGGAAATCGCCTACAGTGAATTTATTGAATGCAGCTGATATACTCAAACTTGTGTACTTTCACGCTTACGCAGGGATAACTCCTTATGCCTGTGCACAAATCCACTTAACCAATCATAAGAAGTTTTTTTATTTTGAACCAATTCGTTGTAATTATTTTATTGTAGGCAATTTCAAACTGATATACAAACTGTTTAGTAGTCTTTGAAGTTAATAATTATATTCTTTCAAGGGTCCTTCTTCCTCATCAGTAAAAATTTGCCCAGTTCTGTAATTAGGCTGTATATCCACGTCTTCCTCATTTTTACTCACTTTATATATTCTTACATATCTCTCAAGAGTTTTCCAATCAATGTCATAATCTTTTGCAGTGTTACGAATACTAAAACCTTCATCAGCAACTTTCTTTACGGTTGCCTCCTTCGTAACTTCTATAGAATGCTTTTTATGAGCTTTTCCTCTTGGTTTATTGAGAGAAAAAAGGCATCTGAGGAAAATAAATAACATTTAGTTATATATAATTCATACTGTAATCAGTGGTGCAAAACAGGAGTGTACACAGAATGTTTTTTAACGTATTTTTTAAGGATACAAACAAAACATACCTAATTGCTAAAAATTTATCATGTACCGTATATAAATGTTAATGGGTATTTCTGGGATTGAAAGAAGTTAAATTTAAAAGTTTAAATAACTTATAAATTTTCAAAAATATTTAACTAAGGGAGCCTTGACCCTCCCTTATATTAAATGGGTCAAGCCTCCCCACATGGCCATTTGGAAAAGAATAACTCATGGTGATTTTAGGTCTAATTTATTGTACAAACTCTACATCTGCAATCAAAGCTTAATATGTTAGTATCTGCGCGAAATCTTATTTGTCTATATTTGTTCCAATTGTGGTTTATCTGAGAAAATCTTACAAAATATTTCTAAAATGCATACTTTTTATAGGCAGAAAAACTCTTTATTTTGAATCTTTCCACACTTCTTTGAGCTAACTGTATGAAACTAAGATGGATGGCTGAGTATTTTAGAAGACTTTACTGCCCTATAGCAAAAAAAGGCCGAAACACTTTTAAATTTAAAAAATTCAAGGGTGGGCCAACTCTCCCTTATGGTTCGGGCTCCACAGGATCCCCTATATATTTTGGTCGATCAATTTCACAGTTGATATTTATACCTTTAAAATTTCCAGTTCTCAGTCTGGATATTTTCCTATAAAACACTAATTGAACGCATTGCACCATCAAATTTATCTAGATTATATCTCAGCAACACTAGTATTTCCAGTTCTCTTTATCCGAACCTCTCTTGGAATGCGAAATGGGGGATTCTATTTTAGGAAAAAAAATAGTCCTTTGACGAAAAATTCCGGACACAAGCGGAAATCGGGAGAGCGATTTATCAAATCTGAAGAATTAGTAGGCTCAAATCTTTCATTACTCAGAGAACTCTGTGAACACAAAAGAAGTCGGACACTAATACAATTTGTATCGATCTGTCTCTTCTCGTAGTCATCAGAAGCGAGATCGAATCGTTTGGATGGGGCAATTAATCCAGCGGGGGAAAAATCGAAACAGTTTTGTAGGGAATTCTTTACGAAAAAAAGTCCCCGTAGCGTTGAGTTTCGATACGCGATGAAGGACAATTCATTCATTGCAAGTTGAAACAAAACTATTGGTTCGTTTTTATTTTTGAAAAGTGCCTTTTGCTGATGATGGGAAGTTTATTACAGTGGAATTTAAGTTCCACATACTTTTTCGATTTCATGTACAGTCACGGAAAAAAACGAACCAACCCTTTATTTCGAGCGCATTATTCATACTATGGCAAAATCAAAGATATCATTCAATAGGGAATAAGGTCCTCTATGAATTTAATTGCAAAAACATAAAATAAGGGGAAGGTTTCGTATCCAATTTTACATAAACAAGAAAATTTCCAATGGCAACACCATGTTTTGATGACTTAATCAGATTCTACCTCGTCAGTTTAGTTAAATGAAATTTAATGAATTTACTATGATTATATCCGGAGATATTCCATGTTAAAATCATTGTCTGTTTCAGGGATCATCTCCGCATGAAAAATAGCTCTATTCGTAGATCCAGATTATTTGTAGTTAATCAGGAACTGTTCATTTATTGCTTGACTAAGAGAAGATTGTTAAGAACCTTAAACATTCTGGTGGTTTTCTCGAGGAGACATTTCGTCATTAGCAAAAGTGACCAGATCTTGATGGACGAGAATTTTCGGAAATAAAGATGATTAATATTTACTATGTAATTTTACCGTAAAAGTCAATTTTTAACAGTTAATGATAACTATTAAACTTATTATCTCACTGAGCTTTTCATAATAACAGTTAATAATATCTGCTATCGCAATTTCGCAATAGCCGTTAAGACTGTTATCTTTAAACATTTTGCCCATCTGTACTATTAGATTGATCATTATTCAGTGGTACTACACGTGAAAGTTAGAAGGCAATGTGTTAGATTACATAAATGATATTTCCAATCATTTTTCAAAAACTTACATTCCTAATATTTCTCATAACTTTTTTCACCTTTTGGATACCCCTAAAATCACCGAATTGACGAAAATGTCAGTGTAGCGCAAATACTATCCAGTGGAAAGAGCTAAAATTTTATGGTAATATTAAAAGTCTTTCGTGGTTGAATTCTATCAAAGTATGGTGGTACGATAGCCTGGTTAGAAGAGTAACGGATCAACTACAGGAGTGTTGCTACTTTGATTTCAATCAAACACCAGAGTGTACAGGGGGTAGGACACGTTGAATCTATCGTAACGTCATATATCCTCACGTAGATGTGGAATGGATGTTTGGAGAGTGAGGTGCCAGCTCAGGTGTGACCTCGTCATCTGACCGTGATTCAAAATTACGTGATACTGTCCCTAGATCTTTCCCTTTAGTTTTGATCGCGGACCGTCGCCAACAGCCCGTTGTGTTGATCCATAGGGAAGTTAATTAAACGCCTATACGTTAAAATGTATCAAGGTTCCGACTGGAAACATTAATTTAGCAATGAATATTGTAAACTTAAAATTATTTAAAATCTAAAACATTATGCATATTTTGTTCGGGTGCCTTAATAGCACAATGCTATAAAATATGAGTGCTATAGGAGTGTTATTTACTCTTAAATTAGTCTTAATTACTTATTTCATAAAAGTCTTAACATTAGGAGGATTAATTAAAGGATTTAACATTAGGAGCTCCAAACTTTCGGTACAAAAATCCCCAGACGGTTTTACCGAATGACTGGAAACTTAGTAGGGTAAGGAGGGGTTATTGTAAACAAAATTTGTATGTTAACTTTCTATCCCTATTCTCAAACTCTTGATGAAGTAATAATTAATAAAGCATCTTTCATCCTATTAAACGAACTTGTCACTATCCTACTATGATATTTCACTATTACAAAGATTCCAGAAAATAAATTTCACACCATACTACCGCTTAAAGTAGGGGTAATTGTAAACAACGATTTTCCTCCTCATATTGAATATTTAGCAAGTGATATTTTGATATTTTAACAACCAATGGAATTTTGACCCTTCTAATTACATATTTATAATTACCCCGATTTGATGTTAATATTTACACCATACTCTCACTCCCCAGCAAAATATCGTGACACTTGAAAGTTGTATTGATCATGAGGTGAAATTCCAGGAATACATAAGAATAAATAATTCACTCATTTATTGAACAAAGAATGTATTTAGTGTAAAAAACAAAAAATTAAAAAATTTTAAAAATTACAAATTTTTAAAAATTATAAATTGAAAAATATAAACTTGAGTACAAAAAGTCAAACAAACATCACATTTCTTGCACGTTGACAGTGCCCTCAAATTGTAAAATATTTTTACGGCCTTCTTTGCAACAGTTTGGAGAAGGTAAAATTGTATTGACATGGTCTTTGGTAACGCAGAATTTGTCTTTTCCAACCAGAAGGTTCTCTTCTCTTAGCATTATTAATGCTTTTGAGCCCGATGACCTCAAACTCCTCTTCTGAAACGACATCCACCCGTCACACATATGAAAAAAGGTTTTCTTTCTCTTTCCCCCCTCAACATCTACAAGGAGAAACGTAGAGGTTTCAATGTCTTTCATGGATGGCTCCAAATACTAACTTCCCCTAAAAGCTCGTCTTACATATTTTGCTTGAAAGTTTGGAGAACTTTAAACTTTTCACCGTCAATATTAGTCAAATCTTTCAATAGGTCCTCATCCTCACTGTCCTCGAGATCTAGTTTCTTTCCATTTGCTTCTTTCATGGTTTTTACTTTCCCACCTGGCTCTTTTACTTTTTTCTCACTCGGTTTCCTTTTGTTCTTTTTCTCTTCTGCCTCCTTCAAGCGTGACAGTACTTGGTCAGTTGTAAGATCTTCACCATATGTGTGACGTTTCAGTTAATCAGTCTTCCTGCTCTCCAAAAACACGAAAAATGCAATACAACATAATTCAAACGTACTAAATACGATTAAATACAAAATTACACTGAAAAACACGTTGGTTTTCCATCCAAATTGAACGAAACTATTGGCAAAGTTATGTTTACAATTACCCCGTCCGTTGGAAAATATGGGGTAATTGTAAACATTCAACTGTAGATGTACTAAAGTTCCCAGAAGCAAAAGCCAATGATTTTCTGTTAGAAACATAACTGACAGTAGTAAAGGATTGGAACAACATACCTTTCAATAGATTATGGAGGGCAGTAGAAAATACAGAAAATACACAACTTTAAAACCTAAAAATTTCATCATTGTTATCAGCTGTGGTTGGAAGAAATACGGGATCGCCATATTGCATCCTCAAGGTTGCCACCTTTTAGTTTCTCGGAATCCCACGTGGGCGCTCGTATCGCTTGTTTACAATTACCCCCGATTGACCCTATCTGAAATTAAATTATGATATAGCTACGACATTTTGGATGAAAATAGTGAATTTCTATTGGAAACTATGAAGTCGGTGCTCAATTTAATGTGAAAGCAAATTTCATGCATGTGAACTTGTAGACGTTACTCTATGTTGAACCCCATCTTTGAATTTGCTCCACTGCTAAAAATGTTAGAATGAAGAGGGGTGGTTCGTGTTTTTCTTGCGAATGCACATCTACTACTTTATAAAACTCGGTAATGATAGCTGATTGTTAGGTTGGATCTTATGTTGCAAAGTTCAGGATAAGAATATTCTGTCCCAAACGCAAGACCAAAAAAAAAAATAATAAATAAACAAGGGTAGAAACTGCAAATGTGTTTGATTCATTTAATATCACATTAAAAAGTTTAAATAGGGAAAAACAGTGTATAGAATTAAAAAATTAGGTAATCTGTGTCGGTTGGTAGAAATATATATCCACCATGGAGTAACACAACGGGGAATGGCAACTGTCCGGGATCAAACCCGAAGGGAAAGAATCGAGGACAAAACCGCATCATTTTGAACCACGGTCGTATGAGAAAGCAATACATTATCTGGTACCTCACACTACAAACATCCACACGCCGGCAACTTGAGGACATTTGAGGCCACAACAGACTTAACCTGTACCAGCCCACTTTGTTCACAACGGTCGTTTGTTGGATTCAAACTTGCAAATCTTCAGATGCTAATCCGTAACTCTTCCAACCAGACTACCGTAGCCTCTAAATCTTATGCACTGTTGACTTTATATACGTCTTTCTTTAAGACAGCTAATTCAGATATCGATGCTAAATTATGTCTTGAATGTTGTTTTATATGATTGTTTCATCTTGTCTCTTTCGAGTTGTATAAATAAACATATTTTAACTCTTCCAACCAGACTACCGTAGCCTCTAAATCTTATGCACTGTTGACTTTATATACGTCTTTCTTTAAGACAGCTAATTCAGATATCGATGCTAAATTATGTCTTGAATGTTGTTTTATATGTTTGTTTCATCTTGTCTCTTTCGAGTTGTATAAATAAACATATTTTAATTTTAAAAGTATTTATGTTCATTGTCCCCAATCATTCAAAACCAACATTTTTTTCAAAATTGTGAAGCTTTTAAATTTTCAACTTTGATCCAAATTTTTAGACAACATTGTATTAGATTCTTCTTGTGTCTTAAAAGGACCGATCTTGACGTAATCTTTCGTTTTCGACCGTTTTCGATGTCGTAGCGTTTCGCAGTTCGGTAATGGTAAGTAATTAACGTCACACTGAAGTAACACAACAGACTATTGTCAACGGTCCAGGATCAATCCTGAAGGAAAAGCTCCGAGGATAACATCACACATTTTTGAACCATGGTCAGATGATGTCTTCACAGAATATAGAAATTATATCCATAAGAAATGCTTCGACTCAAACACTCGGTTTTACATCAAAATTACAGAACTCAAGAGGAAAAAAATTTGAAATTGTCTAATAAGTAGAATTTTGTGTAGTATTGCTTGTACCCCACAACGCACTAAATGATTAAATTATCACATTTAGTTGAAAGAATCCATGGATTCTTGAAATCAATAGAAGGACATACACTTATTGATATATATCTCTCTCTCTTTTTTTCCTTATTTATAATAGTTGTTTTCATCCTTCTCTATATAGAACGATTCTTCTGGTGTTACGATAGTCTGAAATATCACTTTTCTATTTATAATGTAATCTACTATCTTTGTGTGTGTGTGTGCGCGCTATATGCAAAAGCTATTGTGATAAAACATTGAGGTATATATATATATATATATATATATATATATATATATATATATATATATATATATATATATATATATATATATATACTCTCTCTCTTTCTTTTACACTCTCGCTATTGAAAATATCTTCTTCTAATTCAGATCACGAAGGGTTCACCTGTAAAATGCATTGGACGAAAGAAATAAAACTGAATTTATTTAGAAAAATACTCGACAGTTTTTTCTAATCTAATAAGAGAGGTAGCATTTTCCATTACTTAGATTGAAATGTCTAAGTTGTATTTCTCCCTTTAAAGAAACCTAAAACCCAAACAGCACAATGAGAAGGAGCGTCTAACCTCGTTTTATCTTATCTTGAGTGGGGAATTACTGATATAGAGCGACAGGAGAGAATCCAACTAAGTACAATGAGTGAAAGAACTGTGGTGTGAGGATTCTCGTTGAGGGAAATAACGTATTTTCAATTTCAACGAAGCCCACAAACTGAAAATTACTAGGATCCATAAATTAATATAACGACCAACTTATTAAAACCGAAAACGTATTGTTATCCCACCAGATTAGTTGCTTCTTGCGTCACAGACTAAGGATTGAAATATTGGGTTGATTGAGAAGTTCGTCCCGCTTTTTGCGCTAGATGGCATTGCATCACAGAAACGAAGTGTTATCTAATTTACGCGGGTACAGATTTGATGTTTGAAAGAATAAATTTCAGCGAGTACTTGAGGAAAAAATGTGTTATTGGGTTGCCTTTTTTTAAAAATTGTGTTAACCACTAAACCGGGCAGAAAATAAAGAGCATTTTCAACAATTACGCTCTTTCATTTCTGAAAAGGCAAGAAAGAATGTGTTATATTGGGTTGGGGGGGGGTCGTCACCTGAATACATTCATTAGCCAGAAACCTCAGAATTTCTATGAGAGCGAGATGCTGCAGATACAAGAAAGAGAGAAAAGTCATCAAACAGATCAGTACATACTAAATTTATTAAATGTAATCTTTAGTAAGTAAACTAACCTTTCTTCAATTTTAAACAAAAAACGAGACGAAATTTTGTATCAATCCAATAAATAATCAGAAGAGTACTCGAGTTAGCTGGAAAGCCAGAGGATTTTCAATTAATTGTTATTCATTATGAATCTGACTCCGCATAAAAATATTGCACGACTAATCAAGTCAATAATCCATTTTGAGCATATTCCTAAAGGAAAATAACCACCAACTCGGTAAAACCAAAAGCATTCATTAACTCTCCTTCTGGTTGTCTTTACGAGGAATCTGGTCATTAGCAAAATTTACCAGATTCAGATGGACAAACCTATGTAGTCAACAGAATAAAATTTACCAGATCTTCCTATAATCGATTTCAAGAAATTGTCAATATCCTGATGATGAGATATCTCGTCGTCATCAAAATTTGTTTGATCTTGATGAACAAGATATATCGTCATTGTTAAGATTGTCTCTATCTTAATAGACGAGATAAGTCGTCATCAACAAAATTGGTTGGATCTTGATGGACGAGATATACCGTCCAAACCAATTTGATTGGGTTAATATAACACCAAACTAAGCAGTACTTAAGACACAGACTAGGAATGATGTAGATGATGAAAAGAGTATAAAAAAAAATAACTCGGGTTGTCTGGAAAGTCTATAACCCTTTGAATCATCTGACTCCACATCAGCAAATTACATGAATGAATCAGTCATCAATTTTGTGAGTATTTTTAGAGGCAAATAATGATCAACTAATTAAAGCCGAAAACATTAATTAATATCAGACTTGACTAATCAGTACTTGCGTCACAGACTGTAGTGAAGTAGATAATCCGAAGAGAAAAAGATTGAGTGCCGCAAAGAATTTAAACATTCCAAAAGTTTATAACAAGGATGGAAACTTGCGTTCACTTTTATTTAAGAAGTTGAAACCAGATCGCAGTCTTTGTGAAAACCTATGTTTATCCATTTGCGGCAACAGAAAAACGCCTCGGACACTCATTAGAAAAATCGTGTATGTAAAGGTTTAATAATAGAAAGTAAATATCAGTTATTCATCAGATCAGAATATTTTGAGATGAATTTATCTCGATTGCATTATGACATACTTTCACATGTGGTTACAGAAGCCTATCTGGTACTTTCTCAATATAAATCGCTTATGAGAAGATAAAATAATAGCATTAGTTCTAAATCAGCTGAGAACATTTTGAGATGAGTTTTTGAGATCCCAAGCCCTTAAGTGTGGTTACCGAACGTTCTCAATAGAAACTGCCCATGACAAATCACGGGAAGTTACATCGGTTCTACCTAAGCACAAAACATTTTGACATGAATTTTAACTAGACTCTTTTGTCCAGTTATACATTTTACCATATTGAAAACTACCTCAAACAAAACCACTCACAATGTATGATCCCTGACTGTCGTTAACGGTCTGCACTTAATTTCTTTCATGTTAACATCTAATTCCATTTTTGAGAAAAAAAAGAAACGTTTGTTAAAGGCTTTTTAATGAACCCCTCAGCAACTAGCCAACTAGTGCACCGTGAATAAATTGCCTCGCTTATGTCCAACTTTAAAAGAGCCGGAAACGCTTCTTGAGGAGTTTCTCCGAAAATAAAGATATCCATAATAACCCAGTCTGGAAGTTTTTCTAAGTGACAGATAATTATTTCTTTCGCATGGCCGTCTCCAACATAGTCGCCATGTTTCTTCTAGCGTGGCGTAAGATGGGACGAATGGATTTGGAGGTTTTAATATTTGTCAAAAGTTAAATTTAAATGCAAGGAGAAGATTTAATGATCCTACGATCCCTCTTACTGAAAAATGACAATGAGGGGTACAGAGGAGGTAAATGGTTGGTTGGTTTTAGGTTTTATGACGCAAGGGCCATATTTGAAATAGATGCGCAAAAGACGTACGCCAAAAATTGTTCTGAAAGGGAAAAGGAAGAGATTCTTTGGAGAACACACATAGTAGTGGGATGAAAGCAGAAAAGGAGGCAAATGTTGACTAATTATTCTGAGTACTATTTATGTTTTATGTTTAGGTACTTATGTTAGGTCTGAGTTCTCTGTTATGTTTAGGTACCTATGTTAGGTCTGAGTACTCTGTTGCGTTTAGGTACTTGTGTTAGGTATGAGCCTTTTCTATCATATTTTACCCTCCTGGTGATTATGATTGAACATATATTGATGGACAAGATATCTCTTCATTACAAGAAATCTAACCATATATTGATCTCGTCATCATAAAAAATTGGTAATATGTTGACGACAAGGTATCTCACCATTAACAAAATTGTATAGAACTGGATGGACGATATATATCTCGTCGAAATCACTTGGAAGGTTAAATAAATTCACTGAGAAAACATATTTCGGGAAGTATTCAGATACGCCGTTGGTAGCAGTAAATTTAATGTTTCCCTCAACGTAAACAAATCATAATAGCTTTTTATTTACGAATGCATGTTTACGATAATGTGTGTTCCATCGAGTCAACAACGAGCTTAGTATCTATATAGAATAAAATGTAAAACTAGAATTGCAGTGCAACGACGAAACAGACATGTAAAACCTGATTTTTTTTTCACAATTTTATACAAATTCGCAGAACCTGACAAAAGCTTTCTTTGACCTATGTGATGCGGGGATCAGTTCCCAATTAAAGATTCGAGGACAAAACCGCGAATTTTGAACCACGGTCTGGTGACGACCTCACGTCTGATGATCAACACCTGACCACACTCTTCAAGCTTCCGTCCCACACAAACGTGAGATTTAACGTCCATCATCCCCCGTGTACATGAATGTCTTTGATTGAACCTAGTTTCGAACTCGCAATCCAGAGATTGCTAATGCGTTATCCTTCTAACCCTGCTACAGCTGCCACGACATATCCGAGGCCGCCGGGACTCAAAGAACTTGTCCACAGCAATTCCAAAATCAACAAGACGTCGAAGAGGAGTTGAAGCACTTTTTGATATCAAAGATAACTTTTATAAAAAAGGAACAGAAGAAATAATTTGATCGTTGGGGAAAAGTAATCGAAGCCAAAGGTGACAACTTTTCTGAATTAAGTATTCCTTGATCCATTTTATGTACCATTTATTGATTAAAGTGGCACGAACTTTCTAGGTTAGCTGGCATAGAGTATAATCGTTGGAACTGAATAATCATCTTGATATAATTTATTATTAATTGTACTGGGGGTTTGACGAGGTACCCCATCAAAAACGCAATTATTAGCAAAAATGACAAGATTTTTAAGGACGAGAGATCTCGCCATTAGAAGAAAACTGACCAGATCTTGACCTTGGCATCATCAAATATCGAGAAATAACTTGATGACGGGATATCTCGTCATTTGTAAAATTTGTAAAATCTTGATGTACGAGATTTCTTGTCGAAACCGCTTGGAGGTTTAAATAAATTCATTGAGAAAAGTCATGCTGAGAACTATTAACATTTGCCGTTGTAGCAGCAAATATAAATGTATTTCCCTCTACGTAAACAAATAATGGATCTATTAGAAATTGTAACCACACACACATATTCATGTTGTAAAGAATCACCTTGAATAAATCTTATACACTGTCTTTAAATAAATTCATTGATAAATTTTAGATGGGAAGCATTGCAATTTTCGGTTGTTGCAACTAAAGGCTACACACTTCACTCTACTTGAACAAATATTGAAGATATTAGAAGTTTTAACCATTGATATTGTAAAGAATCATCTCGATTTACCTTATAAGCTGTCTTTAAATAAATTCACACCAAAGGTTTTCTGGAAGCATTAAGATGTGCCGTTTTAGCAACAAATGGCGATATATTTCACTCTACGTAAGCAAATAATGAATATATTAGAAGTCTTAACCATTTGTCTTGTAATCAATCCTGTTGATTAATCTTATAAGCTCTTTAAATCAGTTCATCCGAAAAAGTTTTGCCTGGTTCGAGCTCTTACGCACTGAAAAAATCAAACGCTGTATTGTAGAAGCTCACTCAGATATTCACTTTGCGCAAAACGCTTGATTTACCGTCGAATGACGTAACGCCTTGATTTGCATATCAGAAACTGTTTGGTCACTTTAAATTGTATAATGTTGATTAGGCTTGTCTTTCACACATTCCCTGTAGTAATGGATTACATCAATAGGATTTTTCATAGAATATAATTATTTTTGGGTATGTAAAGATAATTTTGGACATGAGTGTATTTCATTCTATGTAAACAAATAATGGATGCATTACAAATTGTTACCACACATACACACATTTTGGTATTGTAAAGAATCATCTTGATTTATCTCTTATAAACCGTCTTTAAACTAATTCATCGAAGAGGTTGTGCCCTGATGCTTTTAGATATGCCGCTGTAGCAGCAAATGGTGATATATTACTTGACTCTAGTAAACAAATAATGGATAAATTAGAAACTGCCAACACTGAACTTGTAAAGAATCACCTTGACTTATCGTATAAACTGTTGTTAGATAAACTCATCGAGAAACGTAGAGCGTAGGAACACGTTTAATAGAAGAGTGAGGATTATTCCTTAATGCCCAAGCAGAGCCATTTGAAAATTAGACTGCATTCGAGGCAGAGCCTATAATCGTAAAACAAGCCATCTGCGTGGGAGCCTTTTCAGAATAGAATATCGCAACTTCTCATCGCATAACAAAAGACGGGGTCGTTTCGTCTATTATGCTCTAACAAATGAGTCGATCAGAAGCCTTGTGTGTTTATATTCTAAAAGCCATACTTCTGATGAATTCATTAAAACTCGCAGTTCATTTGCAGGAAATCTTCGTTACGACGTTTTATTCCTTAATACATACATTTCTACGTACACATCATTTTTAATCTCTAACTTTGATACAAATTCATTTTCAGTTTCTTTTTAAATGGTGCAACGCTGTAACTTCTAATGCCATGATGTAGGGAGCTATCACTTACAACTAGTCCCCTCTAGTTGTGGTAACAGGTAGTATTACATCTCAGTGATACTCCAGATCTTGTAACCTGTTTATATCCCTATCGTGTCACTCTTGTCCAAGGGCTATTCAACACCGCAATAACTCTACACATTGAATGGAATTTGGAATTTTTGTCGCAAAGTCCGATCAGGACAATCTGCACACGACTCGCCTCTGTCAGGAGTACTTCTGTGATGTTGAAATTCTTCCTTGGAAAGCGAGATCCCCAGATTTGTCTCCAATTGAGCACATCCGTGATGTGTTAAGTCGTCAATAGCCCCACCTCGTAATGTAAGGGATCTGGAGCAACAGCTTCAAACCTTTTGGCATCTTTTGCCCCATGAAAGCGTAAGGACTCTGTTTTATTACTTACCATGCCATATATCGTCATGTATCACCACCAGAGGAGGCGTTACAACTTACAAATTTATGACATTTCTATACAATTCAATGATAATAAAGAGTCCTCTCTCTCGAAATTTGATGTGGTTATTTCTTTATGCTCTCATGTGCGTCAGACATGTTGAGTTTCATTCCGATCAAACACTAGCTTCAGTTTCGATATTTTTGACCCAGAATATATTTTTAGTCAAAATTTACCAAGAGCAGACATTTATTTCAAAGGCTGTCTTTTTTACTGTAAGCCAAAGTATACAGATTTTGCTACAAGGTTCACAGTAGATACAAGAAATAATAGATTGTAAAACAGAAACAAAGAGAACAAATCCATGTCCAATATTGTAGTAAACAAATGACAAGAGAAATATGTTCATTATATTTATTCTAGCATTCATTATTCTAGCTTTCATTATATTTATAGAAACAATACGAATACATATTATTAATTACTGTTTAGACTTGGATAAATTTTGCATTTTTGAGAGCATATTAGAGATTTATTCAAATTGAGAGTATTTGTTTTAAGTTTTGGGCATTTTTTTTAATAGAGCTTGAGCTTTGTTTTGCTTGCCTTTTCTGTAGTTTAGCAACAAATGACTAAATATGCATTTTTTCTACTTTCTGATTGCTCAAAACTATGGCTAATAATGGATAAAGATGAAAAACATTCAAGGCATCTTATCAATAGTGTTCTAGACTTCTAATCCAGTTTATAAGATCAAAATTTGTCTACTTTTAAAAGTGATTTGAGGCAAAGTGTGAACTTTTATGTTTGAGTGGAGTTTCTTCTTTCTCAGGTTTTATTTATCATTTTACAAAATAGAAGAATTATATTTTTGAATTGTTTAAGTTTTAGCTTTTTCTTTTCGATGTTTTATTAGACCTTTTACAAAATAAAATAATTCTAATTTTGAGTTGTTAATTTTTTCTTTTTTCATAGTTTTGTAAAAGTGGGCCGTTTACAAACTAAATTAATTCTAGTTTTGAATTCCTTAAGTTTTATTTAATTTTTTTTTAATATAGTTGATCTTTTTTACAAAGTAAAATCATTGTATTTTCTAATTGATTTTGTTTCAGTTTTACCTTTTTTTTTTTAACAAAGTTGATCTTTAGTAAGTAAGTAAAATCATTCTAATTTTGAATTGTTTTAGTTTTAGTTTTATCTTTTTAAGGTTTCATTGGGGTTTTAACAAAGTACAATAATTCTAGTTCTGAGTTGTGAAACTTTCAGTTTCATCTTTTTGGCAAAGTTGATCTTTAGTAAGTAAGTAAAATCATTCTAATTTTGAATTGTTTTAGTTTTAGTTTTATCTTTTTAAGGTTTCATTGGGGTTTTAACAAAGTACAATAATTCTAGTTCTGAGTTGTGAAACTTTCAGTTTCATCTTTTTGGCAAAGTTTAGGCAAAATGATAACGTTTACAAAGCAAAATAAACACTTTTTTTAATTTTTAGTTCAATTTATAATCACACCACGCTATTACATCTAATAGAAACAACACACAAATACAACTCCTTACTAGATGGAAACAGAAACTCAGAGAAGGAACCAAAACGACAAGACGAGACAAAGCACGTCTCGTCAGTTTGTTTTCTAGAAGGATGAAAGATTTCACAAATGCGCGGACACATACGCTTCCAAACCTTTCTCACAACCGTATCATCTATCAAGAGTTCAAAATGATTCTCATCTGTTTATGAAAAGGATCGATGCGTTCTCCAAAGAATCGAATTCTCACACAGTCTTCGTCAAAACAAAGGAAAGAAAAATGTATAAGAGAGTAGCTGCAATCCATTCTGCTGACAAGTAAGTTTTCACGCTATTTCGAAGACTCATGTCACCGTTTCCCAAAGTCCTGCTCTAACAGTAAATAAATTCTCCCGTGTTATACCTTCAATTGATCGCCCAAACAGTTGAAATCCTTTCTATCAGAATGTCACGAGTATCCTTAGTCAGTAGGTAGTGTCTCATACATTTGAGCCCGAACCAAATATTTGTTCTTCTTTCTAGTCTGAACATGGGTTCTTAGAACACTTAACTACCAGAGTATGTCAATGACAAGCCGTTTTCTATTATCTTTGATATTCGTTTGTCAATTTATACTCATGTATGTTATTTTGAAAATTTCTAATTCAAGTTTACTTTTACATAAAATGTAGTTTCCGAACAAAAGATTCAAGAAAAGTAATGTAATAAAGATACCTATAACCCATTTTACTGAACGGGTATATATTAGGTACATCTCTATTAGTACTCTCTTTAGGTACCTCTTTATTAGTCGTAATTTCTCTTATCTTTGAAATGTGAATCAAAAGACAACACAAAGTTTATTGTTCTAAAAACATGCAAAAATACTGAAAAGAAAGGGAAGCATATTCAACATATCAAAAAACGGGTGTTGGTTTGTGTTTGGAAATTTTTTTCAAATGCTTCATAGATTCTCATTTGCCTATGAAATCATCGAAACGTTTCCCAAATAAAAGATTTTAACCTCTCCAATGAAACCAAGAGTGCTTAAGAGAGCAGTTAATAAGTCATTCTGTTGACAGGTTTCTACTAACTTATGTCATGTAGACTGAGCCAGAGAGTATAGAGTTATACATTTGATGAAGAACCAACCATTTATTCTTAATTCTTGGTTAAATCTGGATTTTCATTAACAGCTTAAGTGTCAAACAGGATCCGTCTAAGACAAGACATTTTCGGATATCTCTGCCCACCGTACCCGCTTTTCTGTAATAATTTTTACCCGGGTATCCTATTATAGAGTTTCCAATTCAAGTTGCAGAATCTTTTTCAAAAATGGGGCAGTTTTCAAACAAAAGATTCAAGGAAAGCGTCTAATTAAGACACTTCTGCCCGTCTTATTGAATTCGTTTGGTTACTCATACTACTTGAAACAGTGACAAACGTGAGCATATAAGAAACTGTTACGTTTTTTTATTCTAATTTAAAGACTTAATTCAATTTAATTTTGCGTGTGACCCAGCTTTACGGTTCTTGTACCTTGTGTCATAAAGTGAAATCTACCTATTGGCTAAAAACCGCAAAAGGAAACAAGAAAAGAAGGGAAAAAATACATGATGTAAAGATTGTTGATCTGTTTTGGGCTTGGTAAAAAATGTTTCAAATGTAGCCATACAGATACTCATGTACATATGAAAACAGTCAATGCGTTTTCCACAGAATTGACTGATTGTTTGGTCTTTATCAAAATAAAAAAGACAAAAGTGCATGCGAGAGCAGAATAAATTCGTTATACTGCAAAGTAAGTGTCCATGCGTTATCAAAACTAGACTTATCTTTAACGAAATAAAGAAAAGAAAAATGCATACGAGAACAGCTGTAATTCATTCACAAAACATCCATGCTTTTTCTAATCTAGATCCGTTTTTATCAAAATAGAACGAAAAGTGTATACTAGGACAGCTGTAATTCGTTCTGCAAACAAGTGTCTATGCATTTTCAAAACTATATCCGTCTTTATCAAAACAAAGAAACCAAAATTACAAACGAGAACAGCTGTAGTTAATTTTTCTTCCATATTTTCCATGAGTTTTCAAAATTAGATCCGTTTTTATTAAAACAAATTAACTAAAAATACTTTCCTAAATCGTTCAAATGAAATGAAACTACTGAATTTAAACCGTTTTAACCATTCCTTAAGACACATCAGTGCTATTTTTGTATCTGGTTAAAAATCACTGCTCTAAAATAAATAATGTATGATCACATATGAATGGCAGTATGAGAAAATAACTTTGGATAGTATTTTAAATAGAGCTAGTCTGTAGAGGTTTTCTTAGCACACATATGATCTGGCACAAAGCGATGAAAATCGAAAATGTAGCTCTCCAGTCGTATAATTGGAGAGAGATGGTGATAAAAGGATCGTAATAACGTCAACGAAGTCTTTAAACTGAAATTTTTAACCTGTTATTTCTCACTTGTAATTGGGTAGCGCTATTTCGCAGACCATCAAATGTTTTATTGCCGAACGAAATCAATAATTTAAGTATATTTGTTGTAGACAGCATTTCGCACTCAAAGGCACTGTTTTGTTGCTATAAAAAGAATATTTACAGTTTATCAAGTGAGTTTGAATATACCAGGGATGATTTGTGCAAGGATTGTGAGAATGTATTGAATGTATGATACTAAAAAGACATAAGAGAAGCTAAAGGTACGGTTACACGAGGATCGTTTACTAACTACTTGTGCGATCATAGATGTCGCCCCATAGCAACAGCCGCACTATCTTACTCGCTTATTTGAATTGCACCAGTTCCATGACCGAGTTACTTTAATATCTTATTACTGATCACTTGATCTAACAGCCGATGCGTTTAATATATGATACTAAAAAAGCATAAGAAACGCTGAAGGTACATTTTCACCAGGATAGTTTATGCGCTTATGCGAGCGGTAATTGAAGTTGTCCCATAGCAACAGCAGCACTATCTACTTACATATTTAAGCTGAACTCAAATAGCGAACTCTAGGTGCAAAGTAACACGTGGAGACCAATCAGAGGTGCCAATAAAAGCGGTGAAAACTCTCTGTTTGGTCGGTGCGTCGCTATGCACCTTGCTTTTCCTATTTTAATTCAGCTTTACTCGGTTAGCACCGCGTAGAGTTCATGACCGAGTTACTTTAATATCATTTTACATGTCACGCAATCTAAGGACTGATACGTAGAATGTATGGAATATATAATGCTAATAAGGTATAACAGACGTTTAAGGTACATTTTCACCAAGATAGTTTACAAACCTCTAGTGCGAGTGGTGATTGAAGTTGCCTCGTCGCAGCAGTCACACCATTTACTAATTCGCTTATTCGTTTAGTACCATCTACAATTTAACCATCTACAGTTTAAAACCGATCTACTTTAATATCAATTTACCGGTCACGCGATCCACGAATTGATAAGTAGAATGTATCGAATATATGGTGGTGAAAAGGTATGAGACGCTAAAGGTACGTTTTCACCAGGATAGTTTACATCCATTCTATGTACTTATTCGTTTACTCGTATAGTATCGTCTACAGTTCACAGACATCACAGAGAGAAACATTAAACGATAAGAAACTATGTCCGTTTGTTTCCTTCACATTTCAAATGTTATAATTGTAAATCATTAATATTTATTACAGAATAGCAATTGGCGAAATACGGCTCAAGTTTACGAAACTATGTTCAGTTGAGTCCTACACATTTAGAAAGTTATGTTGGTAGATAATTGATCTAGGTTAAATTGTAGCATTGCTGTAATATTAGGAAGACCCTGTTTGAGGTTGGGAACCATTGTTCAGTTGAATCCTACACATTTTAATTGTTTCAGTAATAAATAATTGTAATTAAACCAGGGTACAAATCATATGTAGAAGCATTTATTCAAGTATAGGAAACTAAATACAATGGAAAACAATTTATCTCTATTTAATGATAGTAACACTGAAGTATTATCAAACACAAGTTAAAGTTTACAAAACAATGTTCATTTATTCAATACAGTTCAAATATTTCGGTGGAGATGATAAATCTCATTTAATTGATGGTAATACTGAGTAATATGAAACAACAGTTCAAATTTACGAAACAGTGTTCTTTTAGTTCAACACAGTTCTAATGTTACTATGGTAAGTGATCAATTGCTATTAAATGATGGTATTATAGAAGTATTATGAAACACCAGTTCAAGTTTAAGGAACAATATTTGTTTGAATCCTACACATTTCGAATGTTACGGTGGTAAATAATTTTTCTCGATTGAATTATAGTAGTACTAAATTGTTAGGAAACACAAGTAAAAGTTTACGAAATAATGTTCATTTGAGTCCAACACTTTTCGAATGTTACGCTGGTAAATAATTAATCTCGATTAAATGATGGCAACGGTGAAATGTTAGGAAGCACCTGTGTCGAAAAGTTATCTGTGCCATATATTTTTTTTTGTCGCGAGGCGTCGGAAGTTTAAATGGAATTCCACGAACGGAAAAAAAGGCGAAGTTCACGGCTTCATTCCGCTGGGAGCTCTGACGATGATTTGATTTCGGAAGCTGTTAAAGATATCTGAGTCAGCAGCAGCGAACACAGCACAAAATAAAAGGAAACATCGGCATCGTTTTTTTCACCGTACTTGCCCCGGTGCCTCGTCGGGGATCTCATTAGACGAGAGCAAAAAAATGACACAAGAGTAAAATGAAATCGTTTTCTTATCTAGAAAATTGATTTTTTACTCGATAAGGTCCATTCAAAATATAAACAATACGTAAGCACTCATGGAGGAAAGCGCAAAAATATTTACAAGTACGAACGTCAGTCTCGTATTTTTATAAGAATCGGAAAGGCTTTGCTTCCAAATCTGTTTATGGAAACGGAAGGCGAAAGCTCTCTTGCTTTTATGTTATAACAACGATCTTATAGAAGCATGTAGGTGAGATAATAAGCAGAAGGAAAATAGTTCCAGCTGGTAAAGAGTGTTATGATAATGCTAAGGTTGCGACTGGAAAACAAAGTTTCCGTAAACAGCCTGTTTTGTTTCGAAGAAACATTCTTTTATTGCTTTCATACGAATCGGGATTGTGGGGAACTTCATCGTGGCTGCTATTTTCTTCCCATAACTAAATTGAATTCGGAACCTTATTTGTTTGTAAGGAAATGGATTAAAGGATGGGGGAAAACAGTATACACCTTCTATTTAGAATGAATTTAAGAGAATAATATTCTGTCAAACTGGATGTGTGTGTGTGTGTGTGTGTGTGTGTGTGTGCAGGTGACGCTACTGTTTCTGGAGCGAAATTGGTTTCCTGTACGTATTCCGAATGTGACGTCATTTTGCTTACATTTTTAATAAGACTTCAACACATCACCAATAAAAATTCTAAAGAAAGAATTTCGAATTGATTAATGAAAGTTGATTGGTCACCACAAATTAGATTAAAAGCCACAAATGTAGTCGAAACGGCGGTAAACTACATTTTGAGGTATCAAACTATGTATCATACTCAAAGACGGATTAAGCTGTAAGCGGACCAAGCGGCCGCGTAGGGCCCCGGAATAACAAAGGGACCGAGGACTTAAAAGGTCTTCTCATTAGGGTTCGAGGAAAGTTGTGACAGCGTCTTTACAATGTGCGTCTTTAAGTGCAGCGAACAGAGTTTCTTATACAAAATGGTCAGCAAGAGCAGATGCTGTATAAGCTATAAAACTTGGTTTCGCCCATATAAAAGAGGCGTTAACTGAAATTTGAAATTCAGAAGAAAAAAGTTACCATAGTGGATGGGTCTTCACTTCTGAACAAAATAGACAAATATAAAACCGCCAGTTATTTAGAATACTAGTTTACGAAGAATAAATGCTACCAGTAAATCTATACAATCAGTGTAATGCCTACTGAAGTCAATACAAAAAGTTTTCAATAATTTCATAGAAGAATTTGCAAAAGTTTAAAAAGAGGCAACTGATTTATCAGGGCTATCACTTAATATGGAAGATGGATAAATTCGCAGACAACAAAAGAGAAAAATGTTTTTTGATGAAAACAAAGAAGTCAGACACATGAATTTACAATAAGAGAAAATTTCATTGCCAATTCATTTTATGTCATATGTGATAACACCAAGGCAGAATTATCTCAAAGAACTCAGACGTATGAAGTTGTGGTTGAGCCTTTTCGAATATTTTCTGTTTGGGATTTATAATAAAGTTAAGAAATATTTTTAAATATGTGACATTGATGTTTATACTTTTGTAGTTGAATTTGGAACATTTTTTAATATTTCTATAAGAAAACGAGGACACTATAAAAACAACGCGAGACATCTATCCGAATGTTGAAATATTATTGAAATTTTTTTTAACACTTCCCTTATGTAATGCGTCAGGAGAAAGATCGTTTTCTGTCTTAAAGCGAGTTAAAAATATTTAAAGAGTACCATGGGAGAAGAAAGATTAGATAATATAGCCATTCTGTATACAGAGCAGGACATTTTAAACCGAATTGACACTCTAAATAATTGACGAATTTGCAAGAAATAAAGCAAAACGGAAATGCATTTAAAAATATGTTTTTAAATAAATTTATTTAATATCTTATGGCATGAAATTTTTTATTACTTTTATTCTATGTTAATAACTTAATGAGAGTTTTCTTGAAATTTTCTTACAACTTGAGTTTGAAGGCCCCGAACATTTTACTGCTTGGAGCCCCCACTTGACTTGATCCGACACTGATCATACTAGAAAATTCGAGTAGTTTGATTAGCTTATTCTGAAAATATCTCTCATATGAGGTATCCCATAAATGAAGAATAAGCTTTGCATATTAATATTCCTTAACCTGGTGTTTAAAGTTTTCTCAAGCTTTTCCTGGAACCCATAGTTTTTGAGCAATCAGGTACTAGAAAAGCTGATTACTTCATATTCAGTGAACAGGAAAGCAACATTTTACCCTCTTAGTGGTTGTCTTGATGTGTTACCTCATTATTAGAAGAAAACTATTCTGATCTTGATGGAGGATATATCTCGTTATTAGAAAAAGGTTGACCAGATCTAGATCTCCTAATCAACAAAGAATTGTCAATATCTTGATGACGAGCCAACTTGTCATTAAATAATTGGTCAAATTTTGATGTACGAGATATCTCGTTCAAACCACTTAGAGGCCTGGAGGGTTAATGGTAACTGTAGTAGAAGAGAATGTGCAGACAAATCAATGCACTCACCAAAAAGTACTTTATGGTTCAGATTCATTGCACTGTTTTGTAGTGAGTTAACTATTATACACTCTATGACAAAAAACAAGTTGCCCCTAGAAGAAATTGTCAAAATGCAGTGAAATTTTTATGAATGAATAAATCATTAAAATTTTAGACTCAAATATACAAACTTTGTTGAAAAAAAAAAGTGGTATCGTTCAGTATGGCGTATGACCGCCATTATACCTAATCCAGCATGTCAAGCGCCTTGGTAGTGCCATATAAAAAGTCATACAAGCTCTTTATGAAGTCCTGAGACAGCATCTCATGATCCCATGTTTCTTGAAACCTGTCATGTAATTCCAGCACATTACACGATACGGGTGAAGTGGTGACATCTCGTCCAATGGCATCTCATACATTCTCTGGTAAGATATCATTGTGTCGTAGACAAGCTCTAGAGACGGCAGCAATATGGGGTCGAGCATTACCTTGTTGAAATAGCTGTAAACTTGGGAGTTCCGGAACGAGAGCGTAACTGACTGTAAAATTTTGTATATGCAACGCTGGCCTGTCAAAGTACCCGCAACGAATACCAAAGGTGATTTATCATCATATTTAATTGTACCCCACACCATGACACCAGATCTTCTGGGCGTGTGATGATGCACAACAAACCGTGAATCTTGGCGCTGATCACGTTGCCTCCACACACGGATTCGATTGTCGTCTCCATCCAGACAGAAGCGGGATTCGTCAGCAAAGACCACTCGATGTCATTTGACTCAATATGTCCGTCTGGCACGACACCATTCCAGTCTTTGACGGCGATGCAATGCTGTTAAAGGCAGTCGTCGTAACGGTCTAAATGAGTTTAGTCCCACGTCGTGAAGCCGTCGACAAATGGTGCGATTACTTATTGGATGATCGATAGAGGTTCTTACTGCCCGTTGGATGTTTACAACAGTGGCTGTTGGATCAAAACGCGCATGTCTTACAACACGTCGACCCTCTCTCGGTCTGTTTTCTATATGTTTTCCTGAGCCTGGTTATGACTCTGGCATGTGCCTTGGTGTATACACCGCTGCCAACAGAGTGCAACAGTAACATCACTACAACCAATATTTTACGCAATCCGTCGATTTGATCATCCATCTTCTCGGAGGCCAATTACTCGGCCTCTGTCAAACTCTCCCAGTTGCTTAAATTTGCTTGCAAACTTTCTTCCGAGCTATAATGTAATGAGAAACGATGTAACCAACATAACAGCATGAGTCGGAATGAATTTGCTGAGCTACTGGATGTCCTTTTATGCCCCGGTATGCAGCGTATTTGAGAGCTTCCCTGCGCGTGGCGCATGCTCAAACAATTCTGGAAATTTGATCATTTGCATCTCGAACGCAGATATAGCACTCCTCCAAAATTCATTTATACCCGTCTACTCCTTCCAGATGTAACTTTTTACTGTCTCAGAGTGTATTTTATTGCGTTAATTTTCTTAGTTGTGTGGGCAAAGCTCAACATAGTTCTCTCCTTCTATAACTTAGCAGTGGCTGAATTAAATAAATGCAATCACTAGTCTATATATTACCTAAGACTGAAATAATTGTATTAAGATAACATATTTAAACTCGAATTTTCATTTATGTTTTATTTTTCTCCTGATTATACTGCGATCTTAAGAAAATATTGTTAAGTATATCAGTTTATGTCGTTCATTTAGCACATTTTGATATTTTTATCCAATTTACAACTGCAAAATATATCAGGTATTCGGCATACCAAATTATGCTAAACTAATGGCAGATAGAATATTTCCCCTCGTGTTCATTTTGGTCCTAATTATGGTGGGCCTGCAGACACTCATAAATGTCCAATAATCATTACTATTCTTAATTAGCTGTTTTAATAGAAAAAATTTCTAGTTAACTACAACAAAATAGGTAATGGGGTCAGCATACAAAAATACAGCACATTAATAGAAGATAACAAGTCACTGAGTCACCATAAAAAATTTGTCACTCTGCTGGATGATAATAACACGTAAACTTGAGTTTTCCCTTTGTGGTTCGTTGGGTTGGTGTGGAAGTTAGGAGAGTGGGGTGCCAGCTCTAGTGTTGCCTCGTCATCTGACAGTGGTTCAAAATTACGAGGCGTTGTCCTCGTATCTTTCCCTTAAGGGATTTATCCCGGACCGTCGTCAATAGCCCGTTGTGTTGCTCTAGTACGACGTTAATCAAAAAATTGCCAAATTACCCTTTGTGTTTCTTAATTTTGGTCTTGATGATGGTAGACGAGTAGATCATCAAAAGTCGCCAGTAACTATTATTGTTTTTAACTAGTTTTTTGGAAGTTTTTGTCTAATAACTGACACAAAATATGTCATTGAGTCAGCTTACTCAGAGAGTTGGGACATAAAATACTGCACACTGATGAAAGATAACAGTTAAACTTTGAATTTTTCTTTCGTGTTTCATTTCGGTCCTCATAATGGTTGACGGGTATCCTCATATATGGCCATTCACTGTTAGTGTTTAATATATTTAATAAACTGGTTATAGAAAATTCAATCCAATTAACTGCTACAAAATATGTCACTGAGTCAGCATATAAAAATTTGGCATATTGATGAAAGATAACATTTAAGTTTGAGAGAGAGAGAGAGCCCATACCCTTCAAGAATGGTCACTAACCATTCTTGGTATACTCCAAGAGGTTTTGACGAGATATCTTATCTGTCAAGATTTCACCAATCTTGCTAATGACGCGATATCTCGTCATCATCAAAATATCGCCAATACCTTGATGACGAGATATAGTGTCATCATCAAAATTGGTGAGATCGTGACAAAGAAGGTACCTCGTCGAAGCCACTTGGAGGATGTTAGGGATATTTTGATGATGACGAGATCCAAATCTAGTCGGTCTTCTTATTACGAGGGGTATCTTTTCCATCAGATCTGGCCAATTGTACTAATGATGAGATACCTCATCGGGACAACCACAAGGGTTCAAAACAGAAAATTAATCACGAAAATTTAGAACTTTTATGAAATTCCTTTCTTTTTCCGAGACAACCACTAAAAGGATCGAATAATGGTAACTCTTCTGGTGGTTGTCTTGGCGAAGTATCTAGTCATTAGTAAAACTAAGCAGATCTCGACGTTGAGACGAAATACCTCTTCATTAGAAAAATATTCATTAGATCTTGATTTCGTCATCATAAAAAATATTGTCAATATCTTTATGACAAGATATCTTATCATTAGCAATATTGACCAGATCTTAGGGAACGAGATATCTCGTTGATACCACTTGGAGTGTTAATTAACTGACTTGGAAACTTCCATGTACTAACTGCTACAAAATATATCAGCCATCAATCCTATGCCCCACAGATTTTCCAACATCCAAAAAATAAAGGGAAAGTCAGATGTTTTCACGAATTATCCACCATGCTATTTACTCTAAGTGTTGATTTTATCTTTTATGAGTAAATATTAAGACTACACTCCTGATCCTGATAGGTTCACACAAAAGATTCAGTAAATAACTGCTCTTAAAGATTTCCCATTTTCTCTCGACTGACTATCGCCTGGGGAAATCGTTGCTTTATATCTGATTGTTCTAGGTTAAAGTTTGACTTCAAACCACTCGAGGGGGGTATCCGATTAGCTCCTTCTTATTGATCGATCGGAGTCACATTTCTTCTCTAAGCGCTATGTAGTGTCGAAGTATTTAAAACGATGTCTCTCTACTGTTCTAAGCTGTGGCGGCGTGTCTTGTGCAGCCGCTCGTTGACATCAACTGCTCGAGTTTTCGTGGCACTGCAAAAACTAAACTCACAATATTCTGAAAACATTTTCTGTTGCTCTTATCACTTCCTTATGGTGACTATGAAGTGAAAAACATTTTAAGGTCTTCTACATTTGGCCTTCTTATAAATCGTAGCAGCTTTGTGTTCCTCAACCTGATTATTGGTTACCTTGGGGTACCATATAAAGTCGACTAATATTACCTTCAGGTCGAAGTGTTTAAAACAATGCATCTCAACTGTTTTAATCTGTGGTTCGCTTAGTGCAGCCGTTCGCTGACGCCAACTGCTCGAACTTTCATAGCAGTGCAAAAACAAACGTTATTTTGAAAAACGCTTTCTTTCTCTCATCGCTTTCTTGTGGTGACTATGAAATGGAATTTAAAGGTTCAACACTTAACCACATTTAGACTGCTTATAAATTGTATCACGGCTTCGAGATACCAATTTTTCTCAACCTGTTTGCTACGGAAATTTAGGGTGACATTCGAGGTTAACTATGTGTACATGTTGCGTTGATGTATATGTTATTCAGCAGTGCATGTTATTCTGTCATAGCCTTTCTTATTAAGCCTATGATTTCAACCACCTAAACACTGCTAAAAAAGAATGAATTAAAATGCTCTTATGTCTCATTAAACAACTAAACATAGAACCTTAAACAATTATTAAGTATAGTCGTTTACAACAGTCATTTTTCAGTTCTTTTCTGCTAAAGTAAAAATTGCATGTATTGGGTTGATGCAAACGTTCGTCCCGTTTTTGCTGCTGGATGGCATTGCATCGTAAAACTGTTATTTACTTTACACGTGTAAAGTTTCGATGCTGTTTGAAAGCAAAAATTTAAGCCAGTACTCAGGAAAATAAGGAGCGTTTTCGATATGTCATGCTTTTTTATTTCCGAAAAGACAAGAATGCTTCGCAGACTAAAAAAAAGATATGTGTTGGTAAGGGTAAGGGTGCTACTGACGATTCCAAGTACCAGGCTATGCTTCCCAACCTTTTTCACTTCACAAGCATAAATAATTTCATTACACACTATGAAGGAACAATTCTTTATGCTTAATTTCTTCTATTTAATACTAACTGTTCAATTAATAAGATCCTACTTCAAAATAATTTTGCATTGTAAAACATAAACATTCCAGACAGACATTTGTTTCAGATAAGTCTTCTAATGCAGTCATAAGCACGAAGTAAACGAAAGAAATTAAATGAACCTAATCCATACATCCACAGTGATTGATATTTGACATAGTTTTTCTATCATATATACGAACTAAATTGGTCAGATTTGACTAAGTGAAACAGAATAAACTTTTCAAAAGCTTATTTTATAAAATTACGATGTGTAAAAATACAAAAGAAAAAATTACTGAGAATACGCCAATAATAATAATAATTTAATGACAAAATAAACATTTTATGTATTAATATTAGTATCTAATATATTCTTTTGCCACACAGTTAATACATATATTACCTTCTTATTTCAGAGTGATACATTTGCTTGTTTCTGCGAACATAAAATTTTATATCTAATCATATGGCTAAAAGAGCTACACGTAATTCATGATCAAGACTTCATGGTCAATTCATGATCAAGACTTTATTTAAAGACATCAATGATGATCTCTTTAAATTCTTGGTAGTGAGCATCGAAGAGAAACTTAGTTCACACATGTATGTTGTAGAAAATGGTAAAATAATGTTTCTTGCTTTTTCGCCGATGGATGTAAACTCTTTTCTACAGTTAACCAGAATTGCGATAATGGAGCATCCTTAAATTCGACTTCAAGGGTACGATCCCTTTTTAAGTCTAATAACTCTTCCTTTTCTGTCACTGATAAATGGAATGCAATGTGATCTAATGAAGATACAAATGAATTTCGAACCCAATCGTATTCTTTGTCTTCGTTAGTTCAGAGTGGTGATGAAACTATCTCTCAAGCATGCATAGGTGTTGATCAACAAGTTCTAGTAGTTCTTTTAGGATTCGAGCTACGACACCGACTAAACATTTCAAGGGAACTATTTTTCACATCTTTCCAAACTTGAATTTTAATTTCGAATTGATGTTGTTGTTGCACATCCCCTAACGCTAGCAGAGCTAGACCAGGTCCGTGACATTATACACCCTAAAGTAATCCAATACCAACAAAATTGGAAGCAAGATCTCGCCTGGAGAGCCCAAGGCTCGCAAGAATATGTTTAGGGGAAACCTGCTCAGTAGAAAACTTGGTGCAGACCTCAAAACACTTAGACCCCCTTAGTATATTTCATAGATATAAGATGCCCACTGAGGAAGCGAGTGAAAGTGGTCTGGTCCCTCCTGTTACAACCAAGTGCCAGAGATTCACCCGGTTGAGTACTCTGATACCAGTGCTGTACTGGAGGAAGGATCAATTGGTTTTATTTTCACTTCTGTCCTAGAAAAAAAGCTCCATATAGGTGAGACAAGCAGAAAGTGACGAAGCATCACCAGCACTAGCTTTGGCCAAGATGTCTGCAATCTCATTATACTCAAGGTCGACATGAGAAGGAATCCACTGTAGGTGTATTCAATAAAACATGGAGAGTCGTTTCCGCTTTTTAAGAATATTCACTCCAATATTATCCCGCACACTATGCCAGTTGGCCAAATGTCGGATGGAACTCCTGCTATCAGACAGGATCCAGATTTCATTTCCATGAGTGAGTGACATAAGCGAATCAAGGCCTCATTTATGTCTATTAGTTCACTACGAAAAACAGAGCGGGAGTCAGGATTCCTCCTCTGAATCCTTATATTTTGGTTTTGTGATTTAATGTAAATTCCATTGCCAGAATAGTCACTAACATTCCTACTATCATCCGTAAACACCTGAACAGCGTCAACTGGAATATATCCAATTCTTTCGAGAGCCAGTTGCCTCAGATAAATAGGAAGATCGATTTGCTTGCCATATGAACAGTAAGTTCAGTATGGAAAAGGACATCAGGAAGACCCTCCGATGGATCGATTTTCGAATCCATTAATTGTGTCAGTACAAGTTATTATATTCTCAAGCGGTCCTTGCATTTTTCGATTAAGTTCATTTACATATTAAAATATGTCAGCTAAGTAGGCCATCTTTTGCAACCCGTAATTGTCTTCCAACTTAGCTGAATAATGAGAGTAACCGTCAAAAATACTTTTAATTCCTCTTTTAACCCATGAACTCTAAATAAACGAAAAACAAATACTGATGCTCTGGACATATTTCATCACATAAAATTGAAAAAAGACAAGATTGCAGTGGTTTACCACACTCACCATTTTCATGTCGTTAAGTGTGAACTTTAATTATGGAGGTAAACTACTTGACATGAGAGCTTCTCTATGAATAAAGCAGTGTATTAATTGAACATTAAGGTTTCCAGAGCTAACTTTGGACGCCAAGCATCTGACCCTTTCTGTCACTGCAGTTCCTCCATCAGTATATACCTACGCAATTTTCCCATGACATTTTGTATGTAGCAAAGTATTCATTGATCACTTTAAAGATTTCCCACTCAGTTGTTTGCTTCTTTTGTTCACTGTAGAATATAAATAATGCTCTTTCAACACTTCCTCATCTGGAATTCGAACTAGTGCAATTAGCTGACAACAATTGCTAACATCTGTTGATTGATCAACTTATAGGGAAAATTTCTTAACTTCACAAATTTTCTGGATTAGTGTTCCTTCTATGTTAACCGACAGGTCTTAAACATGCCTGATGATCGCATTATTTGAATGCGGCACTTTTTCGATTTCTTTTACTTCATTGATTCCAAGCATAGTCTTGACAATTTCCCCCAAGTTGGTAAAATGAGTGATTCGACAACTGTGAGGGACTTTTGAGATTTTGCTATCGATTTCGTGACTTTTAACTTGAATCTAGAGCTCGATTAGATACCGTTGTGACTGATCTCATGAAAAAACACTGCACTTGAATTCGAGTTTGCGGACGTTTAAAATAAGTAAAATCTTAATATATGTACGAAGTAGCTTGGTAGAAAGATGTCCATGTAGTTTACTTGGTACAATTGCTTCATTTGACATCTTTTCCAGGCATATCAGATATTGAGACACTAAAGAATTATCGTAGCACACGAAACCAAATATCAGATAATCCTCTTTATATAGTCTATGACTATATAGTACCTTAAACTTTTTATTTGGTTCATTTACTTGGTCTCACGAATTCAATGGATTTCCTGATTTAAAAAAAAATATTTGTAAGTTATTTTAAATATTGGTCTATTATAATTTTTCGGGGCACACCACTGTGCCCGTGTGTCGCGGTACATCGGTTAGGAAGCACTGCGTATATGTTTAGTCACCTGGATCAGTTCTTTAGTCAGAAACCTCAGAACTTTTATGAGCACGGGATGATACAGTTATCGGATAGATGAAGAAAGTCATCGAACAGCACGGTACATACTATAATGATTAAATGTAATTTTTAGTATATAAAATAATTTTTATTCAATTTTTATCAAAACGCGGGACGAACTTTTACGTCAACCCAATAATGCCCCTCTTTGTGACACTTAATGAATATTCCTGGAGTAGGGCTGAAAAAGATCTAATTTACTTGAAGTAGGCTCGATCGATAAGGAACCTAACACATTTTGAGATACCTCTTCGAGGTAACAAATGATACTCGCGAGGGGGTAATTCTTCATAGCGCCTACGGCCAGTCAATTTGTCGTATCCTATTGACCTGCGGTTCTCTTTTGGTACATAGACTAGGGATAAAACAAAAACTTCAACCTATTTTTCCTCCTGTGAGAAGAACATTTTCTTTTCCTTCTCACAGAAGGAAACCTATGTTCTTGTTAGAAAGCAGTGTCTTGGAGAAACGCGTTCATGTCAATTCCGTCTTGGAGTCGCCTTTGGAACATTTGGTTATCATGCGAATTGTTATTTTATGCATTGCAACTCGAAACAAATTACTTCCCATTGTTCGTCTTTGAATTATTTGCAAGATGCGGTTCATTTGTTTAGGATTTTGTAGAGGTAACAGAAGTTGAGATTGATTAGAAATAGATTTCCAAACATATTATAGTCACTAGACCAACATTAAAGGTATGATGAATGAGTACGTAGGTTGTGTGTTAAAACTGCATTAGATGTGATGTAATCTGCTGATATTATACGAATTGTTGTATCAGAGATTTTGTTTCGAAACTAAATGTACGTCGTTAAATTACCTTTTTTCCCCTTTTATTCTTTCACTTATACAAATTTTCTTACTCTACCTTCATGTCTCTGACTTTTATAAGTAGTTTCCCGATCTACACTATTCCTGATCAAACAGATCCTGCCAACAAAAAGATTTCCAAAATAGCTTGACAGGGCAGCATTTCTAAATGGTAGGATTATATATTTGTTTGCTGTTGTTGCTCCTTTGGCTGTCGTTTTCCCTTGGATGTTCTCTCATTGTATCAAATATTGTTAATGATGTTTTAGGTCTTATGATTTTTACTCTCCATTTATCTTCCGTAAATTTTAGAAGTGAGACAACTCTTTGGCTAAACCTCACACAAGTACAAAAAAAAACTCAAAATACTTCTTAACGGTGACTCCTGCGATTGTAATTGAATTGGCAAAGCAGAACGTCAACACCTGCTTGTCATGACGAAATTAAATCAAAATTGCAGGCATTACATAAATGTACAAATTAAATCGCATGTACAAACATTAATCTCAGTAGCAAGCAATCAATCAAGCACTTGTTGCCTTTTTGTTTTGTCTTAAATATAGCTTTCTTTTGATGTTTCGAGCGTAAGACTGCGTGATTGGAGAAATGGAAAGCGCCCTCTAGTGAGTAACCCTTCACTTTCGATCGTGCATTGCATGAGGAAAAGTATTTGTTCAGTGCGTTCTAACACCCTGAGTGTTTTTTTAATCTATATAGTTTAAATGATTAAATAATGCAATCTAGATTTCCCATCTTTCAATTTGAATGGTATGTTAATTGCTGAGCTATCTTATCAAGTCGTTACAGCCTTTTGGTTGTTAAGTTGACAGCATCACTAAACACATCGTTGTTTGATTTTTCCCACATGTTTCTTCGTATTATGCACTTTCTATTGAACAGAAAAAGGAAACATCGTATGAAATTCATAACAAGAACAGATGCAAAAGTAATTATCCACTAAAAACATACTTTTCACACTCCAGCAATCAATTACAATCGCATCGTATCTTCAGCAACCAAAAAGATAATAAAACGCAGACAAAAATCTGGACTTCAAGACCCATTGTTACTTAATAGGATACCCCCTATCTAAGTAAAATGTCTTTCATTGTCATTTGGAGTCATGGGATACCAAAGTTGGAAGCAATCCAACTGTTTTCAGATGCAGGGTAGGATTTCGTTTCTTTTGTTGGAAAGGAGATGTAGATGATTTTCTCCACGAAATACGAATATTTGTCTCAATTGTGAAAAGGATTGACAGAAATGCGCTCAACAGAATGTGAGGAAAGAGAAACATAAAAGAAGCGTCAACAATCCCTGCTCTGCAGCTAACAGACAAATATCCTCCGCAGAGTATTAAATAAACAAACACCAAAACGTAATGTTGTGGATGTGGGTGCTGTAATATTGCAGCCATTGAATTCATAGAAATGCTGAAAATATAGAGGCATTTTTTAAATAATTGATTATATGTTTTTCTTTTTTTGAAGTACTTGTGTTGAAATGTCTTCATCAATTGCTAGTTTGTAAACTTGCAAGTTGAAGGTATAGACAAGAAATATAAGTAGACTGTGCAGTGCTATTGAGAGGAGCTTCAGCATGTTTGACCAGCATGTGTACTAGTAGTCAGGTGACTGCTCTCTGAAACATTGACTTGGTTGGCCGATTTGATTTCGGATCACCTCGTTTACGAATATAACATCTTATGTCAGTGTGAAACGCCTTTCTGTACTAACGACGAAAATGATGAAATTACCAGTCTGTTACTATGTAGAGCGAACCAATCAGATGATGAAGCAATGGATGGGCAGCTTCTCCGGTTCGAATGAATCAAATGATAACCATTCCTTTCCACCTTACAGATGAAAGTAGTTTAAGTGTCATGATGCTACTAGTTTTAGTCACATGATCATGGGTACGTAAAAACGATAGCATTTCTTCCTCTAAGTTTAAATTTCATCTAATAGAAATACACCCATGGAGCAATCGAACGGGCACCGCCTCAAATCCCTATGATTGGATTCTAGATATTTCATGAGACTGCTCTGTGACACACTGAGTTGGTTGGCTGATTTGGCATTTTATCGCGTCGTTAAGAGATATAACATCTATTTACATAGTAGGTGTTTGAATGAGAATTTAAAAACTGGCGACACAGTTGATGAAATTACCAGTCTACTATTAGTTCGTGCGTACCAATCAGATGATAAATCAATGTATGAGCGTCTTCTGCTGTCCCAGTAACCAATATGAATGTTCGGTTCCTCCCAGCTGACGAAAGTAATCTAAAAGCCACATTACAACTTCTTTTTGTCACATGATACTGAACATAAAAAAAAGTTACCATTGCTCATTCTACTTTTTACATTTCCTCTATAGTTGAAAATTTCACAAGTTCAACTTCTGTAACTTCCCCCCCGAGTCTATTTCCATCTTCAGTGTCAATAAAATTTCCTTGTGTACGCTGTGTACTTGATGTGGTTTTCTGTGTTTGTGGCAGATTGTCCTAATAAGATTGTACCCTTGAGTCATAAAATCTAACCATTATCCAATTATGGCTACAGGAATGCTCAACAAATGACCCGAGAAATTCTTCTATTCGGCCCGGTTTGCGAGCTGCTTCTATTCGGACTAGAGGTACAGAAGATTATGAGTGTTTTTAATTGGCAAAGGGATTACTTTGGACGAAACAATTTAAACGTAGTTGTAATGAATTTAGTGTAGAATACATTTTTTCACTTATCATTGAACAATATTAGTACCACTGGTTAGGCTCTGGTACCATCGACTGATGTCCACTGATTAGCACCGAAAACTTTTGATTTGTTTTTAAACATAAGGATTCCGATGAACAATGAAATTATAATGAAATATACAGTAAATTGAATCACTTTTCACAGAACAAAAACACACGTCTATCACGTCTATCAACCAGGACCGTGCATCAGAGGGGAGGTCCGCGGGACAGGATAAAACGACAATTCATTGATCCATTATCTGATTGCTCCATGAGACATGGTAGACTTTGAGGATTTCACCATTTTGCCGCCACTGTATAAAAATGCCAAATTCATGCACCTACACTTCCATAAGATGTATTACCAAACAAGGTGGTAAGATGCCAAACTAACCAAGCAAGCCAATTTTTCACAGAACAGTCACATGACTACTAACTAGCCGACACGTAGGTCTCACGTTTTGAAGCACTTCTCAATAACGATGCTAATTCTATTCATGTTTTACGTCTATGGTATGAGTGTCCATACTTAACGTTGACTGTCTTCTGTTTGGCACAGCTCGGGCAAATTCTGCCTCTTGTGCCACAAAAACAAACCTCCATTCTGCCTACATCAAATCGATGCGACCTGAGTGATACAATGTCTTAGTGTCTAAGAGTAAAAAATTTAATATTTTACTTCTTGAAGGAAAATAGTTTCAAAAATGCATCTTGGACGGAAAAAATGTTATAAAAGAAACAAATTCAGTGTTCGATCGAGTTTTTCGGGGACTCATTTAATGCACTGTCGAAACATTTAAAGGAAAATCGATTATGTCGAAAAAAATAAGTTATCGATGCATAAAATCGATATCGGAAAAATCTATAGTTCAGGCAAAATAATCGAAATTCACTGAAGGAAAAAGCTGCTGCCTCTTTGTGTTTATGCTGTTCTCTCCTTAAAAACGTAAGACACAGTAATTGTCTGTCTTTCAGTCTCCAAAAAGGGACCACAAGGGTTTGATGTGTTTTCCCACAGCTCTAGCAACCTGCGAGGTGTAGGAGAGCAGGTTTGGTTTCTGTAACTTTCCCTGGTTGTATTTTTCTTATGTGTATCAGTAAACTTTTCTGTGTTCATGTGTAAAACTGGATGTTATCTGACTTGTGTATACCACAGCTTGACTCAATATGTCCCTTGAAAACCTCAACCCAACCTAGTCTAGAAAACTCATCGGTTCTGGACTAGTTAGAATATTTCTTTAGTTAAAAATTTCTGTTAATTTTGTTTAATAAAGTTTCTATATCACATAGAGGTATCTTTGATTAAATAGTTTGAAGTTGGATGAAAAAATTTATGTTATATGAATTTAATACTACGGTTTGTAATAAAGAAATTAATTAATTTAATTTAATTTTGTATTGGTCTTAAATTATAAGTCAGAAACTATCAAAGGGGAGAATGTTACCTAGTTGGAAGCGCAACAGAGAAGCAACCGGAGGGTTGCTAGTTTAGAACTCGGTTCACGCTGAAAGAAATCTGTCGTTACATCAAATGTGGAAGTTACATCAGGTGTGGAAGCTTCGAGAGTGGGTTGTAGCTCAGTTGTTGTTCTCGTTATCTGACCGTAATTCAAAATTATGTGGAGTTGTCCTCAATCTTTCCCTTAGAGATTGATCTCGTACCATTATCCCATTGTATTGCTCCGTTGTGACGATAGTTCAACTACGAGACATCCAACCATTAGCATATTACACAGATTTTCAACCTTTTATTATCACAAGCAAATTCCTCCCTGGTTATGTTTTTCTATACGGTGTCAGTAAAACTTTCATCGTGCCTGTGTCTATTGATATTGTATGCCTTGTGCCTGGCACATCATGGTCAAAAATAGCTTTTGCGCAATAAACCCCACAAGCTAATCAAACCACATAAACAAACTGCAAAATTCTGCGGTAAACCTCATGTTGGTGGCTTTTAAAAAATATTTTTGAAACAATTTGTGTATTTTGAAAAAATAATACTCCAATTAAATTAATTGTGTACCATTGATTTCATTTAAGCATTTTCCCCAAGCTTGACAACTAACTACTCGGACTTCAGTACTACAAGATGCGAACTGAAGGCTACTTTCAAAAGAGCACCTCTAGATATGAAATGTATGCAAACTAAACATTGCTATCGAGAGCAGCTTCGAAAAGTGTGACCAACATGTCAACTAGCAGTCACGTGAATGCTGAGTGAAAAATTGACTTGGTTGTCCGATTAGGTATATATCGTCTGGAGGTAAAACATCTTTTGACAAGGTAGTTGTGCGAATGCGTATTTATATGGATTTACGACCAAAATCTTCTACTATCAGATGATCAATCAATGGAGCAATTAGATGATGAATGTTGGTTTTCACCAATAAGACTATAGCGGTCAAAGGGTCACGTTACAACTAGTTTTGGCCACATGATCCTGGGCACATAAAAAGGTTTCATTGTTAACTCTACCTTATGTTTTCTCTATAGTAGCACCCAATGGGTGAGCCGACGCTACTCTTAACAGGAACAATCACTAAGATGCATGTCCTATCAAACAGGTATTGGAACCTGCGACCTACTGACGGTCACACAAACACTATGGTCTCTATACTAGTTACGCAGTTTCACTATCAGAGGGACACACCAGTGCCACAACGGCTGAAAATCTTTCATCCTTCGTAATAATTTATGCCTTAAACTTCAGTACTTTATTCTGAAGTTTAAGCAACTTTTTGACAAATGATTTTATTTGATTTGCAGAAAAGAAGATTTTTCGTGCAACAGCTTACACAAAACTGATACTGATCAATCTACATGAATAAGAATGAAGCGTTTGTTTGTATGTTGAATATTTTCGACCCATTTCACGTTTTCTATCCGTTTTGGACTGTTCTTTGGCCAAATCCGCTTCTTGCGCGTTTGGTGTCTATCTGTTTGTCTGTCCATCTATCTGTATTTTGTGTGTACACTATACACACCCACACGGTTTAATATATTATCGTGAAACTTTGCATACTGTGAGTATTCATCTTTATTTAGTGACTGAACTTGGTTGTGTATGTCTGCCTGTTCGTCTTCCTATTCTATGTTCGATTTTGTGATTGTTCGTTTATACACACATCAAGTGAATTTTATTCCGGATATTTGATTACAATGTGTTTTATTTGATATATCATATGTTAGTTTAGTTAATGCAATATGAAAATTTTCTTTGTTATTTAGATAAGTTTTATTCTAAAACACCTAAGCTAGTACACTTAAATCAACCATAATTTGGTAGTTTTGGAAAAACTGGAATGTATAGGGGAAGGACAAACAATATGTTTAACAATGTAAATTTTATTACTTTTATGGCTCTCCATTTTTTATTTTAGGATTTTTAACTATAAATATGGATGATAACACAAATAAATTGGTTTATTTTACCTAAAGCTTTTCCTCTTTATAGGTTTGAATATCTTTTTATGGTTTAGAATCTTTCTTTACATGATCAGCAGTTTTATTTTGTTAACTCATTCGAAACATTCACAAGTTAACAAAATTATGTATCCTTAAGAAGTAAGGTCCTTTTCTAAGGCCCCCACCCAGAAAAACTGCACAAAATAGGTGACAGATGAAATGCTGAAACTTGACTAATATGCCAGTTTAAAATATAAATACAGAGGAAATATAGAAGAGGAAAAAAGCAGTAAACCCTAAAAAGAACGGTATTCCCAAGAAGCGAGCCAAAGTGAACCTGAGACATAAGCCTACCGAGATATCATCAACAGAAGATGAAGATGATTCATCATCTTATGTTGATAGTGATAACATCTCTTTTTCAGAATTGCAATCAGACATTGCTGCAGATGGCAACAATTAACAGTAGTGATTACGTTATAGTTGAAGGATACCTAAAAGAGCATAAAATTCACTTTATTGGGGACGTTGTGAATCAGAACAATGTTAATTTTGAAGTGTACTTCAAAGGAATTTTTCCATCTTATAAATTATCACGAACAAATGAAGTTTATTCATTTGAAAATCAAAAATCATTCCGAAACTTCCTCTCTCAATTCCATCAGAATGGACAATGAGAAAAGCATAAATTATGATTTTCCCTGCGGATTTAACTTCCTATTAAAAAATCTAAAATAAGTTTACAATTTCTTTAATCTTATTTCATTTACTTTGAAACTACAGGGGCTGTTCACACATTTTTTAAGTAAACAATAAAGTAAGCAATGATAACATTTTCATGTAAATGTCTCTTTCCTTAATTAGCACTAATCAAAGATAGGTAGATACCGTTAACATTATTAACGTTCCCTATCAGTCTTATTTTACTTTAGGACTAACAGGCAAGTTGAGAAACCAGTGATAAAATTTTCATGTAACAGCCATTTTCCTGCATTAGACCTTAATGCGCAGGGAATCGAAATTCAGTGATAATAACGAATATTAAACATTCCCTGTTAATATTTGTTTTTACATCAATACTGTCAGGCAAGAAGCGTGCAAGGAAATTGAAGAGTCATAAACTTTCCAAGTAAAAGTATTTATTCTGCATTAGCTCTAAATGTCTCTTGGAACGGAGAGTTGATCCATTTTAATGAAATTTCGTATCCAACGACATTTTGAAAGAACATGCAAATGTTTAAACTTTGGTGTCCAATAAATGAATATTGGGAACTCCAGCGCATCGGAACTAAGCATTCAGCAGGTGTATACAGAGGCTGTTCACACATTTTTAGACAGTGTATAGTGTATTCACAAAACTAAATTACATAAAATTCTTGTGTTTTAAATGTTCTATTTGATAGCCCTTATTCTGCACTATCTTTCGACACCGTAATTTCCAGGATAATAATGCCTTTTGAAGTGTCAGAAGAGGTATTCTATCCCATTCCCAGGATATGTAAGAGATCAAAGATCATTTAAAGGGCTTTGTTTACTTGATATCTTGATGCCACAGCTGAAAATAAAAAAAGTGTAACACTATACCCCGCCATCCCCTATTGAATATTATAATTACTTGAATTGCTTCACCGGTACTGCTGAAAAAGCAATCATTTTCAAAACAAAATATTATTTTTATAGAATTTCAGCTCTGATACTTCATTTATTTCAAGTCTTAGTTTTGATCTTTGCGCATTGCAAACGATTTCAGAATATTTGGGACAGACGATATTTTTCAACGAACGGGAATGAAAAGGAAACTCGTGTTGATTGATCACGCGTGCAGTGATATTTTCTGTTTCTCTCGCTCTGAATTAATTTCGCATTTCTAAATTTTGTACACTTTTTGTTGTAAGTGGCAACTGTGCAAGATCAAGAGATTTAAAAAATCACGAATTAATATCATTAAAATAACTTTTTCCCGACAAATTTTATTATGTTTTATTCCGCTGTTTTCTTTGGTTTTCGGTTATTTATTATTTTAATTAATTAATTTTTAACTGTTATTAAATATTTATTATTTTAATGAATTGATATTTCCTGTTCATCACACGTAACACAGCTACAAAGTATTCGACTTAAAGTGTCAGATAAGTAAGAAAAGAGCACATTTTAAGTGTAATTATGCCGTTATTGAAGGAATAATTATGTTTAAAAAATCCGAACTAGAACTTTTCAAGCATTAAAATATTCTTTGTAATAATGACAGCAGAAGATTGCGAAATTGCAGAATGTTGCATGCCTAATAACAGAGTGCCATAAGTAAATTAAAATACTGTTTTGATGACTATGAGTGCGAGAGCACTCGCCGTAAAACGTCATTTTTAGTAATTGAGTTGAACGTGAAAATAACTTAAGAAAGGGAATTCCAATTCTCCCTCAAAATCGTCTTTTGTAGTAGTAACCTTAGTGTCACCTTTCGTCATTTTGTAGCTTTGCCATACAGCAAGGGTGCGATGTATGTGAAATGTATTACATGAATGGATATATATGCGTAGGATTTGTGTCCAAAGTAAAATGTAGAAATTATATAGATGGCGAAAGGTGTTAAAATAGTATTTTATTCTACGAAAGACATAAGTTATTATATATTTTAATTTTCGCTTCAATCTAGAGTAAACCAATTGAAACCGAGTAAGGTCGGGTATTTTTGCTAGTAATAAATAATTACCTAGTTCAAATTAACTCGAATTTGAATCTCTTTGGCATAAAAAAAATGTTTTATACTAATAGAGACTCTGATGAATTAAATAGGGAATCACGCAGAACGAAATTAGAGTAAGTCATAATGATGACATCTTTCAGAATGCTTCCCAAAATGTTTTAACACTTACCGAAAAGATAAAAAATCGATAGTCAACAAAATTCATAAACTTTTTTTTGCTACGCCATTATAAATCACACTTAATAGAAGGCAGCAAACAGGACACGGTGACACATGTATACAATTAATTTTAAGTAGTGACTTAATTCACTTTCATTTTAAGTACCCTCAATTAGTCCCCAGATATTAAAATGCAGGATCTAGCTTTGTTATTTAATTCATAACAAATATGTACATTAGATTAATTCATCCTCGTTGGATTCCAAAGAATTAGATAAACGTAATACTTTTAAATTGAGTTTCTTCTACGAATGGGAATATCTAATTAAATAATGTTCATTATGAAACACAAATTCACATATATATTCCATTATTTGAATTTCTCTCCTCGTTTAACTTTTATAGTTTCTTTCTTTCTTTCTTTTTTGTTGTAAAAATATTTTTATTTCTTTCATTCTATCGTACAAAATAGGATAATAAGTACGAGTACTAAACAGAAATTTGTGAGTCTTAGTTGGGTAAAGTGTTAGCTTTACTATTGTTCTCCTTTAAAAATTGACTTTCATAAATGCATAGAAAACTTTTATAAAATTTTTAATAAAAACACAACTATATTGAGATATACTGAAAGTTAGACAATGTTGTACAAAACGTAAAAAACTCCATTGCTTTAGACTCTGAGGTAACTTTGGAATGATTCTATTGGCCAATTCTCCAGAATCAAAACACTTGAAACGATTCTATTGCTCCTTTACTTAAAATAGAATCTTATAGAATGATAAAGTCCTTAAATTTTTCACACTAGTATATTATCAAACAATAGTTCATTAGTTTCCAAGCGTTAAATTACTATTAATGTTTTTGTTGACTATTCGGGGAATATTGTTAAAAAATAATATTGAAGAAGTAATTATTCTCTCCTGGAGCTTTCTTAATGCCCTTCAATGTCTGATTTCTCAAAAGTGACTTTTTGGCCCCATAGTTTACCATCTTGAAAAAGCTATTGAAGGTGAACACTTAGAAAAATTTTTGAAGTAATCTTTTGAAGAATTCTTAAGCCGAGGTCAAATAGGAAGCGCAACGTTCAAAAATACAGGCGCAGACCAATCAGAAGTGCCGGAGCGAATGGTAAAAACTCTTTGATTGGTCTGCGCAAGTCCTTTCTTAATTGACCACGGCTTTAGGGTCTTGATAAGCGGGGCATTCTGTGAAACGCCACCTGGTTCGCTCTTTTCGTTTCCGCTTTCCTTCATCGTCAGGAAGAAAACGCTAACCTGGATCGCGCTGCTCAAGTTACCTCATAAGTTACTTACCTAAGGAAACAATAGACTATCGATGTGAAACGAATTACAAATTGAGGTTGAGTATCGCCTGAACGACGGATGAGCATTGCTATCCCCGTGTAACAGGAACATTAGAAATATATTAATCCACCAGATCGGGGGATCAGGATAGCGCTGCTCAAAACAACACGTGTATCAACCACCTCTATAGAAATGCGCCTTCGCACATCAACACGGTCTTAACATTTATTAACCAAACTAGGCAATAAAATACCAAATCGAGCAAACGAGTAAGTTTTTTAATTTTTAGTCACGTGACAACTAGCTGACTTGTTGGTCGCGCTTTTTGAAGCTTCTCTCATTAGCAATGCTCAGTCTACCTCAACTTTACGTCTACGGTGCTACTCTTTGTAACACCGAAAATTAATTAATGGTCCATTAAGGAATTAATGTGAGGATGTTTGGAGTATTAATCAACAATTAGATTAATTAATGCTCTAAATATCCACTTTCTCAAGAGGAGAAAAAACAGAGCAAACCAAAGCTTATATATGCACTTAGTTAACGCTCTGTTTGAAAACCTCTGTACTACAACATCCACTTGCGCAAAAACTCGGGGGGGAAATAGAGCCGACAAACTCTTAAGAGTACACGCTGTTTAAAAACCTCTCCACTTCACCACCCATTTGCGCAAAAACTAGAAAAAATAAGACAAACGAAAACTTGTGAACTTAGTATGCACCAGTTTAAAAACATCTCTGCAACATCCATTTGCGTATAAGTAGAAAAAATAGAGCACACCAATACTTATGAATGTAGTGTAAGCAGTTTGGAAACATTCGCACATAACACCCGATTGTACAAACACTAGAAAAATAAGTTAAACCAAATCTTATGAACTTATTATGCGCCAGTTTTAAAGCATCTGCTCACAAAATGCAGAAAGAATAGAGAGTACACCAATACTAACAAATATAATGTACGCACAATTTGAAAACATCTACACTATAACATCCACGTGCACAAAAATTAGAAAAATAGGGCCGACCAAAACTTATGAACTTAGTATGCGCCTGTGTGAAAAAATATCTGCACTGCAACAACTTCATGCGCTAAAACTATGTAATTAGTGTACGCACACAGTTTAAAATCATCTGCACTATAACACCCATTTACGCAAAAACTAGAAAAAGTATAACAATCCAGTACTTATAGACTTCGTGAACATTAATAAAGATGTTAGATTGCATGCAATCGCATATGTATGAGAACTGTAGTTAACAGCATCACAAAACTAGTCAATTCAAAAATTGGCTGCATACCAAGAATCGAGGCTAGTGCATTTTACGATTAACAAAGGAACAATGTGCCAAGAAACCAAACCGGAAGCATATATGGTTTTCACTCGTTCCTCGAATGTGAAATGAAGATTTTTAATCTCAGAATTATTTTCCAACTCTGGCCACGTTGAAACTGTTCGGTAACGAACGGGTGAAACACGTCTGTAAGTTTAATGATGTTCTGCATAATACTGGCGGAAAACATACAAGCTGAACACACAAGTTTTATAGAGAAAAGGCCAGAACAATACTGGGTGTGGCACTGCATGGAAGACGTCCAACTCATTAAGGACACTACGTGCATACACTTTTTCAACACAGCTTCAACGAACCGATGCTAAGATTAACCCCTGAATTAATCACTTAGTCGAGGTTTACTACTTTAATTTTGAAATTAGCAGATGGAAGTGAGATAGACACAAATTTAATAGAATATTTATATCTGTTTTATTGTTCCTTAAGGTTTCCCTCTCGAAAAGCAAACAAAAACCGGTGTTTTAATTCAAATTTTGAGCACCCTTTAACGTAGAGCCGTTAATGTAGCGAAACATAAATCAACACCTGTCACAGAGAAGAGCTATGAAACGGTCATTGTTTTGGCTGCGTGAAAAGGGCAGAGTAGTCACATCCCTCAATATACATGGTGATTCGGAACTCATGGGACAAACTTCAAGGGGTCCCATGATGATGATTCTTATAGTGTCCTAAAGAATCAGGGAGGGTTGCGAATTCGAATCCAGTCAAAGAGCGTCGTGTACAAAGGAATCTGGTGCACGTTCAATCTGACGTGGCCTTAAATGTCCTCTCGTTGGCGTGGTGTGGAATTTTGAAGAGTGGGGTGCCGGCTCAGGTGTGATCTCGTCATCTGACCGTGGCTCAAAATTACGTGGTGCTGTCCTCCGATCTTTCCCTTCTGGTTTGATCCCGGAAAATTGCCAATATCCCGTTATATTTCTCTAGAGCGACGTTAATTAAATCCATACATAAAGAAACATTTTTGTACAGTCATGTATGGTGGAAGGTGACGCGTTGAGGCATAAACACAAGAATTGCGCAGGAAATAAAACCAAATGTTTATTTACATCATTATTTTATAATTACTTACTCTCAATGTATTTTTTTTATACAATAACTGCTCAAAGGTGCAGCCACCAAGATTAATGCAAGCTTGACAGTGTCAATGCATGGATAGTGGACTTCTTCTTCGTTACAGAAAAAATAGATCCACTATTGACAATTTGGTCGCTCTCGAGGCTGAAATTCGAAATGCCTTTGTTCAGAATAATCATCTTGTCTCGATTTTTTTCGATATCGAAAAAGCATACGATAGAACATGGAGACATGGAATTTTAAGGGACATTTTTAAAAACGACATAAGAGGTAATCTGCCTATTTTTATTCAAAAATTTTTAGAAAAAAGATATTTTAAAGTACGGATTGGATCAATTTTCTCAGATGTTTTTATTCAAGAGGAGGGAGTGCCACAGGGAAGTGTTTTAAGTGTTACTTTATTTATTTTAAAAATTAATGATATTGTTTCTCAATTGCCTCCATCAGTGAAAGGTCTTATTTACGTTGACGATCTGCAAATTTCATGCGCAGCTAAAGATATTCGTTTAATTGAAAGACAACTTCAACAGGCAGTTAACAAAATCACTCATTGGACTAACGAAAATGGTTTCAGTTTCTCACCTTCCAAAACTGCGTGTGTTCATTTTTGTAAAAAACGGAATCTTCATCTTGACCCTGAAATATTTTTCAAAGATATTTTAATTAATGTTGTGGACAGTTTTAAATTTTTAGGTATCATATTTGACAAGAAGTTGACTTTTCAACCGCATATTTTAAATTTACGCAAACGTTGCGAAAAGGCTCTCAACATATTAAGAGTTTTATCAAAATTATCATGGGGATCCGATCGAGCGTGTCTTTTAAAAATATATAGAGCTTTAATACGATCTAAATTAGATTACGGCTGCGTGGTATATGGCTCTGCAAGAAAATCGGCCCTTCAAACTCTGAATACGATCCACCACACAGCTTTACGTTTATGTACTGGCGCATTTAGAACATCACCAGTAAGCAGCTTATATGTGGACTCCTTTGAACCTTCTCTGGACCATAGGCGACAGTTGTTGTCCTTAGAATATTATTTTAGAATTTCTTCAATCCCTCACCACCCATTGCATACCATTCATCACAGTCCATATCTAATACGCCTCTATCAAGCAAAAACATCCTTTATCCCTACATTTCATTTAAGAATGCTGGATTTAATGGACGGATCCGAAATTTCTTCACTTGACGTCACCCAGAAAAAACTTTATTATTTCTCTCCTTGGTTTAATCATGATTTTGAATTTCAAAACCCTTTCCAAGATTTTTATAAAGCAGATACCTCTGATATTATTTATAAACAACTCTTTCTAAAGCATTTGGAAAAATACTCTAATTTTATACATATTTATACGGACGGGTCTAAAAGGGCAAACTACGTTGGTGCTGCGTTCACTATTAATGATTCCATTCAGAGTTTTAAACTTCATTCTTCATGTTCTGTTTTTACTGCTGAAATAATGGCCATTTTTAAAGCATTAGAAAATATATCTGATCATTGTCATAAAAAATGTATCATTTTCACAGATTCATTAAGTGTTTTACAATCATTGAAACATCCTGATCATGACAGTCATCCCATTGTTTTAGAATCACTGAAAAGAGTTTATCATCTTTCATCCAGGAATTTTAACTTACTATTTTGTTGGATCCCATCCCATGTTGGGATTGCAGGAAATGAAATTGTTGACCAAGCCGCCAAATCGGCAGTAAATCATATTAGTCATACCATTCCTTATCACGACTTAAAATCTTGCATTTACAAATTTTAAAAAACAAAATGGCAAAACGAATGGAATGAACAAACCGATAATAAACTTCATGCTTTAAAACCAAATATATCTGACTGGAAACCGCTACCCTTAAGAAGACAAAATGTTATCTTGACACGCCTTCGTATTGGACACACTCGCATAACACATAGACACCTCCTCCTCGGAGAAGATCATCCCATCTGCAATTACTGTATCTGTCCACTAACCGTAAAACACATTTTAGTAGAATGCTCTCATTTTAATAGGCAACGACTTAAACATTTTAATTCTTATACCTTGGTTTTAGATGACATGATCGGAGAGAATCCTCATGCAAATATTTTTAGCTTTTTACATGACATTGGTTTTATACATCACATATAATTGTATATAGTATTCATTCATAATGTTTTGACTCATTTCACTTTATTACAATATTATATATCTGATTTTTTATCTTGAGTTTGGCATAATATGTCCCATGAGGACTCAATGCCATAAAATCATATCCAATCCAATCCTTCTTCGTTACAGTTAAACTGTTAACCATCGTTCCTTTGATGAAATTCGGCAGTTGACGCGTTCGGGTTTCGCAAGCTTGCTAAGTTTACATTAATGTTGGTGATGGCACTTTTGAGCAGTTATTGTAAAAAATCAAAGTAAATAAGCAATTGTTAAATAACGATGTAAACAAACACTTTGTTTCCTTTCCTGCACAATTCTCGAGTTAATGCCTAAACGCTTCATTTCCGCACATACATTGCTACACAAAAAAATTAATTTTAGTGTTCGCTCTAACACCCCTTGAAGTTTGCCCCGTGAATTCCAGTATCATCCCACACTTATGTCTCAATTTGCGAATTCAAGGCCATAATCCTATTAAACTCCTAGAAACGAAAATGAATACTATAATGTTTACTAGAAACCAAACAGGTGGGAGATTAAAAGAGAAAGAGTGCCATTTTTTGACAAGAAATAACGTCTTTATAATCGGAACAGTATTAAGTGACTTGCATAAAAACTTGAGCGTTACAACTGTTTTGTCATACGGTTTCAGGACTTGAAGAAACATCCAGGAGATAAATATCACGTAGTGTAGACAAAAAATGTTCGTACATGTTCTTTGGACTGAGTGTGCAGGTGCACTGAAAGCGGGGAGGGGGTCGGCAAAATGTCGAAACTCTACGGTGATGGGCTAGCTTCGGGCAATGTAAATTTGGATTGTGTGGAATGAGGAATGTGTACGGATGTCAATCGAAAGCTACACAGCTAAGCTATAATTAGAATCTTTTAAACAATAAAATTATCCTTGAATATTAATATCAAAATGGACGTTAATCGTTCAAATTGTAAATTAATTTTTCAATATTCACAAAATAAACAGTCGTTTAAATATCTTATGTTTGTTTCATTCATTCCACAATTGAACATCAGGCCCAAGTATTCACGATTTTTGTCCTACATAACATTCCAATTTTTGTTCTAATAACTTTAAATCAATTTTACTAGACGTACAACAAGTTAACTTCCAAAATTCCATAGAAATTTTAACTAATCATGTGTATTGTCAAAAAAATACGGGAATTACAAATCCCTCTACACACACTTCTAGTTGAGATCACCAAAACAAATATGTAGCCTAGTTTAGATTTTAAATTGAATGTTCGCTTGGAAATAAAAATTTTAGTTAGATTTTTAAATCAAACCAAAGATTGTCGTGTAGAAAAGGCTGGTGCATGTTAAATCTGTCGTGGCCTGAAGTTTCCTCGTGGTGGTGTGGTGCGGAAGTTAGGGAGTGAAGTGTCGGCTCAAGTCTGACCGGTGTTCAAAATTACGAGTTGTTGTCCTAGATTTTTCCCTTCATGATGTATACCGGACAGCAGCCAATGGCTCGTTATGTTGCTCTAGTTGATGTAAATACAACTACCTACCTACCCTCTCATATGAGAGATATTTTCTTACAAGCTAGATGTAGGTGGCAGTAGTGTTTCTGCTGCGTATAAGTTTCCAGCACGTATTCCAAACGTGACGTCAATTGACTTTTATTTTTTTTAATTCTATTTCAACTCTTCGCCAATACAAATTGCAAAGAATTAATTCCGAACAGGTAATGCTAAATTGATCAAAACTAATTAGATCAAAGTTTCGATAAACCACTTTTTAAGGTAACCCCGATATGTATCATGCGAGATATTTCGAAATTGAAATCTATGAAGAAAATCCCCTTCTTTTCAAGTTCGTTTATTTTCATATCCTCAATTGAGAAAATAAATTAGTATAGAAATGAGAAACCATATAAATTATCCAACGTTTAACCAATGCATCATAAAAGGAAACAGCGACATTACAATTCGCGGAGGCTGAAAAGATCCTCATTTGAAAAGAGCATATCACGCAGGTGAAGTTCCCTCTCGCTCATTCAGCCAACAACACGAGATAAAGCGAACATTGTAAATCGGACGCAACTGACACGCGCTATCTGCGTTCCCTGTGGAATTAATCAACAAATGTCACAGAAAATCGAGACACCTGCGTTCCCCGGACACTGGTGTAATCAGTGGGATGTTACGCTTTCGATCACATTATTTAAATAGCGGGCGTTGATAGCGAGGTCGAGTTATTCTCATTTTACGGATGAATAGTTTGTCGTCCTTGTTGTCGGTTCTCTTTCGACTTTCCGTAAAGAAAGACAGGAATGGGAATCTGGTCTTTCGAAATTGAGAGCCGTGTGAGTTTTATCCGAAATTGAGAGTTGCTATGAAGTGATGAGCAGTGTTCTGCCTTATTTCAAAAAGTACTAGATAGGGACATTGAAGTGAACTAAGAAGGTCCTCTATACTAACGGTTTTCTTTCGACTTTCCGCCTTTTGAAATTGAGAGCTCATGAGAGTTTGTTTCAAAACTGAGAGTTGGTCTTGAAGTGAAACTCATCTATTTTCAATTCGACTACAGCAGGACATTGAAGGGAGATATTCTCTATGCTTTCGACTTTCAGTAAAGAAAGACTTTTGAAATTGAGAGCTCGTGTGAGTTTGTTTCGAAATTGAGAGTTGGTATGAAGTGAGGCTCGTCTACTTTTAAAAAGACTAGAGTGGGACATTGAAGGGAACTTTGAAGGTCCTCTATGCTGTAGGTTTCCTTTCGACTTTCCGTGAAGAAATACATTTGAAATTGAGGGGTCATGTGAGTTCGTTTCGATATTGAGAATATGAGATGAAGTGATAAGTAGTGCTCCATCTATTTTCAAATACTAGAGGGGGATATTGGAGGGAACTTAAAGGGTTGATAGTTCGAAACTCGATCCAATTGAAGGATGTCGGGAACGGGGAGGCTGATGCTTGTTAAATCTACCGTGAATTCAAATATTTTCACATCAGTGGGGGTTTTGAATTTTGAGAGCTAGGTGTCAGCTCTGGTGTTGTTGTCGTCACCTGACCGTGATTCAAATTGATCTCAGGCCTCTGCCAATAACCCATTGTGTTGCTCCAGTGCAACGTTGATTCAACTACCTATCTACTTTCATCATAAAGTATTATTTCCTTTTAAAAAAAATCCCGGAGCCCGGAAAATCTAAAGTCTTATTTTGTTGAAAACTTCTTGGATTGCATGATATAGACTAGGTGGGTTGATTGGAACAAAGAAATGGATTGAATACACACATTTGCTTGATTTCATTTATTTAATGTATGGTACAGAATGTCTGTCCATTTGTAAAATTTTATAAAAGACTGGGCAATAATATGAAGAATAACCAACTATGCGACCGACCGCGTGCCGCCTTTGAGCCGCTACCGTGACGCCCGTTTACGCTCGGCACATGTCATGGCTACCTTTTTGGATTCCCCAGAACTTCTTTTTTCGTTTGCAATACTTTTTCTATTCTCTTTGCTTATTGGCGAGATATTTGAAACATGACATTTTGACATTTTTCTGAAAGAATAGTGAAATTTTACAAATTTTCCGTACTTTGATTCCTTATGCTTATTCCAAATTGTCATATATATTTACTGTTAATATTTATTCTTATTCTGTAGTTAAATAAATACTAATTTCAGTGCACGTGCGACCACGCGCTGGCCATCTCAACTTGTAAACCATCTTGTTTATGGTTATGACATCATCAGAAATTTCCAGAATGTTATTTTAAATCTTTGTTATTTCCTCTATACGATGATATAGCTATATTTTCAAGATGTGTTAAATTATAAAAGTTATTAATAAAAGTTTGGTAGTCATAAGATCGTGACAATCGTTCTGTCGTAAAGACCTTTCTTGAAGACGTTCTCCGTCAAAGTATAATTGAGAAAATTTCCTCTACGTTTATCAATTGCATTTGTTTAAAATAATCTCTATAATACGATATTTTCTAGTTGTTATACTGAACGCAATTGAGTGTATAGCATTGCAGAGGGCGTAAAATAACTGCTTACTTATCGGTAATGTGTTATGATTGTTAAAAAATATATATTATCGTATTATTGCTAATAAATATTCTACATCATATAATGGAGGCTTTTGATCACAAGATGAAAAATTCACGATAAATCTATCAGTTACATTTCTTTAAAATAATTCCTTCAGTATACCGAATTCCATTGGGTGTTTCGAAATTGGTAGAATTACACGATTTAAAAAATTACCATTTGTACTAAGTGAATATAAAAATTATTGGAAAAGCCACCGCATAACATTGAAGAGCGTATAAAATACTAAGTATTTACTTATCGGTCATGTGTTATGATTATTCAAAGAAAATCATAATTTTATTTTTCTACTGAATATTCAATTTTAAATAATTGATGTTTACTCATAGACGATTTCTTATGCATCTTCCCTCTAAGTACTTCTGCTTAACATGTAGTAATCACTCTTTACTTAACGTACTGTTATAATTTTTTTTAAATAAACATCTCTGTACGATTGCTCCATCAATACTCTATTTTATATAATCTAGACTCTTAGACGTAGTAATCCCTGTTTACGAAGCGTACTGTTATCAGTTTTATAAAATAAACATCACTGTATTATTGCTAATGAGTATTCTATTTACTATACGCGAGGTTGTTGCACGTACAGTAAATTTCTTTTGCATCTTTCCTTCTAAGTACTTTCTGCCTAGCATGTAGCAATCACGTTTACGTAACGTACTGTTTTAATTTTTATAGTAAAAATGTTTGTATTATTACCAATGAATATTCTATTTAATATACTCGAGGTTGTGGAACACATAGGCGCTTTATTTTGCATCTTTCCTTCTAAGTACTTTCTGCCTAACCTATAGAAATCACGTTTACTTAATGTGTACTCTCTTATCATTTTAAAAAATAAACATCACTGTACTATTGCTAATGAATACTCTATTTCACATAATCTAGATTCTTACACATATCAATAATTGTTTACTTAACGTATTGTTATCATTTTTATAAAATAAATAGCATCGTATTTTTGCAAATGAATATTCCATTTCATATAATCGAGGCGTTTAGTCATAGACAATTTCCTAACATGTAGCAACCACTGTTTACTTGCAGTACTGTTGTTCTTTTTATAAAATAAAGACATCATTGTTTTGATGTAGGTGAATATTCTATTTTATATAATCGAGACTCTCACTCATAAATTATTTACCCCATGTACATCTTTCCTAAGTAAAAATATAATGAAAAATTCAAACTACATATACGCGTATCAATTGCATTTCTTAAAATAATATCATCTATACGATATTCTATCGCAACTAAACGACATTTGGTGTTCCGAAATTCTTAAAATTAGATTATTTAAAAAATGCACCACCAGTACATAAGTGAATAAAAAATGGCGTTAAATATTAATTTAACTGCCTCCATAACTCTAGCCTCTTTAAACTGGAAGTCTAATACACCAAAAAATGCTCTACCTTTATTTAAAATAAAATTCATAATTTATTCAATGCTCACCTGGAGTCAGCTTATACGTGCTCGGAGTTTATTTTGATAAAACTTTAATGTGTTGGAGACAATGTAAATGTGTTTCTCAGAAGGAATACATACTTCTCAGGGAAAAACTTGTTAGAAGATGGGGAAATGAGCTTAGGTGTTATGATGGTAGGATAAGTGTAATTGAAACGAAGATACGTGCACTCTCTGGGTTAAAAATTTCCTGAACAAAGCTGTTGCATTCGGTTTTAAAGCCTCTTAATAAAGAAGTTTTGTTTTGAAAATAAACACGTATTTTTCATTAATAAATGGCATTATAGTATACTAAAACGTATGTATGACTGTGCTAAGATTTAAAATGTGCTGATTCTGACTCTAATAGCACATTTCATTACCAGTGGTGTGGTAATACACAACAGTTAAATTATAACTGTTTTACTAGTAATGCATTGCTACATGACTAGTATTGCGTTATTCAGGTTAATTTAGGTATTGTTATGTTACTGTATTACACCAGTATGTTACATTAATCAGACTGTTTGATTACTACCTTATCATCTTATTACATTACTACATCACGAATCTGAGAGAATGATACTTAACAGGTGATGCATTACTATATTGCTAGAGGTACATTGATATACATTTATAGTAATGGGTTACTAGGGATTTGTTACTACATTTCTCTGTTCTGTCGCGTTACTACATTACTCCTGTCTGCCACATTACAACATTAGTGGTTATACATTACGCTATAACTAGCGCGTTGCGCTACTACTTTGACCAAGTTAATTACTTCACTATATTACACTATTCATATACATAACTACTATACATTACCAGATGCTTACCTCGACAGTGTAACCTTACTGCATCACTTGTTTGTTATTCCAATACATAACTGATGGTGCATTACAAGATTGTTAGTGTTACATTCATACATTTACAGTAATGTGTTATTTGTAATTCGTTATTCCAATACCTTGCACTGTCACATTACTGTATTATACCAATCATTACATTACCATTATTACATTACAACATTACTAATGATTTATTGCTATGATATCTCAGGTATTTGCATTACTGCGTTGTACAATTCTAATACACTACTTCATTACTAACGGTGCATTACTACATTATGCATAACTGGAAATGCATTCCTATATTTTCAGTGATACATTACTACATTTCAAGCGAGGCTTCATTACTATATATCTCTGTACTGTAACGTTATTACATTATAACAATCTGTTATATTATTATTTTATGACAGTCTATTGCATAAGAGGTTATACATTACTACGTTATTACTAGCAACTGTGTTACTATGTTGAACAAGTCTTACTATATTAGCCCAGTCTGTTAGATAACTGTCTTTACCAAACAGTTACATTCTTGCAGTTTACTACATCATTACACCCCGCGTTTGTTACATTACATTATGACTCCATTAATTGACTGAATTGCATATCTCTTCATAATTGTTACTAGTTCTTTCGTAATTCGCGTTATGAAACTAATACTTTTTTTATTTAAAAAAGAATGCGTAAAACATTGAGCAAATATATTATTTGTGTACATTTATATTAGCTTTCAATAACCTTTTTCATACTATTGTGGCTTTTCTTTTGATTTTATGTTTACTTAAATATTTTATCAAAATTTTAATGTTGGTCTAGCTGTGGTAATCTGATATTTTGAAATCTATTTTAATTTAACTTTATTTTGTCTTGAGTTTGACGCAGCTTATTCATTTTTGCATCTTGCTCCATTAAACCTAAGCTAACCAGACCAATCAAGAACAAGCACTCATTCAAGCTCGAAGCTTTATATAAAGCTTTAAAGAAAAGAACATTCGGTTTATATGATGGTTTAGTTGGGTTTTATGGCACAAAGGTCATGTTAAACCAAGCTCGGCAAGCAATGTCACATAAATGGTTTTAGTTTATTGAGTTTTATAGCACACAATCCGTATTAAGCCAATCTCAGCAAGCAATTTCATGTAAATGGTTTTGGTTTATTGAGTTTTATATCACATGGAAATATTAAACCAACCAAGATAATCAATATTAAGTATATGGTTTGAGTTTATTGAGTTTTACAGCACACGCGCGCGCGCGCGCGCGAGCCATATTAAGTCAACCTTAGTCAGGCAATATCAAGTACAGTAGAACCACATTATAACGAACTAATAGGAGCTTCAGGTTGTCCGTTTTAATGAAAGTCCGGTGTATAGCAAATAATTCGTATAGGGGTGTGATGCAACAGGGTGTGCATCAATGAAAATATAGTAGTTAGCTATAAAAAGTGTTTATTATACATCAAATAAAAAACAGTCTTCAACATAGGTTGAATTTGAAAAGATGTGTACACATACACACACTGTAATAATCCTTAAAACAAGAAGGTTGTTGATTGCTGTTGTTGGTTGTTGATAGCTGATCATTTTGATTGCTTACATTCATTGGTTTGTAAAAATAATTTTCTTTCTGCGTCGTTTGTTTGTTGCTTATTTCTTCAGTTAATAACTGACGCGCGAGGTGCCGTAAGTGTTCATAATGTGCTAACACATTTTCATTTGCCGATTGTTCAACATATTAAATAACAAAATTAAAATGGTCTTGCTTACATTCATTGGTTTGTAAAAATAATTTTATTTCTGCGTCGTTTGTTTGTTGCTTATTTCTTCAGTTAATAACTGACGCGCGAGGTGCCGTAAGTGTTCATAATGTGCTAACACATTTTCATTTGCCGATTGTTCAACATATTAAATAACAAAATTAAAATGGTCTTGCTTACATTCATTGGTTTGTAAAAATAATTTTATTTCTGCGTCGTTTGTTTGTTGCTTATTTCTTCAGTTAATAACTGACGCGCGAGGTGCCGTAAGTGTTCATAATGTGCTAACACATTTTCATTTGCCGATTGTTCAACATATTAAATAACAAAATTAAAATGGTCTTCCACTTTACTCACTGTCCGTTATAAGTGGCGTAAGTTATAATGAGGTTCTACTGTAAATGATCTTTGGTTTACTGTGTTTTATAGCATAAGGGCCATATTAAGCCAACTTGAGTCAAAAAATGTCAAGTAAATGGTTTTGGCTTGTTGATTTATCTAGCACAATGGTCATATCTAGAACCAACCTGCGTCAAGTAATCCCAAGTACATAGTTTTGGTCATATCTGACCAGGTTGGGCTAGTATTTTCCAACAAGTTATTAACACACAAAAAGAAACTTCTACTGATTCAGAAGACAGAAACACACCCATTGAAAGTTACGGGAATCAATCGTACGGGGCACACAACTCATCGGTTGTAAGTAGCGCAGACGACAAACGCACTGATTCAAGGTAATTTCCTGGGTTTATAAATAATTTGGATCATCAAGGCTCTACTGTAATAGCAGTTTTATGTACAGTAGAACTCCATTACCTGGTCTCCAGTTATCCGGATCGTTAATTATCTGGATCACTTTGCGAAAAAAAGAAATCAGCAATGTAAGCATTTTAAAAGTTTCATATCGGTGAATGATAAAAACGAAGTGTCAGTTGAGGACATAAGAAACATAATAGTGAAAATTCCTGGATGTTGCGAGTTCAGCACAAAGTACGTAGGAGAGTGGATTGTGTGTGATTCTTTGCTCTCACCCTCTCCAAATTCTCAGTGACGATGAACTCATTCAAAGTGTGAGAGAAGAATTCATTGATGACCAGGAAGATGACGATGACATTGCTAAGCAACCGTCAGCTAGTAATGCATTTGAGTGCTTTGACACAGCGCTAAAATGGATAGAGCATCAACCTGAGTGCAACCATCTACAGCTACTCACAGTCCAGCCCATCGAGATTTGGCTGCACGGAAACGAGTAAAGAAAGCGGAAATGATTTTAACCGATATGTTCAAATAACGATACATTTTAATACAGTATGTACAGGGTGGCCCAGCGGGTAGTGTTTGAAACGAATCAAAATTTTAAAGTATATAGGAGAGATAAAAAGATTTTAATGATATATATTGAAATTAATTAGTAGGCAATTAATCATAAAGAGGTTCGAAGTGACCACCTTCTTTAACAAAGACAGCAGTGAGGCGTTTCTGGAATCCATTCATCACGCGTGAGCAGAGTTCGAAGTCAATCGTGTCGACTGCAGTTGCAACAAAAGTTTTCAGTTCAGGAAAAGTCTTAGAACTTTTTTGCCACGCTCTGCTCTTTAAATAACCCCACAATAAGAAATCTCAAGGATTTAAATCCGGGGAATAGAGCGGCCATTCAATACCATCTTGGAATTGCAATGGGTAATCCAACTCAATGATTCGATCTTAAAAATGCTCATTGAGCATTGAAAACTTCCGCCGTACGATGTGGTCTTACAACATCCTTCTTAAACCAATGACCATGGACCAAGTCATTACCGTGAAGAAAAGGAATGAATTCCCCGTCCAGAAACTGTCTATATTTTGCAGCGTTTAGTGTGTTGTCGAGTAAAACTGGGCCATACACACCATGGGAGGATATTGTGCACCACACAAGAAATTTCTTCTGGTAGAGGCTTCGGACAACTGTCATTTCAGGCCTTTCTCTGCCCCAGAAGTGATAATTTTGTTTGTTCAGATGGCCATCCAAACTGATGTAGGCTGCTTCATTGGAGATCCAAATGTTCTTTGCATCGATTTCATGTGAATGAAGTTTGTCAAGCAGTATCTGAGCAAATGCAGTCCGCCTTTCGTTATGGTCTTCGTTTAGGGTTGAGTAACTTGAATTTTGTGAGGTGACATTTCAAGCTGTCTCATTATTCGCTAAAGTTAAATTCGCTTTATTCCCAGACTTTATGCTGCTCTCCTTACAGAGTGAGTCGGATTAGCAGCAAACAAATCGTCAACTCGCTCTTTTGCTTCGTCTGTGACTACAGAATTAGTGGCCGTGGCCTTTGCTTTTTTATTGTCTTGCACCTATCCAGTGCGCTTGAACATGTCATACAGCCTAAAGAGGACTGAAACACATTCTTGAAAACAAACGTGGAGTGGTAAAACATTTTGAAAACTCTAAAAATGGCTTACCTTCTCATAGTCCTTTTGTGCGGACAGTTTTTGTTGCGAAACTCCTCCTGCCATGCCCATTGCACTGCCTTAACATTTTCATACCACTTGGCCATTTCGAGCACAACAAACACTCGAACACCTATTGAATAATTATTCGTTTTCTCCAGTGAAAATCACTACTTAACAATACGCTTAAACTCACCTCTCGCTAACGAAACACACACCAATACAATTGACCGCTCTAATGATGATGCGCCCCAAGTTTGCTCTCACTTGCTGGCAGCTAAAGCCATATATTAGACTTTTTTTCAAACACTACCCGTTGGCCACCCTTTAAGTACAAAATGTAAACAAAATTGTTTCCTTAGTCATTAAATTACATTACATACTAAAGAAAAATTCGTTTTGTCACTAAGAAATAACCATTTTTTCGTGAATTATCCAATTATACGGATGGGGTCTGGTCCCAATTTATCCGGATGATTGGAGTTCTACTGTACTTTTATCAGCGTTTTTTACTTCACTTGCTCAAACGAATACACATGAGAACATAATTGAGTTCGCTATGAATTATATTTAAACACCGTACTGTATGTGTGTGGGTAATATTCACAAGCACAACCACCATATCGAATATGCTTTACTTTTCAGCTATGTACAGTCATACCTTTATCATCCTTTGGATCAAAAATAGATTGAAAAATACATTACAACATAACAGAGGTGTCTTCCAAACAGCCACTATGGATATTAACTAGCATTGGGCTGAAATTCAAATTTCTTTGATGCAGCCTATATTAGAAGATACATCCAGGATGTATGGAATTTAATATAAATATTAATCTTAAATAATCAGGAGACAGTATTCTGCATTTAATTTCCAATATGTCTGGATTATCGACTATATAAATGTCACCCAAGACAATTTAAAGGGACAGAGTACATTCAATCACATTATTATCTTGCACAAAATATCGAAAATAATTTAATGTACTATAGCATGGTGAACCGTTAACACATATAGGCGAAATAAAAATTTGTGATTTCATTTTACAATAGGAGGAAGGTAGGTATTTTAATTACGTCACACTTTAGCAACAAAGCAGGCTATTGGTGACTTACAATGGGGTGAATTGCCTCTTTCTTTCAAATATAAGAATTGTAATTAATAGTAATTAATAAGAATAGGCATAATTTAAAGTTGTTTATCTTGTGCTTGGCGCAACTTGGCGAAGTATATTCCTTGTACCATAAAACCCAAACAGTCAACTTAATTTTATATAACCCTTGTTTACTAATGTCAATGTCTCGTATATTTTACAGGTGGAAGTACAGTTACAAAGACCCCAGAGAATATCTTTCTTCAAGAGCCTGAAGCAAGGAGGACATCTGAAATGTCTTCTGCTGACGGCGCTGATCGTCGGCTGTGCAGCGGTCATCGTGTGGTGCCGGGTAGCGCAGGTCAGCCGCCTTGTCATCAACTTCCACAACTTTCCAGTCAGCAGCAGAGAAAAGACCAGCCCCTGTGACGAAGGTTACGTGTACATCCCGGTGGCGTTCATGGTGATGCTGTACCTGGTCTACTTGGTGGAGTGCTGGCACTGCTCAACCCGACTGGAGCTGACCTATAAAGTGGACGTGAATGATGTGGGCCAGTACATTGAACAGATGCGAGAATCTCAACCGATCATATGGTGGAAGGCGATATCCTACCACTACATACGGCGTTCAAGACAGGTATTTTTGGCTAATCTTTTTCACATAAATCATGGTTGATTTAGGTATTAATGGCACATGGTCCACATTTGACCTAGCAACGCCAAACAGAAGGCAGACAACTCCATTAATGGACATACACTCTCATAAGGAAAGTTTTACTGACTAAGAATCGAGAAATACGCCATGGTAAGTTGAAGGAAGGAATCGAATCTGTTACCAAACACAGGTCATTGACGCAGGTTAACCACCTGGTCCTCAATAGCCACAACTTCCCTAAATTTATCGTGAGTGAGATTAGTGATTTTATATCTTATGACAGGATAGGTACGAGAATGCGAGTTTTTACAGAGTGGCGATAAAAATGTGGAAATCACCAAATTTTATGTCGCGTGGACCAATTAGACGATGAATTAGCGGATGGTCGTTTCTGCATTCCCGTGAGTCAGTCAGACGATAAATCAGTGTATGGTCGTTTCTGTCTTCCTGTGGACCAATCAGACGATGAATCAGTGAATGGTCGTTACTGCCTTCCCATAGACAAATCAGATGACGAATATTCATTACCTCACGGAAGTCCTTCCCTGGTCACTTTATCCTGGACAAGGTTACCCATTGTTCACTCAATTCTTATATTTCCTCTTTGAGGAAAACCCACTGAGCCATGTCTACAAAACATACCTCATGAAAACAATTAAAAAACGACTCCGTTTTTGGGAAGCGGCATTTAGTAAAGCAGAATTATTTAACCTACGACCTCATATTCACACTGGCGTGGTGTGGAACTTTGGAGAGCGGAATGCCAAGTTCGATTCCTGTAATCTGCCTCCGATACTTCCCGGCCCGAATACTTTACCAATAACCCGTTGGCTTGTTTCCATGAAATATAAATTCAACGACCAAACTATTTTTCGTGTATCTGTAAAACTTCCCTTATGTGTGTATGCCCATCAGTTTACGTGTTCTGTCTTGTTTTGGGGGAAGCTTGGCTAACCATGATCGTTGCGTTAAAGAACAAAGCAACCACTTTTGTACACTAAAGTATATCAAAAAATAAAATGGATGTATTCCTTTCTTCAGGGGCTGTAAAATTTTGTGTATGTCCATTTACTAGAGGTTTTTGTGCTGTTTGGCCAAACATGGCTTTTGCGCCTTAGAAACCAAATCCAAGCAACCAAAAAATTTTCAAAAAATATGATGTTTCAACTATATTTTCTTTTTATGGACTTTGGGGCATAGATGCATTTTTATTGGACAATTTTTAAGTCCTCAAAATCCTAGCATTAATAAATAGCGACGTAAAAAATCCACCAAATGTCGTTCGTGAAATCCAATTTGAAGCCAACATCTCCATGTCGCTTCGGTGAACAACTGTTGATCCGTTGAAAGCTTAAATAAAATTTACTCCAAGCTGAGTTCGCCCCGATATTGATTTAAATCAAGCCCATCAACTCTCGAAGTGGACGGATAAAATGGAGCATTGACAGCAATAGAATGTTAACGAATGTTAAACTTGGGGAAAATAAAGTTTAATTCATTTCGATACAATACCATCTAAATTGCAGTGCATGATTGGATGGATACACTTCAATTACCAGTCACTAAGCCACACATATTGGAATGAATTAGCGAGCTAATTGCATCCATTGCTTAATGAGCCGGATCTTCTGGCCGTTCAACATTTCCAAATTCAGAATCAAATTATATTTATTCACTACACCGTTACAAAACGCATGGAGTGCAAGGGCTTTAAATTTATTTTACACCTGGAGAATTTAAATTTATTGTCGAATTAGAGAAAAAACTCTTTAACACTTTAAATGGCTTCGACGAGATATCTCGTCCATAATTGGGCCTCGGTAGCCAAGTTAGAAGAGGATTAATAACTGGAGGGTTGCGAGTTCGAAACTCGTGGTGTGGCAGTTTGGAGTGCAAGCTCAGGTGTTATTCTAGTCGGTTGACCATGGCTCATAATTATGATACAAGGAGTTGTCCTTGACTCTTTCCCTACGGGATTGATCCCGGACAGTCACCAATAGTTTATTGTGGTGCACCAGTGTGAATTAATTAACTATTTACCTCATCCGAGATTTGTGCAATTTTGCTATCTCGCCCGACAAGATTTGGTCCGTTTTACCGATGACGAGATACCTCGTCGAGACAAAACTGCCCTATTACTCCAGAGGAAATGATGATAAAGGTAGAAAAAACAAATTGCACTTAGCCGAGAGCTTACGGCAGTTTTGAGTAGCTTTTTATAACACTACAGGGCTGTTTTCGAAGCGATGATAAAAAACAAGAAGGTAAATGGACAAATAAACGAATTTTGCAGTACAACCATTGAACCATTGTATAGGTCAGAAACAAATATTATAAGCATTTTAATACTTCTAATATATAGAAAGTAAACAAATCTAATGCTTGGCTACTTTTTACAATGCCTTTAACATGACAAAGGGCAAACAAATGGTTGATTTTGAAGTAACACTCAATGGTTGATCCGACATTGCTCTTAACCATGGAGAAAATATAAAAGTAGAGTTGGTCTTTACATATTATGTAATGTTAAACACACATCCTTCCAAATAAATCTTTCCAAATAAAATCTTTCCAAGGACTCCATTCTAAGGAATGGACCGACGGAATACTTCCAAATGGTTCATTTCAAAGGAAACGAGCAATAGAATAATTCCATTGGATTAGTTTCTAAGTGAAGGGGAAATAGAATTTTTCCAAAGAAATCTGTTGTCTAAGTAAAGGACCAACGAAATTTTCCAAAGAAAATAGCATTAGAATACAGCCAAAAGATTGTATTCTAACATCACATGTGTGACAGGATCATGTGAACAAAAGTAGTTCTTGTCCCTTAGACTAGGCCGGGAGGAAGCGAACGTTTATAATGATTGGTCCAAGAGAAGGAAGAAGACGCCTAACCATTGATTCTGATTGGTCCCATAGGATATTAGTAGACCGCCTATTTCACCATTTTTCTCGCCACTATTGAAATACGCATTTACGCATCTACCGTGTTACACGATGTAAAATCGCCAAACAAGGCGATGGAATTCCCAATCAACTAACCTAAACAATTTTTCACAGAGCGGTCACGCGACTACAAGTCAATATGTTGAGCACGTTTTTTGAAGCTCCACTCAGTCTACTTATCATTAGCTTCTATTTTCCTAACAGCAATATTTATCAATATCCATGCGCTTACAAATCGAGATTCGAACCCGTGACTTAATGGGTTGGGGGGGGGGGTTGAAGTTTTGACTCAAGGTCAATATTTGGCCAAGCTGCGCCTAGCACAAGATAGACAACATCGAGTAATGTACATACACGCACGATGAATGCTTTACTGATACAAAAAAGAGACTAATGCACTCGGGGAGGTAATTGGTAATTTTTAGTTAACGTCGTACTAGAGCAACACAACGGGCTATTGACGACGGTCCGGGATCAGTCCCTTAAGGGAAAGCTCCGAGGACAACACCTCGTAATTTTGAACCACGGTCAGATGACGAAGCAACATCTGAGCTGGCACCCCACTCTCCAAACTTCCACGCCAACCCAACGTGAGGACTTTCGGCCACGACAGATTTAAGGTGCACCAGCCGCCTCTACACCATACGTTTACAAACATCCATGCCCGGACCCGGATTCGAACCAGCACTCGGGGAGGAATCGAACCTACGCCACCTATAACTCGCAGGTTTCTTGGGTAATGAGATAAACGTACTAAACAACTATGGGGCCCATACTGTGAAAATGATCAAAAGATGATTAAAACTGCAAAGGGAGTAGATACTAACACTGGTTCCGAAATGACACCTTGGATGTTCTAGTGCTAAAACAATGGAGTCTTAACTTTATTAAGTTAAATTTTACCCTCTTATGGGTTAACAAGCATAATTCCTCTTTGCAAACTGCTATCTTCACTTCGTGACTTCTAACCGGTTTTTCCTCTTTTGAACAAATGAATCTGAAAAGGATCATATTCTAAGGAAATGAGAACTAGAATCGTTTCATTCTGTTCTACGGAAATGAGCAATCGAATCATTCCAAAGGATTCTATTACAAAAATAGTACCAAAGGAATCTCTTCAAAGGTTTCACTTCAAAGGAAAAAAGCAACAGAATTATTTGAAAGGATTATATTCTAAGTAGAGATAGAATCTTTCCCAAGAATTCTAGACAAATAGAAGAGTAATAGAATATTTCCAGAAGATTATATTTTAATAAAAGGAGAACTAGAATCTTTCCAAAGGATTCTATTATAAGAAAAGAGCCAATGGAATATTTCTAAGAAGTTCACTTTCAAGGAAAGGAGCAATAAAATTTTTCCAAAGGATTCCATTCTAAGAAAAGGACCAAGGAATATTTTCAAATGTTTCACATCAAAATAAAGAAGCAATATAATAACCCCACATGATTATATTCTGTGGAAAGTTGTAATAGAATCTTTCCAAAGTATTCTATTCTAAGGAAAAGACCAACTGAATTCTCCAAGGAAAAGAGCAAGAGATTAAATCTACAGGAATATATTCTATGGAAAAAGAGGACTAGAATATATCCAAGGTATTTTATTCAAAGAAAAGGACCCATGAAATTAATTTAAGGGTTGAAAGAATCCATGGATTGTTTCACCCAATATATGTGGATATTGGGTCACCCATTAGATGTGGTCCTCAGGTGCAATAAGCAATACCATACATCTCGAAAAATTCGTGACATTCAGAGAGTTAAAAGTACCTTGAATAAATTATAATATAATAATTATAATATGAGGGTCGGTTGATAAGTAATGCACAGTCGCATGTAACGAGGAAACAAAACACCGTACTGCCCGACGCATGCTGTCATCTTACATAGCTACATTTTCGTTCTACAAATGTTCCAAGGGTCGTTGATCCACTTCCTCTCATTTTCTGTCAATTGCCATTGTTATGGAGTCGAGTATGCCAGCTATGTCAACGTGTCTAAAACAACGTGCAGTGATTGAATTCTTGACAGCGTAAAAAGGAAAGAAATCTATTGACAATCATCGTGACTAAAAGCTGTTTATAGTGATGAAACTACAGAAGAAAAGGGCAGCGCATGGAATACCGGCACTATGGTTCGCCACAATTTAAAAATTCAATACACAACCCTCTGCAAATAAAGTTTTTTGACAGTTTTCTGAGGTGCCAAACATGGTTGCGTGATTTACTACCTGAAAGCTGGGTTGGCCGTGAAATGTGTGTGTTACAAAGAGACGTTAAAACACATTACAAGACGTGTATGTTGTGTTAGACAGTCCACGGAGCCGATAATTTGGCTACAAAATAATATTCGGCCACACACATCTCGGGCAAACGCCGAGGCTCTTGTAAACTTGAAATTTAAACACATTCCACACCCTTCATACTCACCAAAATTGGAGCCCTGCAATTTTCACTTTATTCTGCATTTAAAGATGGATCGTAAGGGTATTTATTCATTTCCCCACAGATGATGAATTGAAAGACGCTGTGAGGTCGTGGATCAAGGAAAGACGACCGGCATTCTTCACTGACGGGATGAGACAACTGGATCACCGTTGGTAGAAATGTGAAGTTGTAAATGGTGACTACATGGGAAAATAAATCCAAGATTTTGTAGCATTTAAATGTACTTTTATACTCATATGTGTTTCATTTGATTACCCCTTTTCATTTGCGAGCTACTTGCGACTGTGCATTACTTATCAGCCGGCCCTCTTGTATAATGTCGCCAGTAAATAATCGCTCTTCTATAGTGATGTTTTGGTGTCGGCGATTTTCGCTATCTTACAAAGGGCATACCATAAAAACTGAGAATGAATTTTTACGCAGTAGCAACACCGTGAAACTAAAAAATAAAAGTGCAGGCGATTTTTTTCAAACTATTAACTGAACAATTATAAATAATTCTAAAAGAACCAGACGATTTTATTTTCCTATTTTCGTGCTTGTTTAAAGAACTGTTTTTATTTGCCCTGTACAGAAATGGAGGTGAGTGATACAAAGTTAAAAAACGAAATGCGTTCTGCCATAAAATTTTGCAATCGTTTGCGCAAAACATCTCCAGAAACAGTTGAGTAATGAAAGAAGCTTACAAAGACAAACGTTTTGGTGAGTCTACGATTTTTAGATTGCATTGTGATTTCAAAAAAGGACGTTTTGTCTGCAGAACTGGCTCCTGAGCTTGGCCGACCAGAAAGTGCTGTGAATGATCAAAATGTTAACACTGTGTGGGCAATCTTGCAAGAAAATCGACGAATAACATGTGAGGAGATAGCGCCATAAACTAACATTTCGAAAACGTCGATATTTCGCATTCTACGCAACAATTTACAGCTTCGCCATGTTTGTTCCAGATGGATCCCTCATCACCTTACTAAAGAACAAATGCTAACAAGAAGTCACCAATGTTGTTAGTGGAAACAGATGCTTCAAAATGATCCGAATTTCCTAAAGACTGTAATAACAGGTGATGAAACTTGGGTGTATCATTTTGATCCCCTTACCAGGTCCGCAACAAGCGTATGGAAACACACTGATTCTCCGCCTCCGAAAAAAATCCGGCAAACCAAATCTGCTGGAAAGGTCATGATGATTATTTTCTTTGATCATAAAGGTGTAATCTATCAGCATACTGTGCCTCCAAAAACTACTGTGAATGGTGAATATTATATTTCAGTTTTGAAAATTTTGCGACAACACATATCGACGCAACGCATGTCGCTACTTCTGTTCAGCAATATCTTAGTAAATGCAATATTAAAATCATGCGACATCCCCCTTACAGTCCAGATCTCGCACCATGCGATTCTGGCTGTTTCCGACGTTGAAGGAGAAGCTCCGTGATAGAAAATTTAATACAAATCTGAAGTTATTTCAGCAGTGCAGGGTTCTTTGAAAAAGCTCCCAAAAAAAAGGCTTCTCTACTTGTTTTGAAAAGTGGCTTGAACTATGGGACCGTTGCATATCATCTGTGGGAAGGTAGTTTGAAAAAGAATGATGTATTTTTTTCTGTAAATATATTTCTTGATTTTTTATGATTTTACTCACAGTTTTTATAGAACGCTTTTTGTTTAACCAGTTTTTAAATATTTCTTATTTCAGATAAAAACCACCCTACAGTCAATTATCTAAGGTGCGCTTCAAGTATTTTCGCACACAGGTGAACTACTTATTAATAAATTACACAAGGAATAAATACTTTAACGAAAATTAAAAGTATTTAAAATATGCAATTAGGTTTTGAAATCTTTAGTTTTATTCTAAGGGAAGAATGCAGAAAAAAAACTTTTCACGTTTATTCTGAACAATAGTTTTTTTTCTGTCGTAAACTTCTTTTAATTTATTCTTTCCACAGGTTGACAACATCGGTTTTAAAGTAGAGGCTTTAGATTTCCAAACGTAACATTTTCGTTGCAGATAGCGCTTCTGAATCACAATGGCTCGAGAAATACGTTTACAGTTGCTCCCAAAATTGAGTATAGAATAAAAGATTAAAAGATTTCTTTAAATGTCCAAAACTCTGTTATATTATACTAAAACAAAACTCCGTAATATTAAACTAAAACAAAACTCAGTAATATAAAATTCAAGTAGAAAATTATTGAGTTTGGACTTAATTTTAATAGAATGTCCGAAGTAAACGTTCAAAAACGTATAAGGCTGAAAAAAAATTCTATATTCGCTATGATATTGTTAAGATTTACAAAATTATGTCTCAAAATTAAGTATAGATCATTAATCTTAAATATAAGAAGCTGAGCAGTGATATTGCCTTAAAAAAGGATAGCGCCAAGTAATCATTTTATTGTTCTGAGTGTTTGGTGTAGTGTGTATCGTATTTCCTAGTAAAAGCGATGTAACATCGTGTAATAGGTTAGGTATGTGAAGGTGCATTTCAATAGAGTGACGACAAAAGTGATGAAGTTCCCAAAGTCTACTACTATCAGATTATGAATCAAAGGATATGCTTCTATCCCGTCTCGTGAACAAATCATATTATGAATGTTTGGTTCCCCTTCAGCATACGAAAAAAGTCTTGAATCACGTTACTACTAGTTTTGGTCACTTCATCCTGGACACATAAAAAGGTTACCAAAGGATAGCGCCAAGTAATCATGTTATTGTTCTGAGTGTTTGGTGTAGTGTGTATCGTATTTCCTAGTAAAAGCGATGTAACATCGTGTAATAGGTTAGGTATGTGAAGGTGCATTTCAATAGAGTGACGACAAAAGTGATGAAGTTCCCAAAGTCTACTACTATCAGATTATGAATCAAAGGATATGCTTCTATCCCGTCTCGTGAACAAATCATATTATGAATGTTTGGTTCCCCTTCAGCATACGAAAAAAGTCTTGAATCACGTTACTACTAGTTTTGGTCACTTCATCCTGGACACATAAAAAGGTTACCATTGCTCCATTACTTTCATTCTTCCTGTTTGGTATAGACCCGGAATATTTCTTACAGAAACACAATATAAACGTATACAATACCAACTCATACACATGAATTCTATTCAGTGATTGTATAAGGTCGTATTCTGGCTGCAGAGATACTCTGGTTCAATTCTCGGTCGTGTACAAGGGGGCTGGTGCAAGTTAAATATATAGTGTCCTCGTGTTGGCGTTGTTTTTGCAGTGTGGAGAGTGTAGTAACAGCTCAGGTACCAGTCGGGTTCAAAATAACATCGTGTTGTCCTCTTGTGGATTGATTCCGAAACGTCGCCAATACCCCGTTGTGTTGCTGCAGTGCGGCTTTAACTGATTACCATAACACCATTTGGCTGGAGAGGTTGGAAAGTTAGTTACTGTTGGTAAAATAATGGAAAATCTATATTTTTGGTTCTATTTGTTTAAGTGCTTAAAAATTGCATTTAGAGTTAAAGGTTTTTGCTTATAATGTCTCTACAGAGAGAGAGAAGAGGTACATAACAAATGCAGTTTAAGTTTCAATACCACCTGAAACAGTATCTATACATCCCATAGTAACCTCAGGACCTCAATGGGATTGAGAACTTGTGATCCTCATAAGTAAAAGCGGCGATGAGTTTGAGCACAGAACGTAAAAATTCCTGTATGAGAGAAACGGACAAAAATATTTTTAAAAGAACACAAATTATTCTTATTTTAATGCCTCTTTGCTCAGAAGCTCTTCCACATTAAAAATATGTGCCAAAAACTTTATTTTAGGATTGAATTGCGTTTTGGTGTGAAACAGGCTGGTTCTATCCTCAGCTTTGTAACAGCATATAAACAAAAAAAAAACCTTTAAAAAAGTTATTGCGAATTTTAAATTGCTGTTCAACCTGAATAGGCAAAAGGGAATGCATTGAAAGTTTCGGAATATGAAAATAAAACTACTAAACTTTTTAGAAGCATAAGGTCAATCATCATTTTGTGATTTTTTAAACAAGTGATAAAAATCTTTCAAAAACATTTTTTGTCAAAACTGGCTCAGTTGAACCTTTAAATGTTCTTAAGCATAGCTTTTCAGGTTCATCGTTTGACAAGCAAAATACCCGACCTTGCTCGGTTTGAATTGGTTTACTCTAGATTGAAGAGATAATCAAAATATATAATGACATACGTTTTTTGTAGAATAAAAATGTATTTGAACACCTTTCGCCAACCTTATAATTTACTTTGGACACAAATTCTATACATGTACATCCATTCATGTAATACATTTCACACACATCGTACCCTTGCTATATGACAAAGCTACAAAATGAAGCTAAGGTTACTACTATAAAAGACGATTTTGAGGGAGATTTGGAATTCACTTTCTCGAGTTCTTTTCATGTACAAATCAATTAATAAAAATTACGATTTACGGCGAATGCTCTCGCACTCATAATCAACAAAACAATATTTTTTTACCTGTAGCACTCTTGCATGCGACATTGTGAAATAAAACAAAATAAAAGATGTCGGAAAAAATTGTTCTAAAGACATTATTTTGTTATTCATTTTTATCTCTTGATCTCGCACAGTTGCCACAACTTACAACTAAAAGGGCACAAAATTTAGAAATGTGGAATTAATTCAGAGCGAAAGAAACAGAAAATATCACTTGAAAGAATCTTGTTCATTCCCGTTCGTTGAAAAATATCGTCTGTCCCAAATATTCGGAAATCGTTTTCATTGCGCAAAGAACAAAAATAAGACTTGAAATAAATGAAATATTATAGCTGAAATTCCATAAAAAAATTATTATTTGAAGAATAGTTACTTTTTCAGCAGTACTGGTAAAGCAATCGAAAAGTAATCGTAATATTCAATATACATTCCAATTTTTCCAAAACTACCAAATTATGGTTGATTTAAGTATACTTACTCAGGTGTTTTAGCATGAAACTCAACTAAATATAACAATAAAGAAATGTTTAATATTGTATTCACTAAACTAATAAATAATGTATAAAATAAAACACATTGAAATCAAATATCTGGAATAAAATTCATGTGATGTCTACACAAACACAAAATCGAACATAGAACAGAAAGACGGACAGACAGACTTTCGCAACCAATTCCACTCACTAAATGAAGATAAGTATTCACTGTATGCAAATTTCCATGAAAATATATTAAACCGTGTGGACGTGTATAGGGCACAACATACAGACAGACAGACAGACAGACACCAAACGCGAAAATGGCGGATTTGGCATCAGAAGGGTCCAAAACGAATAGAAAACTTGAAATGGGTCGAAAATATTCAATGTACAAACAAACACTCCATTCTTATTTATATAGATAATTTTGGTAATTTTTTATGAGATGTCACCAGAGTTAATTTCAAGGTGTCACTCTTCAAACTAGCTTATGACAAATTACAGCCTGGAGCGACACTTTGTTCGCGTTCGAGACATTTGAAGGGTGCATTGTACCAGCTGTAAAAAATGACTCCTGTGCACTGTTAAATTTTTTTATTTAAAGAAAACAATGGCCACCCAGAACAAAAAGAAATTGCATAGAGTTTATGGGGACTCTGCACTAGCATTTAAGAATGTTTATTTTTGGAGAAATGAGTTTAAATGGAGCCAAACATTTCTTGTATTGGATTTGACTTCGTGGGCAGATACTGTTTCATCTGTGCGGCTTTGAGCTACGTAGTTCGCTCTACGGAGAAGTTTCGGGGATTAGGGAGAGCCTAGATATCCACTATACATATAAAGCATTCAAGATAGAACTAAAGTAACAAAAGGTAAGTGAAAAGCAAAAGCATCAAGTAATGGCCTTACACCCACAACGAAAGGTTTACTGTCACAGAAGGAAGAAATTCACTCATTGTAAGATTAGTAATCCTCAGTGTGCTAATCCACTACTCTTCCAAATGAACTACCCCCTAAATAACCTCATCTATTAGATGAAAGAAATCTAGAAGAGATCCTATTGGTCAAGAGTGTGAAACTGGTTAAAAGTCTTCCAGGAAGACTGCGCCTTGTGAGTTGGAACTATGCATATGAATCGCACAAAGAATATAATGGGGTTTAACTGGTACCCCACTCTATAAACTTTCACATTATGATAAGGTGAGGACATTTGATACCACGACAGAATTAATTCCCACCAGACGCCACGCACACGTCGGTTTTTGGTTAAATCGAGCTTTGAACTTGTAGCCCTCAGGTTGCTAGTTCACTACTCTTCCAATCGAAATAACCATTTTAAAATAATAACTAAACAAAAAATCAAAATAACCAGATCTATTAGATGGATTAATCCTAGATGAAATTCGATTGATAGAAAGGGTCAAAACTGGTTGGCTTTAGGATTTTATGGCGCAACGGTCATACTTGACCATGACAGACAGCATCAAATAATGGACAAACACAAGGTAAGCTTTACTGACATAGAAGAGATAAACACATTAAAAAATGAACATATTCGACTGTGTGTTGGAAGTTGGAATTATATATGCATACCCCTTATATGGTTAAATGGAATTTCGTATTCAAAATTCTAGCGATAGTAATCAAAATACTCTCCAGTCATATTTCTTTCAAAAAACTCCATCACAAAACTCGGGTCCCTTACGATAGAGTTAATAAATATAATCCTGCGTCACACAAGAATAAAAACTCATTCAGTTAGTTAGCTGGATTCTTAATTAGTATCCTTTACAAAAAGCAAGCCCGAAGTACAGAAGGGGCTTTTCTGAGAAGTCGATCAATTTATTTTTCCCTGGCGGAGAGCTTCAATCCTCGCGCTGGAAAGAGCACTCCAAAAAATACTATCAAAAAATACCTTATTCTAAGTTAATCAAAAACAACTGATTTCACTGCTCTTTTCAGACATTCAAATCCTTGCAAGGATCCCGTGCTAATGATTTCGTAGCCAGTTCAATTAAGGTATTTCTTTTCTTTCGCATTTTCGGGGAAGTGGCTGCGTGGCTTTTAATGAGAATCCGGCCACAGTGTGTTTCCTGGGGCTTAATCTTCTTATTGCATGGTAGGTAGTCAATTAACGTCTCACTGGAGAAGCATATCGGTTATTCTCTATTGCATGAGGAGCAGCGCTACTTCAGTAGGTTTGCTAGCTTGCGAGTTCTACCCGCTTGGACGTACAGTGGGTGTAAGTCTTTCAGATTTCTTCGGTTTCAGTAAAACGTTCTTTATGTGTCCGTTATGTCATTGATGTTCGGCCATGGTAGCGCAGATAAAAGGGTAGTGGACAACCGGAGGTATATGAGTTCGAAATTGCTCCAGACGAAGACCGTTATGCTCGCAGGGGCTGATGCACACTAATTCTGTTGCTGTCTCAAATGTCTTGGCGTGGTATGGAAGAATGGAGAGTGTCGTGCCAGCTCAGGTGTTACCTCGTCATCTGACCGTGGTTCAAAATATGCTGTCCTCTGAACTTTTTCTTCAGGATTGATCAATGAACATCGCGAATATTGTGTTCCAGTGGGACGTTATTTAAAATGGTGCCTACCTACCTTCACGTCAGCGGAGAAATTAATCCCGTACCGGCTACAACTTGTTGGTTTCTAACGTAATGGGCCTGCCCACTGAGCCATGACGGCCCCTATCATGGAAGAACTGAAATTAACCAATTACCACTCATCATTCGTAATTAATATTTTAGTCCTTAGTTTTCAATTATTAGTCAGATTAATCTCAACATTATACATGTATTACACACATGAATAAAGATCTTTAATTCAAATTTTATGTTGCAGGTCACAAGGTACAGGAACGGTGACGCTTACACCACTTCCCAACTTTATTATGAAAGAGTTAATTCCAGAGCTTCAGCTTCTTGCTTTGTTTACACAGACTGCGGATCTAAAGACATTTCAAAGAAGCTGGTAGATTTAGAAAAACACCCGGCGACGAAAATACGCTTCAGTAAAGGTAATTTGATCTGTTCTTTTCGCCTTTTTTGTAAGTGCTCCCACTTACCCTTTCTGTTAGAAATAACCCATGTGCCCTATTCCTTTAATTTTGCATCCTCTCTCGCTATTAGCTCTTTGTGTTTGTTCCCTTACCTGTTATTTCTTTGAACGTAATCAGCTGTACTGTTACTTTTTTGTGCTTATGGACTGTCAAAATAGGCTTGAGTGATTTGTTTATAAATGAGATGTAAATAACTGATTTGTTAGTTAGTAGGATTTAAGCGAGCTAAAATTGTTATAATTTTTAAAAAAGGAACTATAAGGTATTACATATTAGAAGCAACTGTTAAGAAGACCAGTGCAGTCCTGTCTCCTTAATGTTGAAATGGTCAAATTTTAAGGAACATTTTCTCAGAATATTTTATGCGTATTGATTAGAATTTTTTTATACTGGTTATCAAGACACTTTTAAACACTTTAACACAGAGATTTTTAAAATACTTAAAATTGGTAGCTATAAAATTTTTGCTTCTTCAACTCGTATTTTTTTTTATTTATTTATTTATTTATTTTTTTGAAAACTGTGATGAATTTTCAACTTTTTTAACAATCAAAATGAATTTTCCTGAGCTGATAAAAAAAATGCCTGCATTAAAATATGTTATAGGGTATAATACACTTGTAAACCCATTTTTTTTATATTTGTTTGGATAGACTTTAAAAAAATGTTCCTTTTATAGAAAAAAAAAGCATTTTAAGATAATGAAGTTTAAAGCATAAAATTTACCTTACTTTGAAGCTTACATGTATATATTTTTCAAAAAATTATTGAAATACTTCTTCTTAACGTATCTCTATAAAAAAAATATAATTTTAAGTAGAATTGTATAAACATTTATATATATTCATAAAAAAATTAATCGAAATTTCGAAAGATTTTTGTGCACTGTTCTCCTTAACCTAAAATAAACAAGTTTGTTTCCCACTGTGCTAACAATCATAGTGGAAATATAAAAGTAGAGTGATCACCGGTAACTTTTGATGTACTCAGGATCTTGTGATGCAAACTAGTAGTAACGGGATCCTTAAAATGCTTTCTTCTGCTGGGTGGAACCTACCATTCACCATCTGATTTGTTCACGGGGAGGCAGACGACACCCATCTATTAATTCACCATCTGTTTGGTCCATTGATTGATCATCCGACAGTAGAAACGGGCTATTTCATCACTTCTGTCGACAGTACAGATATGCGGATTCACACACCTACCCTGTGGTTTATCACAGAGTATCAGTACCTTGTGATAGGTCGTAGTATTCTGTTACTTTTAGTCTCTTCAGATAGCGATATGAATGTCTCCACTGATGTTTACTGAAATTACATATAAATATGTGTGATGAAACTTAAAAATTCCAATTTTCCAATTTTCTGTGCAGCAGTGAAATTACTTAACGTAAGCAGAACATCGTATGATAGGGGCGAAGTATTATGTTACTTTTAGTCTCTTCAAATAGCGTCATTAATTTTTCCACTAGTCTGCTGCAATTACATATAAATACGTATGATGAAACTTAAAAATCCGCTTTCCAATTTTTTATGCTGCAGTGAAATTACTATAAGTAGGCAGTAAAACAAATGACATTGGCGAAGTATTCTGCTACTTTTTGTCTCTTCGATTAGCGATATGGATAGCTCCATTAAGGTCCGCACGTTTGTGTAAACTAATTCTTGAAAAACCCAAGTGTTTACGAAAGGATAGTAACCTCTTCCTTTCTCTAAAAGAATTGTATTTGTTTCCTCGATAAGCTGCGTAATTGAGCGACATATTTGCTTCGGCTCCCTTAGTACCTCAGAAGAACTCCGAGCTGTGAGGAGTTGGGGACGATAAATACCCTTTTAAACTCAGCAGAGTAAGGAGTTCATAAAGCTTATTATTGCCGTGTAATAAGCTCTCTATTGTGTGCCACCGCTTCGTCTAATGCGAAATATGTGTGGAGCACTTATTCGCGAAAGAGTCTGATTATAAAGAAGTGTGCTGTCTTCTTTCGGAATTAAATCGGTTTCTCTGCATTTTTGTCGCTTTTTATTGGTTAATTACCGAAAATGAAAGGGTTTGTATTCAATAGCAAGGTTTAAGGAATTTATAAGGTTTTATGTATTAAAAACCTCGCGCGCGCGCGCGCGCGCGTTTAGAGATTTTAAGTTTTGTCTTAAATTAAATTTAACATGCTTTATTTAAAATAGTCGTATAGACGAAGATTTAAATACAGCGTTAGAACTATAGATAGGTAGTTAATTAACGATGTACCGGAAACACAAAGGGCTATTGGCAACGGTCCAGATCTATCCAGAAGGGAAAGATCGGAGGACAACAACTCGTCATCGTGAACCATGGTCAGATGACGAGGCGACAACCGAGCAGGCACATCCCACTCTCCTAACTTTCAAACAACGCTAATGGGAGGGCATTTGGTACCACAACAGATTTTACGTGCACCAGCCCCCTTGTAAACGACGGTCTTTGGTTCGAACGAGTTTCGAGCTCAAAAACCCTCCCGTTACTAATCTGTTACTCTTTCAACTGGATTGCAAGGAAAAACTATACGTATCCAGGAAACAGATGACATTTTTTAATCGTAAAATGTTCCAATTTTTAACAATGCCAATATCCAAACGTGTAAGAGTTACTATTCAAAGTATATTTGAGCATTAATTTTGCATTGAATAAATTTTGTTTCGAAACATTTTTCTAAAATTTAAATTTTTTTAAAGTTAGTAATTCATTTTAGGCAACTTTCGGATGCCTCTAAAATCCTGGTAGTAACGAAAGTTAAAACATAACGGTAACACTAACCTGTAGGTGGTAGGTAATTGAATTACCGTACCTCTGGAACAACACAACGTGTTTTTGGCGACGGTACCTACGGGGAGAAGAAACAGTTGAAAGTTTTCAGTCGTAAAAAGTCCTAATTTCTAGCAATTTCTGTCAAAATGTTCTATGATTAAGATTTGTTACTCATATTTTTCAGTACTAATTTTTTAACCTATTTTGTACACTAATATAATTAAAAAGAAAACTGTACGTAGATTTTGTATGGATTCTTTAATAACTTTAAAAGATCACCGTGATAAGATTATTTTGAAAGAATATGAAGAAGTCTGAAACAAATTTAACATTGGAGCTCATAACTTTCAATTCTCATAAACCAATAACGTTTGCACCAAATGACTTGGAACTTGATAACGGAGATTAAATTTCGATATTTATTTTAACTTTGAAGTCAAACTTGGGAGTTGCTATTTGAAATTATGAAGTTAGTGTGGAATTGATATCAATACGGCTTCAGATATTAATTTATTCATGGCTTTTCAAACAAATTTTTAAAAAGGGCTGTTTTTACAAAGCTTGCTATGTGACCGTATATTAAAGAATTATTCTGATGTGTCGCTCATTTTTACAAGTCCTTTAATTTTTAGTTTGAAACAACAACAAAAAACCGTTAGCTATTTCCTTAAAAATTAACTCTCCAAGTGGTTTATACGAGATATTTCGTCCATTAAGATTTGACAAATTTTTGCTGATGACGAGATATCTTGTCATCATGATATTGCGTACCTTTTTTGGTGATGACAAGAATTAGATCTTGTCAGATTTGATAATGACGAGATATCTCATCCATCAATATCTTGTCAGTTTTGCTAATGACGAGGTATCTTGTCATCAAGATATTGTTTACTTTTTTGATGATGAGAAGATTAAGATCTGGTGAGCTTTGCTTATAACGAGATATCTTGTCATTAAGATATCGCTACCGTTTTTAATGATGACAAGATTAGGATATGATCAGTTTTGCTAATCACGAGATATCATGTTTACAAGGTATTGCCTACTTTTTTGATGATGACAAGATTAAGGTCTGATCAGTTTTGCTAATGACAGGATATCTCATCCATCAATATCTCATCCGCTTTGCTAATGATACCTCACCGAGACAACCACCAGTGAAGAAAAGGTGAAAATTGCATTTGGCCACCGAGAGCCATTGAAGTAAATCTTTGGATTCCTCCATGTCCTGCTGGAGCATGGTCATGAAATGGTGGCAGTTAATTTAGTCTTTATAAAAAAGCTTTTTCGGTTTCCTTTTATATCTTTTGTTTAGCTACTAAAAATATATTACCATGGGAAATTAGTTCCAATGGGCAAACACCATTAGCACAAAATAATGTTTATAAAAGGGGTTTGTAATACCACAGTTGTGAACTTATTCATAATCCTCACTTTGTAATTATTTATAATGTATTTTTTCCTTTCAAAAAAATTCCCAGGAATGCTCATTACACTGATAAGCTTCTTAAGGGGATACAATACCCTAGAAATGAAAAAACTGTCGCATTTTTTAACTACCCTTTTATTAATTATACAACTTTAAAAAATATGTGTGCAAACTTTTATAGTTGTAGCTACGTTATTTAGCGAGTTATAAAAGTTTTCTATCAGATGTAAGAACCGAAACCGAAAGCCTTTCTAAAATTTTAAAGTGCTTCTACTCAGCTTTTTAGTTTTCATGATTACAGTGTATTCAAAATGCTACGGCTTTTTTGTAATTTGATGTAAAGATTTGAAACTTGTAGTTGTTTATTATGATATATTAGATAACTTTGCAAGTGGGATAAAGATTTGTGAAAAAAATGGGGTTTTTTTTCAAAAATTGACGAAATCGACTGTGTTTTTTGCTGGTTTTTCAGCGTCTGTTGCAAAATATTTGTAAAAGAATAAATAACAAAGATTTTTTTAATCCCATAAAATTGAAGGAAACACCTCATGAAAGATAAAAACATAACCAAAAAAAAAACGTTTTTTATTTTTAAGTTTGTAGGAGTTTAAATTTTAAAATATTGAAATATTTTTATAAAATTTAAATTTTTTAATTTTTGAGGATGCAAAATAGGAGTTTTTGTCTTTTCTAATGTATATTTAATTACTGGAATAAGGTACACGAAAACATTTTGTTTGAGCTTGATATCAGAAAAACTTTCCAAAGGGTACCATGTCTCTTTAACCATCCAAGTGGCTTCGACGAAATATCTCGTCCATCAAGATCTGACCAATTCCCCTAATGATGAAATACTTTTCTACCAAGACAGTTTTGGTTTTCTATGATGATAAGATCAAGATCAGGTCAATATTTTTTCTAATGACTAGATATCTCGTCCATCAATATTTTATTAACAAGATATCTCGTCATTAAGGAATAGCTGTTTTTTTCTGGTCAGTTTTGTTGATGCGAGTCACCTTGTTGAGACAACCACCAGGTGGTTTGAGAATCAGGTCGATAATATTTCTTAAATACAACAAAATACCCAGTCAGTATAGTTGAAGGGATTAGTAATAAGTATTATTAGAAGTCCCGCGAATATCATCTGCGCAAAATTTTCTTCACCCTCTGAGGGGTTCACCTAAATAATTCCACCGTGCAACCTACAGTCTTCCCTGGATGACTTCTAACCAATTTTAACCTTCTTGACCACTAGAATTTTTCTAAATAAATCTATTCTAATTAAACGAGCAATGCAATCTTCCCAAAGGATTCTTTTGTCTAAGAATGGACACCAATACAACCTTTCAAAGGATTCTATTCTAAGTAAAGATAGATAGAATCTTTCCAAAGAAAAAAGGAATGGAAACGTTCCAAAGGATTCTCTTTTAAGGAAAGGAGGAATATAATCTGTCCAAAAGATTCTATTCTACAGAAAGGGCCAATATGATTATTTCAAAAAATAATATTCTAAAAAAAGAAAAGTACCTATGTAATCATTCCAGGAGACTCTATTCTAAGGAAAAGGGCAGTACAATCTTTCTAAACAGTAAGAAATCCATAGATTTTTTGAGGAAAGGCATGCAGATTTTTACTTATTCAATGTGTGGGATAAAAATAATACTACACTACTCAGAAGTCTCACGACCCTCAGAGTTAACTGCCAATAGCTATTGATGATAGTGTAAATACTCATATATGTATCTAATAAATATTAGCATAGATATACACAGCTCATATCTTCAAATGGAGTAAAGTTAATCAAAAATATAACTTCTGGCACTCCTGGTGTTTACCTGGTTGTCCTATTTGATCAGAATAAGCTAGACCAGGTCTAAACGACCGTTAACCAGAATTCATTGAGAGTCAGTACATGACTTAATAAGAAATCCTCACTAGAGAGTCCAGTACATGAAAAATGATGCTCAGGAGAAGCCGGAGCGGCCACAATCTTGGAGCTAGGTTGAAAATTCTTCTATCCGTACAATCTTTCTGAATGTTGAAAAGGCGGTTTGATTCACCAAGTTCCTGGATCGATGGCTCCAACAGAATGATGTCATAGATGAAGTCCGGCTCTTATGAGTTGTCATTTGAATCACGTGGCTTGGACGAGACTACTTCTTTATTGAGGAGGTAGATTAAATATAAACAGTGCAATTGAGTTTCCCTTCGAGATTATTAAAAAATAGTAGCTCGTAGTAGTCTGTTGTGCTGCTATAGCGCTACGTAAATTCAACTAGATACCTACTACCTACCACAATTGACGTCTTTTGGTTGATTTCTAGCTCCCAGTTTATCTCACGATGCCGGAACCTTAGCAGTGATTAAGAGTGGGCGAAACAAATAATCCACTTGGCGATCGCCATACAGGATTTTCAGTATGGCAGCACTTGCCCTGCGAACTTAACCAAGTTTTTACACATGAATATTCTCAAGATCATGTGCCTTCTCACCGGATCCGTCCAAGTGCACCAGTCATGTTCAAGATACCTCCTCCAAACTGTGTTGTTCGAAACCTTTGCCTATTGTTAAATGAGGGGATAAGTTAAACGCGCACTTTTCTCTCTTCTGCGTCTGTAAAGCTTTCCTTGAGTGTCTGTCCATTTTAATTGACGTTGTGTTCAGCATGGCTTGGTTAAAAAATATAGCCCTTGCACTATAAAACCCAACTTAACAAATTGGTTTCTTTAGCTTGGATTTTAAATCCAAGTTTAGAGTTCGGTGCTGGAAGCTATACAATAATTACGAGTTGGTGAAACAAATAATCACAATGACGATCACCTTACATGATTTGGAGCCTGACATCCGTTGCACTGCGAACTCAACCAACTTTATACAAATGAGCTTCCGCAAGGTCGTGTGCTTCCTTACCTGAGCCGTGCCAGCAATCACTTGCAAGAAGACTCCGCGGAACTGGGTTGTTCAAAACGTTTGTCTTTGGGTAAATCTAAAATTAGTCTATATGTCGAAAAGGGGGTTGTGGGTCTGGGCGTACATCTTTTACCCGTTTGTTGGCTGGCTTATTTTTCGAGATTAACACCCCCTCAAACCCTACAAAGTTATCTCACAGATGTGGGAGTGTGTCTATGAGTGGAATAGACGAACTTATTCCTGATACGGTCACCATAGACTTGAAGGCCATTTCACCGAGACCAGCTACAGCCATATATAATGTTTGTCCTACGCCATTTTTCTGGCAGAAAGATTCCTAGGCAAAGTGCGCAAGAACATAGTCAGTAGCCTGTCTCGTAACCAAATGTTCCTGACTACTGTTCCGAGAGAAATATTCCTCAACAAAGTGAGCAGGAACATAGTCAGTAGCCTGCCTCTCTCAACCAAATATTCCGACCACAAATCCAGAAAAAAGACTCTTCGGCGAAGTGTGCAAGAACATAGCCAGTAGCCTGTCTTGATCTAAATATTCCTGGTCATTGTTCCAGTAGAAAGATTCCACGGCGAAGTAACATAGCCAGTTACCTGCCCTCATTGCTTGAATCATTTCGAAAAATATTCTATCACTCATATTTTAGAATATATTCCTTTGAAAAGATTCTATTGACAAAGAATGCCAAAATGTTTAAAATTCATGCTGGAAGATACCAGGTTGCAAGGTGGAATAATACTTATGAACACTTCAGAGGATTATTGAACACATGTGTGTGTGTGTGTGTGTGTGTGTGTGTGTGTGTGTGTGTGTGTGTGTGTGTGTGTGTGTGTGTGTGTGTGTGTGTGTGTGTGTGTGTGTGTGTGTGTGTGTGTGTGTGTGTGTGTGTGTGTGTGTGTGTGTGTGTGTGTGTGTGTGTGTGTGTGTGTGTGTGACAGGAAACAAAAAAAATATGAAAAAAACCATAGAAATCCTATCGACTTTTGCATCAATAAAGTTGGCCCAGTTCTAAAAGTAAAATTCCGATTGATGCTAATCTGAATTATTATTATAACTGGACACACAAAAATCTACAAAAACTGGCACCAATCGCATTCTTTTTCTTCTACTTAAAAATAACTACATTAACGTTTTGGTTTTTAAAGCACAATAAGGGCTAACGATCTGTGAATAAACAGTACAATTCTATTCATAATAATCCTGAATCCCTCAATCTTTGTGCCACAATGAGTCTTAAGAGAAATAATTATAAATAAAGATCATTAAGGAAAGAAATATGTCCAGACACGATTGCTTTGTAAAGAACGTTTTTTTTTTTAATAACGACAGAGTCTAAAATGCAAATTTATAGTCATAAGATTACAATTTTTAGTTCATCTTCAATCAATTGGATTAATTGGACAATTGGAACGGGTAGCCAGAAAATAGTAAGTTCAAAGGGAGTGTACGAATTTAAGATACAATTGGATAGTCAGTGGGAATTGGGGGATTCATAAACAAAGGACCAGCCTTGTTGAGCTTGAGCCTTTAGCTGGTCGCCAATATTTGTATTTGTATATGTATTAATGTACATCTTCATAATACTCCTTCAAATAAGTTTCCAGTTACCGTTAAATCACTTGTAGAGAAATTGTTATCAGTTAAAATGAATGTCCAACTATCTTTCGTGTCACCATTTCCAATCTTGTGTTAGGTGTTCAACTTTATGACTCGAAAACTCGAAATAAGACCATAAAATACGCTCTCCCCTAAACTGTAACCAACACTAACGTGTGGTGCAGTGGGTTTATTTTTTTTTTTTTTGGGGGGGGGGTTACGTGGCGTAAAGACCATATTTGGCCAAACTGGTGGCGGAAACAAGACAAGGTTAAGTAATGGACAGGATGCGATACATGCAAGTCTTTACGAACACAAGAAAAAAATCATGCGAAGTTACAGAAATAACGAGTAATACGATCGACGGTCCAATCTTCAACAAACATAGGGATCTTGTACGATAAAATCCAACAACCAACAACCTCGCATCTCTCAAACCGTTTAAAATGATATGACCATTTCAAAGAAAACAACCAAAATAAATCAGGTCCAAAGGAAACAACCAAATCAAAGTAAACGATGAGCCAGACCAAAAATACACAAATTATTTAATGTTTTGTCTACGAGTAATTTAATGTTTTATCAACATGTCGCACCCCGGCAAGAAAAGTGACACAACTCAAAATTGCAGAATTTGAGAAACATCAACTTAAAGGATACTATGAAACTTATATTGACTTCTTTTAAATTTTAAGTAAGTATTTATGGTGGTAACTTCTATTATATTCTATAGAATAGTAATATAACACGCTGGGGCACGTCATACATATTTTTCAATGACATAACATCAAAATTTCAATTTTTTGACTTGGTTCACTTTTCTTGCCGGGGTGCGATGGTATTTAATGTTTTTCTGGGGGTGATTTAGGTATTCCCCTGCCATACTTTTAAAACGCCATTTTCACTCACATTTCACATTTTTCAAATTTTACACATTGTACTGCAATTCTTCAGCTCTTCAAATCACTTCGAGTTTTACTTTTTCGACCGTTAGAAGTAGAGATATAAAATGTGTAACCTTTTAAAACCTTAACTTTTTTACTATGGCAATAGATATAGCTGGCGCGATTCTTATAACTTTGAAGGTACAACTGCTGTACCGGGCGTAGTCTAAATTCCTTATGTATTGGTGTAATGATGTTAATGTGATTATGTAACTGCTGTATATATTCTCATTGTTCTTAGAATAATAAGAACTTAAATATCTTAGCTCTTGATGTCTTCTCCCTGTGTACGATTCGTACTGCTTTCACGCTACCGTTTTAATGCGACGACATCACAACATTTTCACGTGACTGCTAGTTTTGATCACATGATCCTGGGCCCTGAAAAGGTTACCATTATTCACTTTACTTTTAAATTTCCGCTATGAACATATCTCTAAATTGTTTCTTGCTAACCCGCACAATTTGTACTGTTCATTAATCTGATTTTTTCACACTGAAATTATGTTAATCTCAAACCATGAACTGTTTTAAGCAAACTGGATTCTTAAAGTCAAAATTAAAAATATTTTCTAGTGTATATGTACACCTTAATAAATGTAATTATTGACCTTTCAGGTTTTGCATTTGCCTCCCTGGATGCCGCAGCAGACTTCGAGGAACAGCGCATGCGATTCTTCCGGGAAAACGAGTCCTTCGACGACTACATGGAAATGCGAGAGGGTCTAGACCTTCTGGGAGTCGACTTCCAAGAGTATATGGTCACACTGGCCGGCAAGGACGAACTTCCATGGTACGTGTCCCAAGCGAATTTCTGGGTCTTCTCCCTGTTGCTCCTCTCGTGGCCGCTGCGGGTCGTCATCGACAGCAAGACGGCCTACGTCCACTACCAGGTCACGAAGCTCTTTGGATCCAACCCCACCGTACCGTCCACCGTCCGGGAGAACCAACTGTCCCGAATCAACACTGCTGACAGTATGGAGATGGAGCGCATGATAGCAGACAGACTCAACCTAGCCCCGAGCTACTCGGAAGCGGTGCTCATTGATTCCAATGTCAATTTTTCCAGTTCCGTTGAGTCTGGACTGCAGATGGACCAGTCAGGTCGTCAAGTCCCCCGTCGCCATTCGTCCTGCAGGTACGACGATCGAGGTCCAACCGCGTCGGGGTACAGAAGCATCCCCAAGTCGATGAGCCAGCCCTTCAAGCCGCTGCAGGACATGAGAAGAATGAGCTTGAACCGTCGCCACTTGTTCACACGCTGGCCACGAGAAACGCCTCCGTGCTACGAAGATGCTGTGTTGTTCAGCTACCCCTTGGTTCCTTACATGAGACTGAGACGTTCCGCCACTGACAGGGACTTGACCTCTCTTCGACCTCTACGTGCGTCGTACAGGTCACTGAGCAGCTTATTCCATTGGAGGAAAAGGAATAACGAGACCGCTTTATGACCACGCGATGTACTGTCCCTCCTCCACGATGGCTTTGTAAATATTTTTGAACGTCAATGTACTACGCAGCATGTTCTTTTCTAGTCTATATGTCTGTGATTGACCTATGTTCGAAGCTTTTGTATAACGATACGTATTGCTGGTCACGACACTGTGAAGCTTCTACTGCTTTCGTCTTATGAAAGCCTCCCTTTGAGCTATCACTATGTCATTAATATTTTTTGAATTTTTAACTCTTGCTAAATACTGTCGTTTTGGGATCTACCTAATTACGCATCTGCGCGAAGCTTTCAATAAGGATATCACTTGATTTATTCTTATAAATGACATTCTCAACACACGTATATAGCACTTAGTATCCAGTTCAATCTTGTATGATACGATATGTGGTGCCTAGTTGTGATTATTTCTAAAAAATGATGTGTGCATTAAAAAGCTGAAATACAGTCATAACTCAAATAATAGGACGAATTTTTTGAGAAAAATGTTGTTTTTTGCAAAGGCACTTACAAATAAATCGATTAAACCCTATGTCACACAGTGACGCTTGAAGTTAGAGCATAGAAAAAAGAAAAGTAGTACAAAGATCAACGAGTCCATTTGCTTCTAAAGTTCTTTGGCCTTCCAATAGAATACTATGGGCGCCTTTCCCTGATTATTATGAATAAATATTCTAAAAGGTGGTCATAGTCTACATCAATCATCCCTCTGCACAGAAAACATTTCGGGCTATCATAAATGCCAAAATGATGTAAGTGCTTGACCAGGTAATCACGCCTTTCCAATAATCCAAAAGCAGCTAGAAATACAAAGTGAGAACAGTCTCGAATATTATAAATGGATTCCTCTACTTTTCTAAGCGGCTTTGTATTCTCAGCCTACTTTGGATTCGTACCTGCATAATAATACAAATAAACTAGCATAATTAATAGAAATAAATATTACAAATATAAGATATGTCCGGAAAGTATCCAGCCACGCAGTATGAAAGAAGATGCATTGTATGTACGACCTTGCACCAAGTCTCCTTGACTTATCTGATGGTTGTCTCGATGATGTATCTCATCGTTAGTAAAACTGACCAGATCTTGTTGAATGAGATATTTCGTCCATCAGGTATGAAAAAACTGACCATATCGTGATCTCGATATCATCCCAAAATAGGCAATATCTTGATGACGAGTTACCTCGTCGTAGCAAAATTTTACAGATCTTGGTGGGCGAGATATCTCGTCGAAACCACTTGGAGATTTAAAGTAGATATCATGGGACGTTTCGCCACTTAACCTAGAGTATATACCACTTTTCACAACAATTTGCATTTCATTCTTGGAATGCCTATCAGTTGCCGCATCGTATTATCCTGAATCGCGTCCACAATCTGAAATCTGTTCCCTTTCAGAGATGATTTTAGCTGTGGTAAAAGCTAAAAGTCTCAAGGTGCCAAATATGCTCTGTATGGAGGACTGAGACATCTGAGTGGATTGATGGCGAAAAACCCTGTGTGAGACGTGACGAATGGGAAGGCAGATTGTCGTGATGAATCTGCCCAATCACCAGATACCCACAACTGCGGCCATTTTCTTCGTACTGCTTCTCTCAGCCGGCGAAGAACAATGAAGTAGTACTCCTTCATTAATTGTTTTACCTGGAGGAGCTTACTCAAAATGCATGACACCTTCAAGCATCCCTTTTTATGCATCATGAGAATGCTCCATACCAAGCAAATAATACAAATTACGACCTCGATTATCTTCGCTAATGGAGAGATGCAGTGAAGACCATCCAGATAGAAATGTTTATTAATTGCTTGAACTGGTCGGAGCTTACTCATGATACACATCTTCACTGTACATCTCAACAGACGAATAATATTGAGTTAGAACTTATTAATTGTTTGACATGGAGGAGCTAACTCATGATGGACGACACCTTCACTGTGGCGTTTTTGGTACACCACACTACTACCAATGGAGTGAGACTCAACGATTTTCGTTTGATACAATTTAATTATGTCAAGAGAAATTTTACATCAACTACTATGTACAATGAATTTTACAATCGATGACAAACAGCCCGATTGTTCCTGTTCAAACAGTAAGTTTCAAACTATCACAGTTTGTCTCGTTTTCAACGGGGTTTGATGTCCCCGTGTAATTTTGCAGCGAGCTACCTCCTTCACCACCTTCCTCCGTGGCTTCCCTAGCTCGAGTCCCCTTTCCTTCTTCTCGGGGCAACAACCTTTTTTCTCCGCGTCGCCTCTGTTTCCAATTCACCTCCCACTCAAGGGGTCTCAGATCCCCCACATGTGCGAAAAAACCGACAACCGGCGGTTCTTCAAAAAGCCCCGCTGTCCGGTGGAAATCGGGGTGAACAAGAAACAGAGGCCGACAATGAGTTGTTTCCACACATGTGGCTGTCGGCTCCCTTGTAGACTACGATCTCACATCACAATGAAGAAACAGCCAACATGATGTGTCTGCGACTTTGTAGCGCCTTCTTAGGCCAAGAGGAATTAAACACCTTTAATTGGATTGATAGGTATTTTAATAACGTCACACCGTAACAACATAACGGTCTATTGGTGGTGGTCCGGGATCAATACCGAAAACAACACCACTTACTTTTGAACCACTGTGCGATTACGAGATAACACCTGATCTAGCACCCCACTCTTCAAACTTCCACACCACGCCAATGTGAGGATATTTGAGACCACGGCACATTTAACGTGCATTAGCCCCTTTCTACACGACGGAATTTGGTTGAATTTGAACTCGCAATCCTCCGGTTGCTAATCCGTTACTCTTCCAACAGGGCTACAACGACCCCGTCTTAAATTTGGAAGATTTTTTTTATCATCTGAATATTTTCCCCCGACGATTTTTCAAGCTTAAAGCAAACTTTGATGCAAATGTGATTTCATTGTGAATGAGACGATCTCACAGAACGTATCTTTACTCAAGGGTATCTAGCACCCTGCGGAATTATTCCAATGGGCTCGTGACTTTTCATGCATGCTCTTCAATGTCCCTCTCCTTGACATCCAAGTCACATCAAAGCCATACAAACGGTTCTTGTTGTATTTACAATGTCTGAATGGTTTCCGGACAGACACGAATAATTCGAGTAGCCAAATATTCTTAGTATCTCGACCTTCTTCATAAACTCATTTGACATCTGCATAAAGCAAGACCTACAGACCACTGTTTTCATGGTTGTACCATGTCTAGCATGAGGGTTTGGCTTCGTTTGGTATTTGCCCCTGCGGTTATTTTTTCTACTCGAAAAATCAACATGATGGATAAATATTACAATTCCACTGATAACAATGGTAATGGTAATGTATAGAAACAAGGAGTTCTGAAAGCACATGCATGAAGCAACTGGGTTTTGCTTGCGCTTCCAATAGTTTACAAAAAATGACACCACTGGGTTAAAGTGAATCAATATTGTTGTTTTCTATCGTTGTAAGATTGAATATAATGAATCAATATCGTTGTAAGATTAAATATCGTGAATCAATATCGTTGTAAGATTGATGTTTTAACTTTAACATTACTTTAAATATTTAATATTTAATTTTTATTTTGTTTTTCAGCCCGTACTTGGCATATTGTAAATTTAATTCAACGTTTATGTCCGTGAGCACTAATTTTTTACTTTAAAATTGGTTTGAATTTATTTACTATTTAACGTTTCTTTTTTTTAACCCGTACTTGACATATTGTAAATATGATTCGATGTTTATATGCGTTAGCATTGATTTTTTTTTTCTTTAAAATTGATTTGGGTTTATTTACTGTTGAATTTTTTTTCGTTTTACAGCCCGTATACTTGACATAATTGTAAATATAATTCGATGTTTATATTTGTGTTGACACTGAAGGTATTTCGATTTTATACCTTACATGACATAATGTGAATATAAGATGTTTACCTCTGTTAACATTGAATTTTTTCAAACCAATCTTTGTCATACTGTGAATATAATTCGACGTCTATATTTGGTAACATTGTATTTTTTGTATTTATCCCAAATTTGACAAATTGTGAATATTATTAATTCTATGTTTATGTAAACATTGGATTGCTTTTGTTTTTCATCCCATACTGGACATACTGTGAATATAATTCATTGTTTGCCTAGGTTAACACAGTGAGTATTTCTATTTCATTTTTAGACCAAACCTTGTCAATATAATTCAATGTTGATCTTTGTTAACATTATTTTTTTTCTTTCTTTTAATCTATACTTTTACTGTTTTCAAAGTTAACATTAATTATTCTTTCGCTTTTTAACCGTTACTTGACATATTGTGAACATAATTCAATGTTTTTATACGTTAAAATTAAATTTTTTTTTTCAGTCGATACTTGGCATATTGTGAATACAATTCAATGTTTATCTATGTTAACTTTGACCTCTTTACGTACGTAATCGTTTTTTGAATGTATTAAAATTAAAATATTATTTAAATAAAAACCAATTTTTTAAATACGCAATACTTTACACGAACATTCCAGCTGATTCGCCAATCTATAACGCAGTTTTTTTTGTAAAGGTTCACCAGCAAATCCCGGTATAAAACAAACTAAGCAAAGAAACGTGTACGTGATCTAATTCTCAATTCATCAATTCACAGTACCTACAGCATCTAGTTTTATTCGAGTTTCTTTTTCATGTTTGAGAAATTAATTATATAGTAATTAAGATTACTAACTATAGATGTTTGAAATTGTATTTACATAAATAGCTTTAAACAAGCTACGTGATACAGTCGAATGGGAATTTTATTCTTTCGAGCTTACGTGTGGCATGTCTGGACACGTTTTCTCTTTGTTTTGGGTTGCGGAGTAAGTATACCGTTTATAGCGCGCTGATTTAAAACTTTTCTAAAATTCTAAAGGAGCTTAAAAGCTTCAACCGCTAAAAAAAGCGTTTGTCGGGGATAAAACAAAAATGGGATTTAAATATCAAGTGAGCTTTTAGTTGTGAAAAAACTTTAGTTTTGAATAATGGATGAAGGGGAATAATGCGCTCTTCAGAATTCCTTTCTAATTCCTTTTAAAAGCGGAAATCAGACGAGGCTGAACTGTTAAATGTTAAACTTCGTATAAAAGAAGCGTGCTTTATGTACTGATTAAAGGTACATAGAGATGTATACAGTAACCACGTGTACTATCGCTCTTGGTTGGGGTTTTATGGCGCAGAGCTATATTTAGCCAAGCTGCGACAGACACAAGGACATGCACACACAAGGAAAGTTTTACTGACGCAGAAGGGAGAAATACAGCCAGGAAGGAATCAATTTTCATTTAAAATTATGAAAAACTGCAATTCGGTTAGGTAGGGGAATTTACTTTACACTGGGCAACACAACAAGCTATCCGGCATCAATCCCGAAGGGAAAGATTCGAGGATAACGCCCCGTCATTCTGAACCACGGTTCGATGACGAGGTCAACACCTGAGCTGATACCTTAAACTTCCACACCAAGCCAACATGAAGACATCCGAGGCCATGTCAGATTTAACGCACACCAGCTCCTAATGTACACAACGGAATTCGGTTGAATTGAGTTTCGCCCTCCCAACCCTTCGTCCCTAAACTGTAATACTATGAAATATATTTGTATACAGGATAGCCCGAATCAACCGCCATGATAGTCATACCGCATGATTCCTTGTCAGAAATCTATCCGAAAATATTTTAATGGACGATATATCTCGTCGAAACCACTTGAAGGGGGAATTATAAAGAAAATAACTAAGATTTCCTCTGCTGTTCGCAAACTTAAAATCAAAGGACACCAAAAAATGAGCGATATATATCAGTGTGGAACCGCGAAATATATCGCTCACTAAATCAAGATACGATATAACGAGGGTTACTGTATTCAGTTAACGATTATTCAATTATGTTTTTTTTTAGAGGGTTTTTTTTTTTTTTTTTTTTTTGCATTTTTTTAAAATTAACTGTGCACACCACAAACCTATGTAATTCAGAATTTAAATTGAATTAATTTCATGATTGACGTATACTGCAATATATAAGCTAATTACCTTGCACACAGACTGAATCATATTGATATTCCATGTATTACACAAAATACGAATAAGAAACTTCATATAAAAAAAATTAGGTATTGATCAGAAATATGCTGATACACACATCGTTTGTTCACTATTATCTTTCTAATTTACATTTCAGGCTTTCTTAATTTCGGTTTTTTTCTTTTATTGTTTTACATTTTTAATAAATCCAAATGTAATTATACCAAATGTATTATGTAATTATACCAAATGTATTTATTCCAAATGTATTAAATCCAAATGTACAGCTTATACTAGTAATTGAGAATTACAGTTGACGTTTGTAATTTATTTATTGTTCCACGCCTAATTGCCTCGTACACAGACTGGATCATACTGTTATCCTGTGTGCACAAAGTAAGGTTAAAAAATTGTATTGCACAACATACGTATGAAAAGAAACTTCAAGCAAAGGAAGCATGATTTGTGTATTGATCAGAAACGTAAAATATTCTGTTTTGTTCATTACTATTTTTCCAAGTTATGTAGTTCAGGCTTCTTTATTTACTGCTTCTTCTTTAATTGCTTTGCATTTTTAAAAAATTTTATAAGTCATTACACTCAAAATCCTTGTGATTGAAAATTGCAATTGGTTGACTTCTGCGATTCATTTATTGTTCAACTCAATAGCTAATTGCCTCGTACACAGACTGAATCATACTGTTATCCTGTTTGCACACAATGATAAAAAGAATTGTATTGCGAAACACACGAATTCAAAGAAGCTTCATGTACGAGAAAAATGATTTGGGGCTGATCATAAATGTTGTAATACATCTTTAAATTATTATTACTTTTCAAATTTATTTGTTTCAAGCTGTCTTGATTTCGAGTTTTCTTTAGTTATTTTGCATTTTTAATAAATTGTAAATATCATTACACCAAAAATCATTGTTATTGTGAACTACGGTTGACGACTTTGATTCATTTGTTATGCAACACAGAAGCCAACTGCCCTGTACACAGACTAAATCATATTGTTATTCTTTGTATTGCACCAAATACGTTTGATGTGCCATCTAGCTGCTTTAAAACTCAGCGTTTACTTATGGCGTCTAAATCATAAAACAGATGTTTATTTGCAGTCAAGTTTTGTAAGTTTTGTATCTTCTGTATGTGATATGTGTATACCCATATGCATGTATACTGAATTAAATTTATTGATTAAATTTTTATATGGTCTTTCTACTTGTCTAAAATATCCGTGACACAATAAATTAGTAATTCAGCAGTTGAAATGGTTACTGAGGAGAAAAGCTCAACTAAAACCCTTTGAGTTTAACGGGATTTTTGAGTTGGAGCATTGTTTTTCCCCAACAACACACATAATGACGAAATTACCACATATACTAGTTGAAAGAATCCATGAATTCTTCCCAAAAGTAACTAGAATACTTTCCGCGCATCCCAAATGCTCTCGTATGATACATATCGAGATATTACCATAAAATGTAGTCGATCACTGTTTTGGCGAAGTTTGGCGTTTAATATAATTAGATTTGACCAATCAACTATCATATTTATTGATTCGAACTTCATTTTTTGGAACTTTTACTGGCAACGTATCGAAATCCTAATAGGTATACAAGCCAAGTGATGTCACAGGTGAAATACGTACAGAAAATAATTTGAACACAACGTTACAGGGTAGTGTTTTAAAATATAGTTCATAGCCGTCGTTTGACGTTTATTTTATTGGACTAATCTATCAATTATTGCATAACAATTAGGAAGGCAATCTTTGGAACTTTTATTGGTGGCATGTTAAAATCATATTCGAAAAACAAGCCAAGTGACGTCACTTATGTGATACGAACAGGAATGATGTTCCACCACCCAAACACTACCGAAAACCTACATTTAGTTTTGCTGGTAAAGCAACTCATAGGGTAAATTTAGATCTTTTTCATTGCTGTTTTATGCACTGCTTTTCATAAAGTTTTAAGAAACAATATAAAATGTAGGGGAGGGGTTGTATTTTATATCAATATCTGTAGTTGAGAAGTGATAAATGCATTTTTAACGTCCACTTCCTCACAACTTTCACTTTTCACTTCATCGAATAATGCGGCTATAATAGCAATTTTTATTACATAAAAATGAGATAACACCGTGTTAATGGCACGGATAAACCAGTGCAAAGAAGGCGGGCTAAAACGTTGATGTTTTTTAAATAAGGTGGGAATTCCTTCATAATCTGAGTCAAATACTCTGATAAGAAAAGGAAACTTAAACGGATTAAAGCGTCCGAAAACAGGATCTTGAAGTTTGTAGTGCATCTGAAGTGATTGACATTAATACCACCAAGAGAACAGTGTCTGCTCCACCGAGAAACGTTAAACCTTCTAAAATTCTCAGTTTAAGCCCATGAGGAGGCCCTAAGCTTAATTTGTTGCATGGAATACCAATGGTGTTGAACGAACGATCTTCCCGTTATCTCACTTTTCGTCCTTTAGAGTCCATGAAAAGGATTTTTAGTGTAAACTTACGAACCAGACGGTCGGTTGGTTTGTAGCTTTATGGCGTAAGGGCCAAACACAAGACGACGTCAAGTAAAATATGTCGTGAAAGAAAAAAAACGATTGAGGGAACAAAGTTGTGGGGAATAAAAGCAGTAAAAGATCGCTTGGGTATTCCGGCAGCCCGTATTTGCTAAAGACAGTACAGATCTCGGGCCCGTGAAGCCAGTAGACACCTTAAAGAGATATACTCCCGAGGGCCAAACCAGGTGTAATACGAATATTTTATTTATCTTACCCAAATGCTATGGAAGGACAAACATCGGTTTTTTATTTAAATATATTTTAATGCCACGTCATAGCTAAAAAATCTTTCCTAAACATTATATTCTATAGAATGGGCCACAATAATCGTTCCGAATGATTATATTCTAAGAAAAGTACCAATATAATGGTCCCATAGGATATATTCTATTCTAAGGAAAGGAGCAATAAAATCTCTTTCTTTTTAAGAGATAAAAGAATCAATAGATTATTTTAAGCAACGCTTGTAGTTATTTACTTATTCAGTGTGGTGGGTATAAAGGCAATACTACACTACTCATAAATCTCACGACTCTCAGAGAGGCAATTTCTTATAACTATTGATGGTAGTGTCATTACTATATATGGATATAACGAATATTAGCATCTATATGCACAGTTTATGCCTCCAACAGAGTAAAGTTAATCAAAAATATAAAAGCGGCATTTCGTATTTTTACTGATGTTAGTTCTTGTTTTCAGTAAACTTCGTGGCAAAACACCCAACCACAGCCATGTGACCCCAATTAGCTTCTTATCCACTTCCTGTCCACTTCATTTGCACCCATTCACCTTCTGAAACGCGATTCGGAATTACGAAAAGCTTCAATTGCTTTCTCGCTCACATTTCCTTTCTATGCACTGATTATATTCCATCTTCCAGACTTTTCCCCCTGCCTTCTGTAATGTCTAATGAAGCGGTAGAATTTCGAGCTCTTCTGTGTGGTTTTAGCAATATTGTGTACCTCGATAGCCTTAATTCGAGCACATTTAAACTGGCCAAATTGGCGCTTCAATTTCGTAGCGGTTGATTTTATTTATATGTGTGTGTCTCAACTGCATCTGTTTTCATTCGCCAGTCCATGAATAACAACGATTTCTATGATACGAACGTTAATGAAACACACTGTACTGATAAAAGTCACCGGATTCATGGAGAAGAAACTAAACAGCATTTATTTTGGGGGTCTGACTATAAATTTCAATTTTCAATTTTAGAATCCACATGGCTAACTACAGAACTAACGACTCGTGAGCGTAGACTGAAATTTAAGGAAGGAATGTCCTATAGAAAGGTACAAATGTTTAACACCAAAATCTAAATACTGAAGTAACATTCACTTTATAATCCCTGAATATAAAATACGTACAATCATGAGCACAAGTCCTAAGAGACTGGAACAATTTGGTTGGTCAATAATTTTATGAAATTGCGCCAGCATAGTTCAGTTCCCTATGACTCGTCCTCGTGATGATACGTATTAACATTCTAAATATGATTATATTTAGGGATAATAAAGGGACTGCTACTTCGGTATTAAGATTTTAATGTTAAACTTTTGAAGATTTATATAGGACATTCCTTCCTTAAATTCCAGTCTGTACTCACTAGTAGTTAGCTCTGTAGTTAAGAACGGAGATGTGGACTCCTGAAATTGAAATTTTTAATTTATAGTCAGACCCCCAAAATAAATGCTATGCTTTTTTTCTACTCCAGGAGTCTGGTGACTTTTATCAGTACAATGAATTTCATTAACGTTCGTGACATAGGAATCGGTGTTACTCTCGGACTAGTGATTGAAAACAAATGGATGCAATTGACATAAAATCAACCGCTACGAGATGAAATCGCCAATTTGGTCGGTTGCTTGATTTGGACTACAGAGGTACACAATATTGCTAAAACCATACAGAAGAGCTCGAAATTCTACAGCTCCATTAGACTCTTCTGAATATAACTATTTTGCAATTAATTATTTACTATGGATGTGTATATACAGGGTGTATAGCAAAGTCCTTGTATTTCCCCGTAAATTTTGAATACGGATAGCTACAGTTATGAAAGTAATGTATAGTTAAAGTAAAGTGACTAGGCTCAATAGAGTGAGCCCTTCAGATAGACGAGAAAAATGTATTTTCGAATTTCATTTTGCAATAAGGGGTAGAGTTGACTCTTACCTTCAAATATAAACCTATATTTTAATAAATTTTATTGAACGTCTTGAGCCCTCTTCTGGAAGTCAAGTTTTAATATTCTAACTTGAAAACTGTCATTCCATAAAAGCGTTACGAGCCGAAAAATATACAAACTGTTTCAAAAACAATAAATTTCGACATGTAAACAACTCAGTGAATTAAAGAATCTTGATAACAGTTCAGAAGTTCAACAAGAGAGGTAAAATTCAAAAATTTCTTAATTCTGCAGTTTTTGCAATGTTATCATACATACATGTAGAATCGGAAATCGCTTTTCGCGAGGAATAATGTCCATGACCTCAATACACAGCAATATGAGTGCTTGCACGTGTGAGGCTCCAGAAGCTAACGCAGATGAGCGGTTTTATGAAATCTATATATGTGTGTTATCCCAAAATGCGGGATGATTCTTTTTCTGTAAACTGAGTGCTTCAGTCGAGCAGATTCGCTTGATATTGTCCGCGCGTGGCGTTCCCGTGACATCGTAAACCAGAAATGATGTTTTTATATATTTCATTGTATATATTTCACAATCATTTAGAAGAAGTAAAAATTGATCAAAGTTTAATCGTGTTGTTCTGACTATTGAATCATACCCCACTGAGCCAATACTACATACATATTAAAGGTTGAAAGAAAACATACAGGGTGGTCCCGAATTCATCTTACAAACTTTAATGGTAGGTACAGGACATTGTAACAATGATTTATTGTATAGAAATGTATAGTCGCAAGTGACGCGGTGAGGCGTAAACAGGGGAAATAAAAGGAAAGAGAAATGGAGTGATCGGTTGCGTTCAACATGCGTTTCAACAACGTTTCAGTATTAATGTGTGGGCTGGTATTGTGAACGACTTTTTGATTGGCCCATACTTACTACCCACGCGGCTCACTGGCGGAAGCTATCTTATTTTTCTGAAAGAAGTGTTACCACAACTGCTGCATGATGTTCCGATCGCCATTCGTAACCGCATGTGGTTTCAGCACGATGGGGCGCCAGCACACTTCAGCATTGATGTACGGAATTACCTGAATGCCACGTTTGGTACTCGATGGATTGGGCGTGGTGGTCCAGTCCCTTGGCCACCCCGATCTCCCGATTTATCGAGCCTCGATTACTTTTTATGGGGACATCTAAAGCATCTTGTTTATGAGACTCCAGTTGACTCAGATGAGGATCTCGTCGCTCGCTTATCTGTAGCTGCTGCAGGTGTGCGTGAAATACCAGGCATCTTTGAACGTGTACGCCAATCGCTCCACCGACGCTGTCAAGCATGTATCGATACTGGTGGACGCAATTTTGAACAATTACTGTAAACATGACACTTGTCAACAACGCTTTCAATAAAATCTTTGTTTTTCCTTTCGGCCGTTATTTCCCCTGTTTTCGCCTCACCGCGTCACTTGCGACTATACATTCCTATACAATAAATCATTGTTACAATGTCCTGTACCTACCATTAAAGTTTGTACCATGAATTCGGGACCACCCTGTATATAAAATATGGTATACTAGTATATATACTTTTTTACAACTACAAATATAGAGTACTAGATATAAAGTATGATGCATAATTAGGTTAGTGTGTGTTTATACTGCTTTTATAATCACTTGCTTGGAATAATTTCATAATGATTTTATCTTATCTCTAATAAAGCCATCCCGTTCTTCTGGTCTAATGACAGACATTGATACCTACATCATTAATTTTACGCAGCGTTCTAGAACCTGCGTAACAGTGATTATACATTTATGTTTCTTAAAATAGGGGATGAGGTATCAAATCAATCATGAGAATTCATCAATTTGTTAAATTAATTCGCATCAAACTTTATGTTCGGAATTTTCAGAATTTATTTTGCTTTAGCCATTCTATCAAACAATTTTCCTTAGTTTTAGTTACCGAATATGGTGGCGTTCATCACTAATCATTGTACAGAGCATATTCTTGCGCTGAAAGAAGTATGCACTTTTTTAAATGACTGGGTGAATAGCAGCTTTTCTTAGTCCCTCAAATAACGAGAATGCGTTTGTCGTTTTAAAAACATTAGCGCACTACATGTGAAGGCAAACCTAAGGGGATAAGGAAAATGATAAATCGAAAAGATAGGAACAGTAAATATTCCCCTCAGTATGTTTTTACTTTAGTACTAACAACAACAAGGTAGGTAGTTAACTGACGTCGCTCTGGAGACACACAATGGGCTATTGGTGACGGTCTGGGATCAATCCCGAAGGGAAAGGTCGAGAACAACGCCTCGCAATTTCGCACCACGGTCAGTTAACGAGATCAACACCTGAGCTGGCACCTCATTCTCCAAACTTCCATACCGCACCAATGGGAGAACATTTGATGCCACTATAAATTTAAAGTGCATCATCCCCGCGAAAACGGCGGTCTTTAGCTGGACAGAGTCTCGAACTCGCAACCCTCCGGTTTCTAATATGTTTCTCTTCCAACTATTGCGAAGTTTGTAAGCAGTGTTGTGTATCTTTTCTAACAAGGAAGGTACAAAGAAAATATCGAGAGATAAACTTTTCATGTAAAAGCCTTTTTACTGCATTACCACTGGGCATTAAATGGGCAGGCAAACCATTATTCAGGGATAAGTACAAGCATTAAACATTCTCTGTAAGTCTCTTATATTTTTTACATTTGTACTAGCAGGCATATGGAAAGTGTAAAGAAATTAACGAGTGATATACCTTCCGCGTAAATTTATTTACTCTGCTTTAGCACTAAATGCGCAAGGAAACCCTAATTTAAGGATAGTGACAAACGATCAACTCTCCGTATCTCTTTGCTGCATTAGCACTAACGGGCTATTATTAAATATACAGAGTGTTTCCAAACTTCTTTTGTTACTTTGAGGGAAGTTAGGGAACTTGAATGTTAACCGAATTTATGTAGGAATCCATTATTTTATTTCAAGAAATAAATATTCATTCCAGATTTTTAGATTTAGTAAAATTTAAAAATCCCATTAACCTGTTCTGAAATGACCCTTCTCTTTATGTCACTTTCAACAAAGTATTTCCCTCACTATGCCGTTAATAAGAAAGTGAATAAATTGCTGATTATTCACCCTGGGTACAATTTCATGCCTATCACAATTTAAGGATAGTGACTAGCTATCAACTTTCCATGTAAAAGTCTTTTTACTGTATTAGAACTAAAGGTTCGTATATATCGTAATTTAACAATAGTGCTGATCGATCAACTTTCCATGTAAAAGTTTTTTTTACTGAGTTATAACTAAATGTTCATAGAAACCATAATTTAACGATAGTGACAAGCAATCAACTTTCCATGTAAAAGTCTTTTTTACAGCATTAGAACTAAACATGCAGGGAAACCATATCTTAAAGATAGTGACGAGTGATCAACATTCTGTATGGCATGAATTGGCACTGACAAACATAGAATTGTTATACAAACAGAGCATTTCAAAACTTCCGATACTAACTTTAAGGGGCTGAGGGAAAATAAAAGTTAACCCTATTTATGTAGGAATCCTGTATTTTGGAAATTATTTGGATATTATTTTCAGATTTTGTGATTTTGTACAATTTACATCATAGGAATCCGTTTTCTCTCTCTGTGTTGAAAAAGGACCCTTCTTCGCTTTATATCACTGTCAACATAGTGTTTCTTTCACTACGTTGTTAGTACAACAAATGAAAAATAGCTGACCATTCACCCTGGACACGTGAATTCAAGACAAGAATCTCCGACATCTCAGCGATCAAGTTCATCCCATTAATATAAATGTCAGTTATTCGGAACTAATTGGCAAGGAACGTGGAAAGAAAGTAAGCAATAATAACATTTCCATGTAAATGTCTCTTTCCTTAATTAGCACTAATCAAGGATAGGTAGAAACCGTTAACATTATTAACGTTCCCTATCAGTCTTATTTTACTTTAGGACTTAACAGGCTAGTTGAGGAACGAGTGATAAACTTTTCATGTAACAGCCATTTTCCTGCATTAGACCTTAATGCGCAGGAAATCGAGATTCAGTGATAGTAACGTATATTAAACATTCTCTGTAAATATTTGTTTTTACATTAATACTGACAGGCAAGAAGCGTGCAAGGAAATTAAAGAGTCATAAATTTTCCAAGTAAAAGTATTTATTCTGCATTAGCTCTAAATGTTTCTTGGAAAGGAGAGTTGATCCATTTTAATGAAATTTCGTATCCAATGACATTTTGAAAGAACATGCAAATGTTTAAACTTTGGTGTCCAATGAATGAATGAACAGTTCGAACTGTAGCGCATCGGAACTACGCATTCAGCAGGTTTATCTATATAAATAAGAATGGAGTGTTGGTTTGTACATTCAATATTTTCGACCCATTTCAAGTTTTCTATCCGTTTTGGACCCTTCTGATGCCGAATCCGCCTTTTTCTCGTTTGGTGTCTGTCTGTCTGTCCGTCTGTCTGTCTGTCTGTATGTTGTGCCCTATACACGTCCACGCGGTTTAAGATATTTTCATGCAAATTTGCATACAGTGAGTACTTATCTTCATTTAGTGAGTGTAATTGGTTGCGAAAGTCTGTCTGTCCGTCTTTCTGTTCTATGCTCGATTTTGTGTTTGTGTGTTTGTGTAAGCATCACATGAATTGTATTCCAGATATTTGATTGTCATGTATTTTATTTTATACATTATCTATTAGTTTAGTGAATGCAATATTAAACATTTCTTTATTGTTATATTTATATGAGTTACATGCTAAAACATCAGAGTAAGTATACTTAAATCAACCATAATTTGGTAGTTTTGGAAAAATTGGAATGTCTATTGAATATTACGATTACTTCGATTGCTTTACCAGTACTGCTGAAAAGGTAATTATTCTTCACAAATTATATTTTTTAATGGAATTTCAGCTCTGATACTTCATTTATTTCGAGTCTTATTTTTGTTCTTTGCGCAATGAAAACGATTTCGGAATATTTGAGACAAAAGATATTTTTCAACGAAACGAGAATGAACAAGATCGCGTGAGCAGTGATATTTTCTGTTTCTTTCGCTCTGAATTAATTTCACAGTTCTAAATTTTGTGCACTTTTAGTTGTAAATTGTGGCAACTGTGCGAGATCAAGAGATAAAAATGAATCACAAATTAATATCTTTAGAACAATTTTTTCCGACATCTTTTATTTTGTTCTATTTCACTGTTTTCTGTTTTAAATATTTATTATTTTAATAAATGTGTTTTACTTCTCATCACACGCAACAGCACCACAATGTATTAGACTTAAAAATGTTAGGTAATTCAGTATAAATTTTCAGTAAATTTTAAGTGTAGTTATGCCATTATTGAAAGAATAATGCCGTTATTAAAAGAATAATGCCGTTATTGAAAGAATAATAATGTTTAAAAATCCGAACTAGCACTTTTTCCAACATTAAAAAATTCGTTGTAATAATGACAGGAGAAGATTGCAAAATTTCACAATGTCGCATACCGGAGACAAGAGTGCCACAAGTAAAAAAAAAATATTTTTTTGTTGACTATGAGTGCGAGAGCACTCGCCGTAAATCGTAATTTTTATTAATTGAGTTGAACAGGAAAATAACTTAAGAAAGGGAACTCCAAATCTCCCACAAAACCGTCTTTTATAGTAGAAACCTTAGTATCACCTTTCGTCATTTTGTAGCTTTGTCATACAGCAATTGTGCGATGTATGTGAAATGTATTACATGAATGGATATGCATGTGTAGGATTTGTGTCCAAAGTAAGTTGTAGAAAATATAAAGATGGCGAAAGGTGTTAAAATAAATTTTTATTCTACAAAAAACGTAAGTCATTATATATTTTGATTATCTCTTCAATCTAGAGTAAACCAATTCAAACCGAGTAAGGTCGGGTATTTTGCTAGTACAGTATAAGAAGCGATTCTCAATCTGTGGTCAAAATTTCTGTTGCATTTCGACTGCGGATATCTTACGTCGACTGTAATAATGTCTCGCTGAAACATTCGTGCTCATTACGTGCATATGTCAGAGTTTGAAAGAGGTCGTGCTATCGGATTGAAGGAGGCTAGTTGGACGAATCGAAGAGTCGCTCGATATGTGGGTCGAAGCGATACGGAGATTAGACGATGCTGGCAAGAGTGGGTCAAGAACGGTAGATGTCAGCGTCAGGACGGCAGCCGTCGACCTTGGGCTACAACAGAACGGGAAGACGGAGTGACTGTCAGCGCAGCTGTCACAGCACCGGATTCGTCTTAAGCAACTATCGAACGAGTGACCCGCACACATGTGTCCAACATAACCCTCTGCAGACGAATTTACTTGCGACGACCCTCTGCAAAATTTACGCTCGTGCCGACCGTTACACCGCTTACATCTCACAGCTGTACACCGTCAAGTCCGATTACAGTGGTGCCAGGCTCAATCAACTTGGAACGACGTTGACTGGGGACGTATAGTCTTAACGTACGAGTCACGTTTTCAACTGTGTTCTGACACAGACGTTTCTGGAGACGTCCAAGTAAGCGTGTGGATACTATCGCACGCCACACATGCCCATAAAGGGCGTTATGGTTTGTGATGCCATCTCCTTTGATAGCCGGACCCCTTTGAAAGTCATTTCTGGCACACTTACAGCACAGGGGTACGTAAACGACATTTTACGACTGGTTGTGTTACCGTTCCTTTTGCGACACCTCGGACTTACTTTTCAACAAGATAATGCCCGGCCGCAGACAGCACGTGTTGTTATGAATTGTCTTCAAGCTTTCTCAACACTTCTTTGGCCAGCTAGGTCTCCTGATCTCTCTCCAATAGAGTACATTTTGGACGTTATGGGAAGTCGATTGCAACCATCCCGAAATTTTGACCATTTAGCCCTACAGTTGGATACAATTTGGCAGGTAAATCCACAGGACACCATCCGGGAACATTATCAGTCTATGCCACTACGGGGGACGCCTTGCATCCAGGCCAGAAGTGGACCAACGTCTTATTGACTTCCTCAGTTTGTAACGGTCAAACTCTGAAATAAATCATTCAATTGTTCTGAAATTTTAATAGTTTGTTTTCCTGTGTATGTTCTTCACATCCACCAATTTTTATTGGAATTGGACAACTCCTCCTTGGTGTCTCGACTTTTTTTGTTATAGAGTATAGCCTCTTCGCTACCTAGGTCCACATACGTGGACCTCGACAATTCCCCTTAAAAATTATCTTTCTGCTAAATTGATAATTAAGAACTCGGGAAGCGATTTGGAAGTAATGGCTTCGAATCAACGTGCTCGTAAAAGTAAATAAATTTCATTTGTTTTTAATGATTTTTAAATCTCTTAGATAATGTGTTTTAGTTGATAATTTCTTAAATTATCTGATGAAATGGTATTTCTGATTTAAATCTGTATTTTGTGCATTTGAGAGCGATACTTATATATGTCCGCGTATGTGGACGTGAGTACTTCGCGATTAAACTTTACGGTGAACTTTGTAAATTCAAGAGTAATGATATATTTTATTCAATTACGTACCTTAATAAGTATTTCGACTAGTTATAACCGACCCGCCCTAGGGCATACGGCGTGAAGTTGGGTTGCTAAGGCAACCCCACTCAGCACAATCAAAACCGTGTTTTTTTAATTCTCACAAAAAATCCCTTCCTTTTCCTTCCCTTTTTACAGATTTCTTAACATTTGTTTTTTTTTTTTCGCAAGGAGTGCATTACAGTATTTTATTTTACATAGTATCGCTTACAAAGTAGTAGCTTTCCATACTTTCCATTTCAGTACATATTCCCGTATATTTTCTGTCCCCCCCCCCATACACAATTACAAATTTTCATTCATCTTACATTTCAGTTGTTAATATTAGAGTTATTCTTCCATAGGGGTATTTATGGTTGGTAAAATATGTACCCTAATAAGATATCTTACACCTATATTTTAAGAGCTATAAACAAATCTGAACAAAAAGTTTTTACTTATTTGGTATGTACCAAAATGCTTTCTTGCAAAGATATCTAAATTCTTTTAAAATATTTTAATTACCAAGTGATACTAAACTTGATTTCATCTTTATAATTTTAGAATAGTACAAAAAGGTTCTTCTGAAGACATGGTTCAAGATCTATCTGAGCCACATACACCAGTAAATTCTCTCTTCAAGTCTTTGGATGTGAAAGTCTAATAACTTTCATCTTGGAAGAAATTGCAAATCAAACCAATCTGTTAAAAAGAGAGATCATAAATGCTTTGCATGATGAAAAATAACTGCGTTTCATGAAATATCACACAGTAAAAATTGTATAAAAATTGTTTTTGTGTCTTATTTCTACACATATTGTGTTATTTTAAAGTGATAGTGATAGAGTATGTTCAAAATGTATGTTTTGTAGCAATAAAATGTACCAATGTATGTGAAAAAGCATTTCCACAGAAACAATATCACATAAAAAAATATTTAAAAAAATATATTTTGTGGTTCTAACCTTCTAATATTGTTATTGTACATATAAAGTGATAATAATACAGCACTGTACAATAATATTAGTTCCTAAGCAATATCTTATCATTTGAAAATGATTACGCTTTCAGCATAATTGAGACCTGAGGTATGTTTAGCCTTTTATGATGCCACCATCTAAAAGAGGAATTTACTTGAGAATTTCGAAGTATTTCATAATATTTATCAGAAAAAAAAACTGATTTTGAATATATATATATATATATATATATATATATATATATTCAAAATCAGTTTTTTTCTGATAAATATTATGAAATACTTCGAAGTTCTCAAGTAAATTCCTATATATATATATTTGAATGTACAGTCCCCCAATACGAACTGTTAGCTAGGTATACTCATTAAGTTTGTGTCCCCCTCCCATGCGAAGTGACGTACGCAATAGCGTGCGTGTCATGTGGCTAGTCAGTAGAAAATGGCTGCGTTTGCAGGAGGAAAGGCGTTTTGTGTTCTTGAATCGAGCAAAACGGAATCTGTCAGCTTTGTGCAAAGGCCATTTCGATCACGATTTGGAAAAGTACGTCCAACCAGAAAATTCATTTACGATTGGTTTAAAAAATTTTAAACTACGGGCTGTTTGTGCAAAGTTCTAAAGACAGGACGACCGAGTATATCGGCAGGTGTCGTCAGAAACTTTATTCATCCAATCAGACAATATAGTAGAAAAACTTTATTCTCTAATTGGACGGTGAACCACCACACTGGTCAGGGGACATGCTAAATTACCTCTATTAACATCGTCACAGATGGATAGGACGAAGCGCCGACTAAAACATGCCACTAACCTAATGGCCACTCAGATGCCCTGAGTTAACACCATGTGACTTTATTCTTTGGGACTACGAAAAGGATAACATATTTAACCATCCTCTTCCTGTTGATCTTCCGGAATTGAAGCAGCATATCGCATCCATTATCACTGCACTTGTTTCAGGTACCCTAACACACGTTTGGACGGAAATGGGTTACCGGTACGAGGTGTGTAGTGTGACTAAGGGGTTACACACATAAAACATCCGTGACTCTAAAAAAACTTGAAACATTCACCTACACTTCTGATGCAGGTGACATAAAATATCTTACATTGTCACTGTTATATAAAGCGTTGAAACTGTATACTTATTTATGAATCACCCTGTATATATACATATACTACCTTACAAAATAATGGACCGGATGCCAGCGGATTTGCATAAAATCCAACTATTTGTTTGGGGGTGTTTTTCATGTTATGGCCTGGGATGTTTTCATATTGTTCCTGGTCAATCGAAAGCCGACGCCTACATTAGCATTTTGGACAATCAGGTTCTTCCTACGCACTGGCAATTTTATGGAATGGACGAATGTTACTTCCAGGACGGCAACGCTTCATCTCATATTGTAGCCTCTGTCAAGCAGTGGTATCAAGATATGGATGTAAAACGTCTTCCCTGGTCTGCTCAGAGTCCCGATCTAAACACCATAGAACATTTGTGAGACGAGTTGAACGACGCTTACGGACCAAGGAACCACGTCCGAAATCTACAGCTGAGCTGGCGACATTCAGCAGGAATGAACACAAATACCCATAGCCTTGTGTTTAAGCCTTGTTGAAAGTATACCCAGATGGGTTGCTAGAGTAATTGCAGAACGTGGGGGATCATCTGCACTTGTGATTGCCCTGCATCCGATCAACCGACGATTCTTCGTCTTATTCCGTCACCCATACGCTCGGGGTTAATCATTTTACCTAGTAGCCTATAAAATGTACTCAACTCTTGCGAGAAACATAGCGAATGTCGCCGTGGAGTACGAGCACACGAATCGCAAAAAACGTCTCATGCGCTTATCATCATCTCCGTAGTCACAGCTCCACTCACACGCACGTGTACACCAATGTATTCGACACGGAATATTAGTATTCTTCTTCGGGGGCATAAAAACTACCCTTGGTTCAGTACTTTTGTAAAATAGACACAATGTGTAAGTTCTCCTAAATTTGCATACGAGTGTATATACACTATATGGACAAAAGTATTTGGACAATCCAAAAATTGGCAAATATGCGATTACTGAGTTTGCAGAACGATATATGAGAAGGGCATGGGTAAAATAAAATCAGCACATTTTGTATTTATTCATTCACTCTAGTGGAGCTATGCCACGTGGACCTGAACTTACCAAATTCCAACGCGGGCTCGTCATAGGATGTCAGTTTTGTAATTTTTCCATACGAGCTATTGCATCCAAACTGTATATACCAAAATCGAATGTAGCGTATGTTATCAAGCGATGGAAGCAAGACGGAGCAATAAGAGCAAAAAAACATCCCGGACGATCACATAAACTGACAGAAAGTGACAGAAGATGCTTGGTATGCAATGTCAAGATGTCGCGCACTTCTACTGCCACTGCGATTGCTGTAGAGGTTGGAAATGCATCTGGGAGCTTCGTAAGTGTCAAAACTATCCGTAGAGAGCTGCACACAATCGGTTATCATGGTCGAGCAGCTGCATACTAGGGATGCGACATCGATAGCAAAACATCGATGTTTTGAAACATCGATGTTCAAAATTAAAACATCGATGTTGATAATACATCAACCCAAAAACATCGATGTTTTTAAAATTCAGTGTATTTAAACTTTTTTCCCCATTTCTTAAAACTGGTTTAGCAACTATTGATGCGACATCGACAGTAAAACATCGATGTTCAAAATTAAAACATCGATGTTGATAATACATCGACCCAAAAACATCGATGTTTTTAAAATTCAGTGTATTTAAACTTTTTTCCCCATTTCTTAAAACTGGTTTAGCAAACTAGTGATGCGACATCGGCTCCAATAAATCGATGTTTTTTTCTAAAACATCACTGTCTAGAAAACATCGACATCGATGTCGCATCCCTACTTTTCAGACCCTTCATCCTTTGTCACTTTGGCCTAAACGTATGTTCAATTTTCTGATTATGAAAATTATGCTACTTGGTTATTTTTTAAATTTTTATAACGGTACTTTTTTCATTTAAAAATAAAACAACGACAACGTAAAAACATCTACAAGTATAAACATCGATGTTACAAAAACATCGACTCCAATACATCGATGTTAAATACATCGATGTTTTTTAAAAAAACATCGATGTTTTAAAAACATCGACATCGATGTCGCATCCCTACTGCATACAAGCCAATTATTACACATGTTAATGAAAGGCGTCGTTTGGCCTGGTGTGTCACCCGTCGTTCCTGGACCGTTGAAAAATGGAAACATTTTTTTTGGGGGTGATGTGTCTCGGTATTCATTCTTCCAGTCTGATTGTCGTGTTTGGGTGTGGCGACAACGCGGAGAACGGTTTCATTCAGACTGTGTTGTTCCAACAGTGAAGTTTGGAAGAGAATCCATATTAGTGTGGGGTTGTTTTTTCTGGTTAGAACTCGGCCCATTGCTTTATGTACCTAGTACCATGAACGCTGACGTGTACCTCGACGTTCTGGATACTTCGGCCTTGCCTACACTATGTCAATACTACAAAGATGATAGTTGTATCTTCCAACAGGATCGAGTTCCATGTTATACTACAAAGCGTTTGTTGGATTGATTTCAAGAAAACGAGGTGAATTTGCTTTACTAGCCTGTTCAGAGCCCCGATCTCAATCCTATCGAGCTCTTGTGGTACGAACTAGAGCGACGAGTATGACATTGCCATACACGCCCATCTTTACAACAATCTCTTCTCACAGCCTTGCAAGAGGTATGGCGAGCTATTCCTGCACAGACTTAAAGAGAACTTTTGGAAAGTATGTCTCGACGTGTTGCAGCTGTAATACAAGCAAAAGGAGGGACTAACCGTTACTAAATAGAATAATAAAGCACTTTTTCTGGAAAACATGCAGTGTCTAAATACTTTTGTCCATATAGTGTATACATATTGGCAACAAGTTAATACAGCAAGTTTCACTGTCATTATTGTTATAGTTTTGTTGGATGAAACCATTTAGAGGGTTAATAGATCCTAGCAGGGATTTATATAATTTTATCTCATCTAAGATTCATTAAATTTTTTTTTAAATTTTAGTAGATCCTCTATCCGGAATTTATATACATCTATCTTATCTTTTCTAGTATTCATTAAAATTGATTTTAATTTTGATAGATCTTATCCGGGATTTCTTAAAATTTATCTTTTCTTTTCCGGAATTTATAAATCTATATTTTTTAATTTTAATAGATCTCTCCCTTTGTTTATTAAAATTTATCGTATCTTTTCCAGGATTTATTAAAATTCGAAAATCATGGAAATCCCTCCTGAAATGAAGCTGTCTATATCACTTTCAGCAAAGCACTTTCCTCCTTTAATACGACGACGAATGATAAATAGCTGACCATTTACCACAGACTCCTGGATTCAAGGAAAGAATCCCGACATCTCTGTGAACAAGTTCATCCCATTAATATAAATGTCAGTTATAAGGTCAACACAGCATTAGGAATCTTCTCTCACTGAAAATGAATGAAGGTCCCTTTTTCTTATTTCCCTAATGGGGAAAGCAAAAACCCCAAAGCTCAGATTATGTGGGAACAAACCAATTTTAAGAAAGTACGTTTTGTGGTAACGTTTTATTTAAATTTTTTTGAAAGCTCCTTTTTAGGTTCGGGTATTATTTCTCTTGAAGATAATGGTTTTGTCTTGCCAGATTTATGCGAGGGCTTAGTCTGCTTTAGCTTAATGTCCTGAATTAATGTTTGCGTTCGCATTGAAAGACTCGCTTTTCGGCGTTTATGTATATATTTCGTTGTATTTCCCCTTCGCAATGTGTTGTTTGAATTTATGATGTTGGTGGAGTCACGTGTTAACAGAGGATTTATGATGGGATAAATCTTAAAAACTGGTGAGGTCATTCCACTTTTCAGTGAACTTCCGATTTTGAGAATTTAATGTTTCCTGTTGAATGTTTTGATCGACAGATTCAGATGGCATTAACGCCGATTTCTGCATTGTAGAATTGTGCTCTCTGATTTTATGATGGCTGTGAGACCACGTGGTTACGAAGAATTTTTTGATGGAACGAATCTTAAAAAATTGGCATAGTCATTAAACTTTTCAGTGAACTTCCAATTTTAAGAATTTAATGTTTTATGCTGAGTATTTTTGAACGACAGATTCAGATGGTACTCAGATAGATTTGTTTACTTATTGTAGTTTAGTCCCCTCGCATTGTGCCGTCTGATTTTTTGATGGATATGAGAGCACGTGTTAACAGAGAATAATGATGGTTGTGTGGTCACATGTTAAACAAAGGACTTATAATGGAATGAATCTGAAAAACTGGCGAGGTCATTCCACTTATCCGTGAACTTCGGATTTGGAGAATTTATCGTTTCCTGATGAGTATTTCCTTGTATTTTGACGTTTGAATTCATGATGGTTGTCAGGTCACATGTTAATGGATATTCTTATCAACCATATCAGATGTTATCAGCACTGATTTCTTCACCTACTGGAGCTAAGCATCTTATTAACAACGTATTTTATAGTTTGGATTTATGTTGTTTGTAGAATCGCATGTTAGCAGATATTCTTATCAATCGATTCAGATGAACATAGCGTTTAATTCTTCACTTACTGCAGTCTAATAGTTCATTCCTAGGAATTTGAATTTATAATGGTTGTGGGATCATACATAAAGAGGATCTATGATGGTACGAATCACAATAAGAGGTCTAGCTCTTTCTACTTAATTGTTTTACGTATGAGTTCACTATGTATGATTTGTCGATTCCGAAGCTACTTTATTTATTTCTTCACTCATTGGCAGCAATAAATTACGTGGTTTATTACTCTAAAACCTTACTTATTAATTGGTTTATTACTCTAAAATCATTTCACTCTATGTGACGAATAATTCGTCCGAAACCTGCGACTTAAAATTTTATGTTTGTAAGAATACTTAAAACGTTTATGTCTATAATTTTGCAAACATCTAATCGGAACAACGTAGTTGTATCACAGGACTTAGTAAAAATGATGGGCATGATAAAAAAAAAGTTGTTTTTAATCGATGGGTATTATTTATGACTTGAATTGCGTTTGTGCCAAAATCATCTCTAAGATGGGGAGATTGGTTGCGTTTTTTTTTTTTTTTTTTTTTTTTTGGGGGGGGGGTAGAATTTGTTGCGTGGATAGCATAATTACATTTTGAAGAAAATATAGTTATTGAAGTAAGATCTTTAAATCATGATGGGATTGATATTGCATCGTTATGGTTATTAATATAAGTTACTAATATAATTATTTTTTTTTAAATAGGATATGATATCCATATCTAAGAAACAAAGTCTGTTACAGTGGTAAATAGATGTTTGTCATTATCCAGCAATATTTTAAACATTCCGAAGTTGAACGATATAACTCTTCATCTGCATATTTTATGCGCAATACTACATTCCACACTGATGAAACAGATCGTTTTAACAATATACTTAATTCATATCGGTAAACAATATACTTACTGATATACTTAAACATTCCGAAAGTGAACAATGAAACTCTCTCAGGAAAACTTTCGGTATAGGCACAGTCTACGTCTCGTCTGGTGGCAAGGGCATTGGCGCGTTTTCTGGCGCACTTTTAGTAGCGAGTTATGATAGGTTAAGGCAATCCATCGGTATTACTGTTATTTCGGTTTTTAAAGCAACTTCGTCAAGCGGAAAGTTTAAATTTTCATTTTTAATATTCTAGAAAGTTCTTTTAATATCCGTTAAACTGTCTTTTGATTTCATTGGTTCTTTTAATTTGTTCTTTTATTTCATTGGTTCTTTTAATTGTTTTTCATCGATTTCATTGGTTATTTTAATGTTTTTTCCCCAGTTGAGGAATTTTCTTTCATCTTCATAAAGTCACTGTACAGTGCAGTCGCCTCAGGTTGCATTGTTTCATGCATTTTCTTTTGAAAATCATTTTCATTTCCAACATACCTTCTGTATTTAATGTTGTTGATACGTTTCATGGTATTCTTACCCGAAATTCGAAAAATTGTATTGTATTATTAGTATTTTAATTATTAATTAAACCAAAAATTTGAATTGCAAAAAAAAGTTTTTTCAAACGTTTACAAACGTGTTCCGTTGTAAAAACAAAAAGAGTTTTGAAATAATTCTTTCTTTGGCGACATTAGAATAAAGACAAAAAAACGTGCCACGGCCTTTGACATCAGACGAGATGTAGACTGTAGCTGTACCAAAATTTCTATAGAATTCTACAAAAATTTCTTTAGAATTGGGTCTACAGAATTATCTCCCATTTTTCTATAAGCTTTATAAAGTAACCACTGTAAAAATTCTATATAAATCTCAACAGAATATCTGTATAAACCTCTATTGAATTCACTAGAAAACTTCTATCCAATTCGATATATCAGAACTTCTCTATAAATTATTCTACTATTATATACTATTATGAATATTCTCTATAAAAATTTCTACAATTATGTAGAAGCGAAATTTCGTTTCTCTATTGAAACTTACAGAATTCTATAGAACTCAGTAAAATTTTTTTCAAAAGAGTCTTTATCTGTGTAGGTTATATGCAGTGCTACTTACCACAATGATGAAATAGATACTTTTGACGATATTCTGCTACATTCAAACATTCAGAATTTTAATAATGAAACTCGTCATCTGCTAATTTTATACACACATACTTTTGCTTACTTTTGTATACTTTTGCATGGATACTGCTGCTGCTTACTTGTACTACATACCGCACTGATGAAATATAGTTTGGACAATATTCTGCTTCATTCAAACATTCAGAAGGTGAATAATGAAACTCTTCATCTATGCGCAATTAAAACATTGTGAATAGATGCAACAAGGAACTCATCCCAGAAATAAATTCACACTCACTGATTCATTTGAATCATTGTAAAGGAAAGGTTTCATAAAAGAGGCACAGGAGCAGAAGGAATTGAAAATAAAATAAGAGAAAACGAGGCGAATTCTTCGTTTTATTACAAGTCGACTCGTTATATGAAAGAACGGAAAGTAATCTAATATCTTGCCCTTTTTCGGTACACTAAATTCTGGTTTTACTCATTAATTTTAATCCTCATTTTTGGCAGTTCCTTGTGCTTCATTTGCAAACCCGAATGCGCGTTCGAAAAGTCTTTGAGACGAAGAAGAAAGGGAAAACAAAGCTAACAATACACAACGTGTCTAATGAACATACATTTTTCTTTGTTAAGGGAGAAAAAGCAGTCATTTTCACGTGCTGGGAAAACGAAAATGGATGATTTACGCAATGAATATGTAAATGAATATCATTTCTGAAATGAATTCATTTGCGAAGGTCTTAAAGAAAGCAGTTATACTGCTTTTATTTATTCTTGTTTAGTTCAGGTAAGTTGACATATTACAACCAAGGGACAACTCGCGTTGAAATAAATTGTCATTTTTGAATTCGCAATTTCGTATGTCTAATAGTATCCATGGCCTAGAGTGACAAATTTTAGGATTTTGGAAGCGAAAAGCAAGTATTTTGAAATATTTTTTCGTAATTCCAAATCAGCTAAGTAGCTGTATCCAAGAATGATAAATTAATGGATTTTTTCCAGCGAAAATTAAGTACTTTAAAATACTTGTTTCGTTTTTTTTAACCATAGGGGATAGTGACCGATAGTGAGATATTTATCTAATATGAGATACTCCTTTATATTTAACATACGGTATCGACCGTATATACCGTATGAACTGGAAGTGTCATGAACTGTATTAGCTTGGGAAACTGTACAGTCATTGTAAATATAACCTTCTTCAGTACAAGCCGACCCATACTTCAGTAACAACCTATAGTAGCACATAGCTTTTAAAAGTTTGGTAGACTTCTTTTTGACTGGTCTTTTTAGATGTATAAGGTAAATTGTTAAGTTAATTGAAACATCTTTACATAAATAAATAATTTTTATGTTAACTAGATTTTTTTTGTCGCGCTTGTATTTCTTTGTCATTGTGAATGCGCAAGATCATATTAAGAAATCTTGGTGTTTCATATTGAGCAACTTATTCCCAAAATAGCTGATTCGAAGAATTTCATTTAAAAAAATGTTTGCGTATATTTGCAATATATTTTGCCAAAACAATTCATCAACATTTTGAAACAGATTTAGTGACAGTGTTGAAAATCAAAAAGATACTTCCAAAATTTTTCATTGGACAGTCACCAGCGCAATTTTTTTTAAAGTGTCTTATATTGTTTCACTTTTCCCTAGAGTAGATGCAGCCGATTTCAAATGTGTTTAGGCATAATCAAAAGTAATATCAGTACAAAGCATTAAGACAAGGTTGTAAAAATGTCTAAGGAAATTCCAAATTCCACTTCTAAAATAGATTTACAATTGGACAAATTTATTTCAACCTGCTATAAGAAATACTTTACTCGAAAAGTTTTAAGCATACGTCTGAGTCGATTGCCGTTATAAAGCTAGAAGGTGTAATTTTTATGAGCATAAAAATGCTTGCAAAATTTTACTCCACAATTTATTCTACCCAAAAATTTGTTTGAAATAGGGAAGTAGCCAGTTTTTACTTTCAAAAGATGCCAAAATGATTAAGTACACCATTAGTTCCTAAACTGGTTGCTACATTTGGTTACTGAAAATACTTTGCAGGCTCCATAGGCCATATTCTAGACTTATTAAGTACCATGTTGTGTCATTGCCTCTTCTGCTGTAATATAAACTTATCATTGAAGTATGACCTTAAAATACAGAGTAAATAAACCGAGATATCTCGTCATTAGGAAAATTGGTCAGATCTTGATGAACGATATATCTCGTCGAAACCACGTGGAGGGTCAGACCAATGACCTTCTAAAGAAATAGACGGAGCATGTGCGCTTAGCTTTCTGTTATTTCTTCCGGTCGCTCGGTTTGAAGATCTGTTCACGTAGTTGTGGGTAAAAGCAGGAGTCTTAAGTTATTGATTGGTTAAAATGATTATCCACACCACGATCAAAAACACTAGTCTGCGCTTCAGTATCCAATCGGATATGTCGATTCATAAGCCCACGTGACATATCCTTCAGAAATCTTACAACAGCGACTCCGCCCACATGATCTGTCTATTTCATTAAAAGGTCGATTGGTCAAGCCCTAATTTCGATTGCGACTACTAAAGCAGCGGTTCCTAAACTTTTTCATCCACGGAGCCCTTATTGAAGCAAAAGTTTCTCGTGGAGCCCCAAGAAATGTTTAGTGTTTAGTTCTTTCTGTCTGTGTTCTTTGAGGCATATTACATACGATACGTATACGGAAGTATGAATAATAAGGTATATATATTTATAAGGGGAAAAATAGTAAAAAGAACTGGAGAAAATATTATATTTATTAGTTACATCTACAAAATGATATAACAAGTAGTAAAGATATTTGAAAATTGTTAAAATGTTACATGCACACCCGAAGTAAATGTGAACAATGTACCTGCTTCTTGCGGCAGAGTTTGTCAATGTCCGATGTCACAGATGTCAGTTGAAGACGCATATCGTCTTCGGCATATGTCTGTTGGAGATGTGTACCTCGAAAAGGCCGTTTCACAGAGGTACGTAGTACCAAAAGGCAGTAAGAGCAATTTAGCTTCTGAACTTAACATCGAAAGATCCTCCCCTAACTGAGCTCAAAATACGAAAAGTGGTTTGCTCTTAAATGATGCCTGACAGTAGCTGTCCGAAACCATGTCATAACTGTCGCGGACGAAGCCCTTGAGAACCACTCGCGGAGCCCCAAGGGCTCCGTGGAGCACAGTTTGGGAAACAATGATCTAGAGAATCTACAGTTTAGCTAAGTTTAGATCCATTTTTGTAAAACCGGGAATACTTCGGGGTAGGGCTGGACCCCTCAAGCACCTCCTCTGAATTCATCCCTGACTTCTACGTGGAATTTTCCAGAAACTACTATACGACAAAGAAGGGAGATGGAGATCAGAGCGATTCTCACAATCACAAAATACATCAAACTGGTTTCCCGGAAATCCGTGATATAGACCAGTTAATGCATGTAGTTCTCCGCTTTTATGATTTTGAGGCAAGTAGAAAGCAATAAAATCTTCGTTTCCTTCCTATTATTGATCCCTTTCTTAATAGAAGTGTTGCTCCAGGGATTTTGGAAAGCAGAGTCCCCAGTTTCTTGGAAAATAGAGCACTCCAACAAATAATTTCGGAAAGAAACAAATCCTCCATATTTCAGTAGCTTTAAAGTGCTCGGTATAGACTATCGGTTTCTCTATGCTGTTTTTCTTTCTTGGTGGGTTTCGTAATTGCTTCTTCAGCAACTGATACGAAATCGTCAAATATTTGAGGGGTGGTTTTTTTTTTATTTGCTAGATAAAAATCTTCTGTTTGTGTGATTCGGTTTTATTTTTGTGTACTATCTCTTTGTATCTTCGGTGTTGTGAGGGTTCAAAGGAAAACAGATTTATAAGAAATGCTTCAATTCAATTTGAAATATCATTTTTGTAGAAATTAATCATGTTTGAAACTTTTCTCCTTGTCTTGATTTTGTTCTGAGTAACTTGAACAAAACCTGAATTTTTAAAATTTCCGATTCAGTTTGAAATGTTGCTTTCTTAGAATTAAGGGGACATAACCATTATGGGACAGTACCATCGTGAACAATTATTTTTGATACCTCATTTTCTACAAAATGTTTTAGTGTACCTTACTCCAATACACGCAAACTATACATTTCAGAAAATAACTATTTTATTTAAAAAATAATTTAAACAAATTTTACATTTTGTTTTCAAAAAAAACATTTTTATTTTTATTTTCAAGGGCTCTATTCAATTTTGTGAACAATTATTATTTGTTTTTTCAGTTGCAACAAGATGTTTCAGATTACCTTACTCCCCCAATAAACATGTAATATATATTACAAAAGATATTCCTATTGCATCAGCAATAATTTAAAAAACATTTCTGTATTTTAAAATTATTTTATTAAAACTTATTATTATTAAAATTATTATAAATTGTTTTTCTTTATTTTAATAAAAATGTTTCCCGCAATTTTGTCTTGAGTTTTCATGTGTGAGTACTACTGTTAGTTAATTCGTTACAAATACACTCTATAACAAAAACTCGACGCACCAAGAAGAAGTTGTCCGATTGCGATAAAAATTGGTGGATGGTGAAGAACATACAATAGAAAACCAAACGATTAAAATTTCAGAACAATTGAATGATTTATTTCATAGTTTGACCTTTACAAAGGGAGGAAGTCAATAAGGCGTTTGTTCACCTCTGGTCTGGATACAAGCTGTCAGCCGGCTTGGCATAGACTGAAAAAGTTCCCGGATGGTGTACTGTGGAATTTCTTGCCACTTGTCTCAATCTGTCCGGCTAAATGGTCACCATTCCGGGATAGTTGCAATTTCCTTCCCATAATGTCACAAATGTGCTTTATTTCAGAGAGATCTGGAGACCTAGCTAGCCAAGGAAGTGTTGGGAAAGCTTGAAGACAATTCATAGCAACACGTGCCGTCTGCGGCCGGGCATTATCTTGTTCAAAATTAAGTCCGGTATGTCGCAAAAGGAACGGTAACACAACCGGTCGTAGAATGTCGTCTACGTACCGCTGTGCAGTAAGTGTACTAGAAGATACTACCAAAGAGGTCCACTTATCTAAGGAGATGACACCCCAAACCATAACGCCCTGTTGTGGGCATGTGTAGCGTGCGATAGTACGCACAGGATCCCTACGCGCCCTGATGAACCCTATTCCGGACTGTTTGACTCGACACCCTCCGTCCTGTTTCCAAAAGAAACTGTCTTTGCGGCTGAGTAGCATTGCGTCTTCTGTCTCGACGCGCTGTTAGCATTAAATACCGGTCATCAGTTGCTGTGGTTGCACGTGAGCGACCTTGCCCTGACCGAAGTCTAACTTTCCCTGTTTCTTGGAATAGATTCCACAGCCTTGAAATGACACTCCTTGCTACTCCAACAGATTTCGCTTTACTCCTTTGTGTTTTTTGTCCGGATTCCAGTCTCCTGATAATTGGCCAAGCCATGGATTCTGGTAAATCACGTTGTTACAACATTTTCAAATCACCTTTTTTCAAAAAAACTTTGAACAATTGCGTTTTACGACAAATCAAATCATTTTTTTTTGACAAATTATCCTCGTGCTCAGAATACCAGTCCTGGATGATGTGAGCTGTGTGAACAGGGGCTTTTTCGTCTTGGAAGACACCATCACTACTGTGGAACAAAGATTGTACCATGAGATGGACTTGGTCGACCAAAATGTTCACATAATCTTTGGCCTTAATGTGCCCTTGCATAGTAATCATGGGGCTCACAGAAAACCACGATATGGCTGTTCAAACCATCACAGATCCCCCTCCATGTTTCACTCTTGGCAACAAGCAGTCTGTATTATAGGCTTGGAATGGTGTTCGCCAGACGTAAACTCGGCCGAAGTGGGAAACAAGACTCATCCGACCAAATTACTATCTTCCATTGCTCTATAGTCCAGGTTTTATGACTTAAACACCACTTCTTCCTGTTACAGGCCTTAGCATCATTGATGATAGGTTTTTGAATTGCAGCTCGGCCAGAATTACCCTGCTTATGGAGCTCCCTTCTTATTGTTTTGGTACTCAAAGGTTTGTGAGCACGACATTCCTTTCAGCAGTAACTTTTGCAGCTGTGGTCTTCTTATTTTTATAGTCACTATCCTCCTTAATGATCGTCTATCACGATCACTCAACACACATTTTCGTCCGTGCTGTTATTTAGTGGATGATGTTTATCGGCTTTTCAAATACACGGAATAAATCTTAGATACAGTACCTCTTGAAACACTAAACACTTCTGCTACCTTGCTTGGGGAAGCACCCACCAGACGAGCTCGAACAATTTGCCCATGTTCAAAGTCTGTTAACTCTGACATGATGCAATTACAACTTCACAGAACAGTGCCCCGACGACGACTGACCTGCGCAGCATAATTACCACGTTGTATAGGTGACGTCATTAGGTTAAAACACCAGTGCCACCTACACATTTCACTAGAATAAACATTTCTTTTCAAGCATGCATTTCACGAGGTGATTCCATTTTTTTGTACAACCCTGTATATAACTTAATAAAAAATGTGTGTTCTTCCTTCGTGTACTCCCTTTCGTGCTAACCCAGATAAACGCATTTGGATAAAGGAATTTTGATGTAGTTATATAAATTATACAATAAATTTGAAAAACTTCCTGTTTTTGAGTTGATTCAACGAAAGCATTTAAAAAAACAATCGTTAAGTTTCAAATACTTCTTATAATTCACTTACACTCTAAGACAAAGCAAAAGTTACACCTGGAAGGAATAGACCAATATAAATGAAATTTTGAGGAATGGTACATCTGCGTTGGAGATGCAAATGATCAAATATTCAGAATCGTTTGAGCATAAGCCACACGTATGGCAGCTTTCAAATACGCTGCATACCGGGAAATAAAAGGACATGCAGTAGCGCAGCAAATTCATTTCGACTCGTACTGTTGTGTTGGTTACATCGTTTCTCATTGAGTTATGCTTCGGGGAAAAGTTCACAGGCAATTTAAGCAACTAGGAGAGTTTGACAGAGATCGAGTAATTGGCCACCAAGAAGGTAGGTGGTCTAATCGACGGACATATTGCTTGTAGTGATGTTACTGTTTCACGCTGTGGGCAGCGGTTGATACTACAGGGCGCATGCCAGCGTCAACCAAGCTCGGGAAGACGTAAAGAAACCGAACCAAGAGAGGATCGACGTGTTGTAAGACAAGCGTGTACCGATCCATTAGCCACTGTTACAGACATCCAACGGTCAGTGGGAAACTCTCTCGATCATCCAATAAGTGATCGCAACATTTGTCGACGGCTTCTCACGTAGACCGTTTTGACAACTGCCTTTAACAGCTCTACATCGCAGTCAAAGACTGGAATGGCGTCGTGCCAGACGGACATGGGGCGTCAAATGACATCGAGTGGTCTTCACTGACGAATCCCGTTTCTGTCTGGGTGGAGACGACAGTCGAATACGTGTGTGGAGGCAAAGTGATCAGCTCTAGGATTCACGGTTTGTTGTGCAGTGTCACACGTCCAGAAGACCTGGTGTCATGGTGTGGGGTGCATTTGCGTATGATCCCAAATTACCTTTGATATTCGTTAAGGGCTCTTTGACATGCCAGAGTTACGTACAAGAAATTTTACAGCCAGTCACGTTCCCATTCCTGAACTCCCATGTTCATCCGCTTTTTCAACAAGACAATAATTGACCCACTATTGCAGCCGTATGTTGAGCTTGTCTACGACACAATGATATGTTACCATGGCCGGTATACTCACCGGACTTGTCCCCGATCGAGAATGAACGGGATGCCATTGGACGAGGTGTCACCACTTCACCTGTACCGCGTTATCTGCTGAAATTACGTGACAGGTTACATGCAGTATGGGATGGGCTGTCGCAGGACTTCACAAAGAGCCTGTATGACTCACTGCCAAGGCGCTTGACATGCTGCATTAGGAATAATATGGTCATACGCTAAACTGAATCATACCACTTTTTTGAATTCTTAATAAAGTTTGCATATTTCAGTTTCAAGTTTTAATCATTTATTCATTCATAAAAGCACACTTTACCAACCTTGTAAATTTCATTGCATTCTGACAATTCCTTCTAGGTGCAATTTTGATTTGTCTTAGATAAATAATCAAAAGATAAAATTTCTAAACCAGCATTTTTAACAGGAATGTTCTTCCTTTGGGTATTTACTGATATAATCAGGATAATCACTGTTGGACAAAGGCGTTTTAGTGTTAGTTTGATGAACTAATTAAAATTTAATAATCTACCCGGATTTGAGTTCAATCAACGAAGGTATTTTCAAAAAAAAACAGCCGCTCCGTTGGAAATACTTCTCAAGCACGAATTAGATTAAAAATAAAAAATTCTAACAAGTGTTTATTGCAAGGGGTGCTCAAATGAAAAGGTACGAAACGTCGTAACAACGTAACCGTTAACATATTTGCCTATGCCGCTATGGGAGAACGTAGCGAGACATCTAGGGATGCGATTGGAATCTCCGGGGTGGATCGGAGCATGCGTGGGCGCCCGCAGGCGCAGGAGAGAGCAGAAGCTCTTTAAAGAGCGCCGTTCAATTTACGCGGCAGTGCGTGTGAGGGCAGAATGGCGTTCACATTGCAAAATTCGACGATTGATGAGCAGCGAGGCGTTATCCGATTTCTGACAGCGGAAGGTGTTAAACCGGCCGTTATTCATCGCCAGATGATTACCGTATACGGGGAAGACTGTGTGTCCCACAAGTCAGTGAGAAAATGAAGTGCCGTGAGTGCAGGCCGTGAGAGTTTGGTTGATGACACGAGACCAGGCCAGGCAAACACAGTCATCATGGCCGATCTCATCGACAAGGTGGACTACCTAGTGAGAAGTGATCGGCGTGTCACATTGTGAATGTTGGCGGTGAAGGTGGATGTCAGCGTTGGAACAGTGTGGACAATTGTTCACGACATGTTGCGTTATCGGAAGGTGTGCGCACAGTGGGTTCCGAAGCAAATCACCGACCAGAAAAAGGAACTGCGTATGGGGCTAGCCTTCAACATCTGTTTCGGTATTATGAAAACCCCGCTTTCCTGGAGCGGATCGTCACAGGTGATGAGAGCTAGTGCCATCACTAGGAGCCAGAGACAAAGCGGGACAGCATGTAGTGGAAACATGCTTCGTCACCTCCCCCTAAAAAGTTCAAAGCCGTAGAGTCAGCAGGGAAGGTGTTGCTTATCGTCTTTTTCGACGTCCAAGGTCCGCTACTTGTTGAATTCTTCGAGCACAGAAGAACCATTAAGTCCGATGTGTACTGTGAGACACTCCGAAGCCTACGCAGGTCCATCAAGAACAAAAGACCGAGGCTGCTCACGAAGGGTGTGGTTCAGCTCCATGATAACGCGCGTCCACACGTCTCCAGGGTCACACACGCGGAACTGGCCAAGTTCAAGTGGGAACAGCTTCACCATCCGCCCTACAACCCCGACATGTCGCCCTGTGATTTCCATGTGTTTGGTCCCCTGAAAAAATATATGAAAGTGAAGCGCTTCAACTCGGACGACGAACTCAAGGACGCTGTGAAGGACTCGGTCTCGTCACGGCCACAGGAATTCCGAAAACAAGGAATCCTTCGGCTCGTTAATCAATGGAATCGTTGTGCTCAGGCCTATGGTGTATACTTTGAATAAAGTCTTAATTTATACCCACAGTGTCGTTTCGTTCCATTTCATTTGAACAACCCTTGTAATAGGGATGTTCTTACTCCGAGTTCTTATTGCTCAAATCCCCGTAATGGCATATGGACTAAGTTTTAGTGTAGATAGTAGTAGATTGTTGGACTAAAAAAAATAAATTTGGTATACTTAACAGTTGGGAACAAAGGCATTTTAAAGCAATACAGTCACTAAGCCTGAAATACTTATCAAGGTCGGATTAAATAAATTATAAATATAAAGACTCTAAATTAATGTTGTTTTTTTAAATGGGGGTATTCTTGCTTTGGGTATTTACTGTTCACAACCGAATAATCGTACTTCGACAGGAGTTTGTATAGTTTGACTGCGTTGAATTACTATTAAAATTTGAAACTGTTACTTAGGGAATTAAAAATTTTATAGCAAAATATCCCCTTAATTTCAAATATTTATCAACGACGAATTAAATTATTTATAAATAAAAAACTCTAAATCAGTGATTTTAGTTGGAATATTCTTCCTTAGAGCACAAATCCAAATAATAGTAGTTGAACAGGAGTTTTATTGTAGTTTGATTATCACTTATACAACTGCTACTGAAAGTTGAAACGTCACTTAAAGAATTAAATGCTTATTAATGTGTGTGTTTCACTCATTGTATCTTCTATGTTGTGAATTGATTCAACGAAGACATTTTCAATCAAAACAACCGTTCAATTTGAACTACATCTCAATCATGAATTAAATTAAGAACAGAAAATTTGTGCCCAGGGTTTTTTTAATGGAAATGGTCTTCCTTTGGGTAATTACTGCTCAAATCGATATAATCGCTGTAGTTAAAAGGAGTTTTAATGCAGTTTTATAGAATAAATAATAAATACTATAGACTTCTCATCCTTGAACAAAATCATTTTTAATCAAACCAACCGTTAAATTTGATATACTTTTCTAAATGGAATTAGATTAAAAATAGAAAAATTGTAAAGCAGTGTTTTAATGGGTATGCTGTTCTCCACTTCATTGTTTTACTGCTAAAATCCAGATGATCGCAGTTTTACAGAAGCCTTGGTGTAATAGTTTGATTGCTTCGAATTACTAAAGAAATTTGAAATGTCCGCTTAGAGATTTAAATACTTAAAAGTAATTACCCTTTGCCTCTTCTATACTTTGAGTTGATTCAACGAAAGTATTCTCAAACATAACAGCATTTAAATTTGATATACTTCTCAAGAGCTTGAATTAGATAAGATAGAAACACTCTAAACCAGTGTTTTTATAGGGTATGTTCTGCCTTCGGGTATTTAATGCTCAATTCCAAATAATGGTTGTTGGACGGGAGGGGTTTTAGTCTGTTATGATTGTGACGAACTGCTATTGAAAGTTGTAATATCACGTAGAGAATTAATTGTCTATGAGTGTTTCACTCTTTGTGTCTTTTCAGTTATCAGTGGATACGAAGACATATTCAACCCAAACATATGTTAAACTTAAAATATTTGTTACGCCCGAATTAGATTAAAAATAGGAAAACACTCTGAACCAGAGGATTTCAATGTGGCGGTTCTTCTTTACTTATCAAATCTGGATAATCACAGTTGGATAAAGGCGTTTTGGTGTAGTTTGATTGCGATGAAGAAGAGCAGAGCGAGGCACGTGTGGGGAAGGGGGGATACGAAGACGAGAGAAGTTGGAAAGTTGTAGGGATCGATTGGCGACACTCTGGAGACGGAGGCGGCGCCAGAGTGATTCCTTCCCGTCTCTTTATGCAACCGTCATCAGCTCTCCGTCGGGGGAAACAAAGACGTCTTCATTAGGACGTGAGGAATCTGCGAAAAATCCGTGGGATACAATATCATACATGATACTTCAAAGATATATTTTTTGCATCGTCATCGATATTTCCTTTAAATTCATTTCCATTTATAACAGTGTTCACCAAATGGAATTATATGGAACTCTGGGGTTCCGCAAAGTTATGAAGAGCTCCGTGAAAATACTGCGCATTGAGGTAAACTTCGTCAGCTCTCAGAAGGGAGAAATCTAGTGATCTTCATTAGGATGTGAGAAATCTCCAAAAAATGCGTGTGATGCAATAATATCATGCAAGGACTCTTCAAAAATATTTTTTGGCAACGTCATCAATATTTCCTTTGATCCTTCCATCAATATTTCGTTTCCATCTATAACAGTGTTTCCCAAATGGGATTCTGCGGAATTCCGGGGTTCCGCAAAGTTAAAAAGAGTTCCGTGAAAATACTGCTCAATGAGGTACACTTTTTCATCAGCTCTCCGTAAGGAGAAATAAATTAGTTTTCATTAAGACGTGAGGAATCTCCGAAAAATTCGAGTAAAAAAATATGTGTGTATACGTGACCAGTGCACAAAAATCTTTCAAAATTTCGAATATTTTTTTTTTATAAATTTAACTGTAAAAATATTCACATAATTCTGTTTAAAATTATACATTTTTTTGTAAATACGTTGAATTAATGTATTTTAAATAATATTTAGGAAAATACGTGCACATACATGAAGTAAAGTCAATTTTATGCTTTAAACTTCAATATCTCAAAATGTGTATTTTACCTATAAAAGGTAGCCCGTTGTGTTGTTCTAGTACGACGTTAATTAAGAATTACCAAATTATTACCCATGAAAGGAACATTTTTTCAAAGTTTATTCAAGCAAATATAAAACAAATTGTTTTACAAGTGTAAAATACCTTATAACATACTTAAGCGCAGGCGTTTTTTTCTATCCTCTCAGAAAAGTTCATATTGATTGTTGAAAAAGATTAAAATCGGTCATTTTTCAAAAAAAAAAATAGTTGAAGAAAAAATGTATCTAAATTTCAAATTTAAGTTGTTGTTTTTTTTTTAATTCCTACGTTAAAGTGTTTAAAAGTGTAAAGTTATCCTTAAAAATCGAGTGAAACAATATCATTTACGGATATGTGAAAAACGCATTTTTTGCAATGTCCCCGACTTTTCATTAAAATTATTTTTCACATATAACATTATTTCCCAAATGCGATATAACGGAACTCCGGAATTCCGTAAAGTTAAAAATAGTCCTTGAAAATATAACACATCGAGGCTAACCTCATCATCTATCTCTCCATGCGAAGCAATAAATAGGCCTTCATAAGGACGTGGGCAATCTCCAAAAAACTGTTGTTATACAATAATATCATGTAAGGATACGTCAAAGATATATGTTTTGCTTTGTCAATGACATTTTCTTTAAATTCCTTTTCGTTTACAACAGTGGTTTCCAAATGGGATTCTGCAAAACTCAGAGGTTCCGTAAAGTTAAAAAGTTTTGTGAAAACATTATACATTGAAGCGAATCTCATCAGCTCTCTTTAGTAAGAAACAAATAGGTCTTCTACACGACATGAGAAATCTCTGAAAAATACAAGTACAAAAATTTGTACTGATACAACGAAAATAAATTTTTTGCATTGTTTCCCGACATCGCTTTTAAATCTTTTCCAGTAGCAATGTTTCCCACATGTGGGATTGTACAGAACTCTAGAAGATTCCGTAAAGTAGAAAATAGTCTCGTGGTAAAACTACACATTGAGGCAAATCATATCAACTTTCCGTCGGAAAAAACAAAGAAATCTTCCTTAAGACGTTAGCAATCTCCAAAAACATTTTGAAATAATATCATGTGACGATACTCAAAATATTTTTTGCAATGTCCGAAAAATGTCTTTTAAATTCTTTTCCGCCCGTGTTTCCCAATTGGGATGCAGAGGAACACAGGAGTTCTGTAAATTAAGAAATTATTTCGGAATTTATAATATTACATATTATTTTAAACCTCATCAGCTCTCCGTCTGAAAAAGTAAAGAGGTATTTATGACAAGAAAAACCTCCGAAAAATCTGCGTGAACAATAATATCATGTAAGGACACTTCAAAGGTATATTTTTGGCTTGAACCGACATTTCATTTATATACTTTTTCATCCATAATAGTGTTTCCCAAATGGGCTTATGCGGAACTCCAAGGTTCCGCAAAATAAAAGAGTTCCGTGAACATATTACACATTGGGGCAAATCTCATTAATTTTCCTTCTGAAAAGGTAAAGAGGTCTTTATGACTTGAGGAATCTCCGAAAAATCCGCGTGAAACAATAATATCAAGTAAGGATGCTTCAAATATATATTTTTGGAATTGTTTCTCTACATTGTCTTTAAATTATTTTCTGGTAGCAGTTTTTCCATATGCGATTCCACAGAACTTTTAGCGGGCTCCGTAAAGTAAAAAATACTTTTGTGATCCTATTACACATTTAGGTCAACTTCATCAGCTCCAGGTAGGGAGAAACAAGGAAATCTTCATTAAGAAGTGAGAAGTCTCTGGAAAATTCGAAATCTGCGAAGCTTAATGTAATATATCATGTGCCGATACTCAATTTCTTTTTTAATTGTCTCCAAAATGTCCTTTAAATTCCTGTAATTCTGTAGCAGTTTTCTCAAGTGGGATTCTACGGTATTCAGGTGTTTTGTAAGGTACGAAAAGCGTTTTGTGAAAATGTTAATATTGTGGCAAATCTCATCAGCTTCAAGTCGCCAGAAACAAAATTGTCTTCATTATGTCTTGAAGAAACTGCAAAAGCATGAGAAACAAAAATATCAACTTGGACAAATTTCTCTGTATTCTTTCCTCTTTACAGTGTTGAGAAAAGTTATTTTGTGTTCTAAAACAAAGTTTTTCTTTGTCTTTCTCTCTCTCTCTCAAATTCTATTCCAAGGTACTCTGCGTTTCCATTCAGAAGAAGAAATAATTCCGCGAAAATATTACACACTAAGCAAACATCATCAGTTCTTTGTCGGGCGAAACATACATCTTTATTATGACATAGGGAAATCTACCAATGCAGGATACGAAAAATATACCATTGACTGGATTCTTGAATAGATTTATTTGTATTTTTATGTATAATTTCTGAATGTAGTCAGTTTCGATCTGCAGTAAAGTTTCTCATAGAAGGTTACGGGTAAATCTAAATAAAATAAAAGGAATGGTTATGTGAAATTATTGCACACTAAACAATGCCCAACAGCTCGACATCGGAAGAAAAAAGACGTCTGAATTATGACGTATGGAATCTGCGAAAGCTGCATGCAAATAAAGTATCAGTGAGTGGATACTTGAACAGATTTATCAGTCTCAGTGCGTTTTTTCTATGTTTGTTTACTTAATGAAGAAAAGTTATTTTCGTTCTGATGTAAAGTTTTTCAAATGGGTTAACGAAGAACTTCCATTTCCATGATTCTTCGATTATAGAAAAATAAATAATTCCGCGAAAATATTACACACTAAGCAAAATTCATGGTATCTTCGTAGATCTGGAGAAAAAGACGTCTCCATTATGGTTTGAGGAATCTGCGAAATCTGCATGAGGAAAAAAAAAACAGTTTTAGTGGATACTTAAGTGAATTTATCTGCTTTTTCCTCTCTACTCTGTAGAGAAACATTATTTTCGATCTTTCGATTATTCGGAATTCACGGAACTCTGTGGGTCCATTAAGTAAAATAAATAGTTTCACGAAAATATTGCCCTCTAAGCAACCGTATTCAGTTCTCTGTCAGACGAAAGACGTATCCTTTATAACTTATGGAATCTGCTAAAGCTGCGTGAAAAATGTGAGTGAGTAGGTACGTGAACAGAATTCTCAATGGTGTCTTATTTACTTTATTGAGAAAAGTTATTTTTGATCTAATGTAATGTTTCTCAGATTGAGTTACCAAGAGCTCACAATTCCAAAAAGATAAATATCTATTTTCCCAAAAACATTTCACATTTATCAACCGTAATCAGTTCTCTGTTAGGAGAAATGAAGACAGCATACGGAATCTGCTAAAGCTGCGCGGAAAAAACTATCAGTAAGTGGATTCTTGAGCAGATTTCTCAGTGCTGTTTACAAAATTGAGGAAAGTTATTTTCGATCTGATAAAGAGTTTCTCAAATTGGGTTAAGAAAAGTTTGAATATACATAAAAATGAGTAAATAATTTCGCAAAAGTATTACACACTAAGCAAACGTCATTAGTTCTATGTTGGGAGAAATGAAGACGTCTTAATTATCACATACGGAATCTGGGAAAGAAAACAAATATCAGTGAGTGGATACTTGAACAAATATTTCTGTGCTATTTGCTGTATTCAGGAAAGTTATTTTCGTTCTGAAGTAAAGTTTATATCAAATTGAGTTGCTCTGTTTCTAAGAGCTTATATTTCTATACTAATGAATGAATAGATTCGCAAATGTATTACACTTGAAGCAACCGTCGTGAGTTCTCCTTCGAGTGAAACGAACACGTCTTCATTATGAATTAAGGAACCAATGAAAAAGCTGCTAGCAAAAAAAAATATTATTGAGTGGATACTTGAACAGATTTCTCAGTGCTGTTTCTGTGTGTTAACTTTGTGGATGAAAGCTATTTTAGATCGATTGCAAAGTTTCTCTCTCTCTCTCTCTCTCTCTCTCTCTCTCTCTCTCTCTCTCTCAAATTGGAGAACAAACATACATATCCATAAAGAAAATAAATAATTCTGCGATAACTTGATAACTTTTGGAATCTGCGAAAGCTGAGTATAAAACAGGCACATCAATGAAGGATACTTGAACAAGTTTCTCTGTAATTTCTTCTGTTTACTTCATTGAGAAAAATTATGTTCGAACTTATGTAAAGTTTCTCCAATCGGATTCCAAAGAACTGCGGGGATCCCTAGATTAAAATAAATGTCTGCGAAAGTCACCCTAAGCAACTTTCATCAGTTCTACTCGGGAGAAAAAAAAGACGTTTTCGTATGACATACGGAGTCAGTGAAAGCTGAGCGCAAAAAAAATGTGAGTGGGTGGATACTTGAACAGATTTCTCTGTATTTTTGTTTATAATTTTTTTTGTTTACTTTGTTTGGAAAAGCTATTTTCTATCTAAAGTAGAGTTTCTCAAACTTAGTTACTAGTAATTCTGATTTCCACAAAGAAAAATAAATAGTTCGTGAAAATATTACACATTAAGCAAATGTCATCAATTCTTTCTTGGAAGAAAAGAAGACAGTTTTCATTACATGGTTTCCACGCCTTTGTCCAAAAAAAATTCAAGGACTTTTAAGGACTTTTCAAAACTAAAAATATTTTTTTCAAGGACCTAAAATTTTTTATAGCGACCTAAAACAAAGCATGTGCAAAAGTTGTCAATTAAAAAAAAATGTGAAAAATATTTTTTTTTTAAATTGTTACTCTTTTTTAAACTACTGACAGTCAAAGAAAAGAGGAAAGGTTGTCATCAATTTTGCTTATAATTTGGATTTTCTTTTATCGCAGAACCTGTGAATTTTTTTGCAAAGTGGGCTTCTCGTCTCAATGCTAATTATTAGGCTATTTGCACACATATCAATTTCATTCGTGCGGTAAAATATCGTACGATAAATTCTTTGGTGGCCCGAAGAAGAGTATGTGAGTTTGCACATGGTTCGATCGACACACGACACAATCTCCGTTTTCGTTTTGCTCTCGTCCACAGACACTACAGCAGACGGCTGTCGTGGTTTATTTTGGTTGAGAAACAAAACAAATCCAAAGTTTTGACTGCGGTGTTACGGCTTTTTTGTTCTCTGGTCCAAGTTTCTATCTTCACGATCGTTAAAGATAGTAAAAATTTCAGCGGATATGAAATCTGTAGAAAATTTTACAAGGATACCTTAAATGTGCTTTTCTGTAAATAAATAATTTTTCAATTGTAACTTTTATACTTTCGCAATACGAATTCGGTCACTTTTGACGAAGATATTCATTACGAACACAAAAAATGTCTATTAGAGGTTTTCTATCTTCGCGATCGTTAAAAATAGAGCAAACATTTTAACGGATTTGAAATCTACAGAAAATTTTACACCAGATTCATACCTCAGGTAGTCGAATTTTATGCAAAGCCCGAATTGCTTGAAGAAACTTCTTCGTTTTAGGAAAACGGATAATTCTGTATCCTAAACTGTTAAGTTTTCATTCTTGAACGTACGACGTCAACTGTATAATTTCTTTAATAATATAAAAATGAAAAAAAAAAGCAGTGACCCCCTTCAAAAACCTTAATATTTTCTTTGTATTTCTTCATCAATCCCTGAGACAATTTTAAGAAATGTTCAAAGAGGCGGAACTCTTTCATTTTTGTATTGTTTATGCAAAAAAGCGATGGGACGGCGCATCAATGAAACATGGTGTATAACCTTGTGTGTTCATATATACATATCAAGTGGTTCATGTATATATCACACATTATGGTTGTTCATATATATAAAACGTGGTGTCAAAACACGTAACACTTCAGAATGACGCTCAAATTGAGCACTTGCCGTGAAGGAAACTAGTTTGGACACAAGTTCCAACGCAATTATGTACTAGTCAAAAAAATCAAGGACTTTTTACCAAGTTTCGTAATTTTCAAAGACTTTCAAGGGCCCCCTAGTTAGGAAAACAAATTTCAAGGACTTTCAAAGACTTTTCAAGGACCGTGGGAACCCTGCATTACGATATACGAAATCTGCGATAGCTGCTACCAAAAAAATGAGAGTAGTGGATACTTGAACAGATTTCTCATTTTTTTAGTTTACTTTGTTGTAAAACACTATTGTTATTTAAAGTGATGCTTCTTCAATTGTTCCGAGGAATTCTGGGATTTCCACAAAGAAAAATAAATAGTTCCGTGAAAATATTGCAAACTAAGCGACAGTGTCCCTTTGGGGGAAAAAAAGACATCCTCATTATGACTTACAGAATCTGCGGAAGCTGCGGAGAAAAAAGGAAGAGTGTGGATACCTGAGCAGGTTTCTCTTTGTTCTCTTAGTTTAGTTTGTTGTGAAAAGCTATATTCTATCAAATTGAATTCCGAGGAAATTTGATTTCGATAAAGAAATATAAATGATTCCGTGAAAGAGTGTATTTCATACTAAGCAACCGACATCAGTACCGACGGGAGAAAAAAGACGTCCTCATTCTGACATAAAGAATCTATGAAATCTTTACGCAAAAGGACGATTTTCTTGAGTAGATTTCTATGCGTTTTTTTTTTTTTTTTTTTTTTTTTTTTTTTTTTCAGTTTAATTTATTATGAAAGCTATTTTCGATCAAAAGAAAAATTTCTTGAATTGTATTCCTAAGATTTCTCGATTTCTATAAAGAAAAATAAATATTTTCGTGAAAGTATTGCGCACTTAGCAACCGTCATCAGTTCTCCTTCGAAAGGAAAAGACGTCTTCATTATGACTTGCGGAATCTGTGAATGCTGCTTGAGAAACAAAAATATCAATGAGTGGATACTTGAAAACTTCTTTGTAGCTTTGTTGGGGAATTTTGTTTTCTACAACAACCTCTCTCTCTCTCTCTCTCTCTCTTTCTAAAGTTGGGTTCCTCGAAACTCTGGGATTCTCTGAAGAGCATTGAGTTGCCCGAAAACATTGCACATTAATTTAGCCGTCAGAGTCTACCGTCGGAAGAAGCAAATATGTATTCATTAGAATGAGCGGAATCTGTAAGGGATGCATGCCAAACAAAACTATCATTCATTGGATACTTAGCAGATTTATAGCATTTTTCCTGACGATGTCTTAACCTACACCATCATTTTCCGAAATGGCTTCCGTAAAGTAAAATAAAGTTTCACGAAACTATTACTCATTGATGAAGTTAATGGAATGGTTGGCAGTATTATGTCGGGAGAAACAAAGATGTTTATTATGACTTGCGGAATCAATGAAAGATGCTTGCAAAACAAAAATATCAATCCGTGGATACTTGAAAAAAATTTTGGGGAGGAGTTACTGTTCGTTAACTTTTTCTTTGGATAATATTGTTATAAATCTACAGCAGCATTTCTTTAATTAAGCTGAACGGAAGTCTCGGATTCCCTGAAGTAAAGTAAAGAGTTCTACAAAAATATAAAATTCTAAATATTGAGGACACCATCATCTCTTTCACGGATATAAACAAAGATGTCTTCATTTTGAATTACAGAATCTGAAGGATGGGTATAATACAAACCTGTCCATCGGTTAATACTTAGAAAACTTTTTTTGGCATTTTCCTCCACGTTTATTTTAGTGAGATATTTCTTCTAAATCTTCAGCATCCTTTCCCGAATTAGATTCCATAAAGTAAGATAAAAAAAAAGTTCGAAAATATGACTCTTAGAAGTAAAGTTTATAAAACCTTTAACAAACATAGGTAGAGAGGAACAAAGAAGTATTCATAGGATTTGCGGAATCCGCGTTATTTATATATATATATATATATATATATATATATATATATATAAAATACTTGCAAAACAAAGATATTAATCGATGGATATTTAAAAATATTTGGTAGTTTTTGTACTTTTTCAGTTTTTTATTTCATTGAGGAATGGGGGTTTTTTTTATCTACAGCAGCGTTTCTAAAATTGGATTTCAGGGTACTCTGGGATTCTCTGAAGTAAAATAAAGAGTTCCGAAAAATATATAAAATTTCTTGAGGACACAATCGACCAGTCCAACAGAAAGAAGATAAGATATTTTCATTATGACTTATGGAATCTGAAAGATGGGTACCAAACAAAACTATCCATCGTTTGATATGTAAAAGAGATTTTTTTCTGGCTACAAAAAAAATCCTACAGAATAAAGTCCTACAAAAATACTACTTTTTGAGAGAAAATTAAAGGAACCGTTGACAGCCTTCGATGAAACAAAGATGTAATCATTATGACTTGAGGAATCTGAAATATGCGTGTAGTACAAAAATATCAATCGATGGAACTTAAAACGATTCGATATTTTTTGTACTTTTTCCGTTATTCATTTCATTCAGGAATATTGTTATTGATCTACAGTAGGGTTTTTCTAAAATTGGATTTCTTGGAAAACTGGGATTCCTTGAAGGTTGTCTCGGCTGGTCTCTGCATTGAACAGCGGAACTCTTGGAGTTGGAAGATCGTTTCAACTGGACTCTCTGCTTTGGACAGCAGAACTCCTGGGGACTGCAAGGTCTTCTCAGCTAAGATCTCTGCTTGGGACAGTGGAATTCCTCAAGACTGGAAGGTCATCTGGCCGGAAACTAGAACTGGACTTGTTATGACACGGATGATCACACCACACTCCATTATTGACCCCGTACTAGCTCTTAAGGGATTTTCCATCTGGTCACTGAAGCTGATTGTGCTCTTCCATGAAATACGATCAGGCAGTGTGATGCGAGGCTGGAGATTCACCTGGCAGGATCGTAGTTGGTTGAATTGTCACTTGATTTTGTATCTATCGTTAAGTTCGACAAGATAGTGACCTCTTCCTAATCATTCGATATTGTACAATATTTTTCTAGGTTTGAACTAACATAACATACTTTAATTTTATCATCCTAAAATGTTCCCAATACATTTGAGACAATCCCCATCTTTTAACTTCCAGTCAAATCAAGACAACAATAGGAAGTCAATCATTCTAAGATCTTTTGATGACAGATGTTTATGCACATGTTTCCGGCAGGTGTTTTTGTACTTGCATTCTCTTTTCTCTTCTGGCCTCGGCTTTCTCTGCCAACGGAGTGATACCTTTTTTACAATCTTTCGATGTCATCGACCAATGGAAAAAATCTTATTTAATCTGCTGTAATTGTTAATTGGTTAGTTACTCTACATTTATAGAAGTCACTCCATAGAGAAAGAAAGGAGTTTTTTACTTCGTGCGTAGCTAAGCCGGTGATCTATCCGGCCGGTAGTAACTATCTTGTGAAGCCATCATGTGAATGCACTTTAAATTTACAATCGTACTGTTTATCATTTGAAATTTTAAGGAACTTTCTTCAATTTCCCCAACAATAGGTTGAAATTTTCCCAAGCCATTTCATGTAAGGTTACGACCTTACAAGATTTTTCATATGAGTGATGATATGGAACATTTAATATAGATTCATACTAAATTATTTGGTAATGTGGTTATTCAGCGTTACTTCAAAACTCACTCTAAGAAACCGAGTTACTTTTGGGATGAGACAATGACTAAACACTTCATAGTTTTAAAATTTTCCTCTTTAGAACACAATAGGCTCAGTTTATAAATGAATATCTGAAATGGAAATGAAATTTCAAACAGGTGAGCTGTCCGACTTCTCATACGTCCCATTAGTAGAAACAGATGCAACTCTACACTCGAAGAATGCCTGTACAAAAAGATTTGTGCTGCCATCTATTGACATTGAAAGAAAACTCGACTTGTCCCAACTGAATCTTCAATTGTTGGTATAATCATTAGGGCAACTTTTTTTTGCAGTAAAAATGGGAAAAGTTGCATTTATCATTCCCTAAAGTTGCATTTATTTTTGATACACTAAAATCTAAAATAAATTATTCGTAAAAATTGAAAAAATGAAAAAATTTATGGACAAATTTAGTTGTGTGTACAACAGTATTATAATACTTCATTAAATACAGAAGAACGTTGATGTCGTTGAATGGCCGATATTGGCCGGTAATTTCTTTATTCAAAATCTGCTTTCAACAGAGACTGATGTTGCCTGACATTGTTGCAGTATCAAATACGGACTCGGGGGGGGATCATATCGGGAAAGTGTAGCAATAATCTTCAGGTCATTACTATTTTCCAATCGTTTTTTAAGATACACTTTAAGGTTGCAAGGATCTTTTTAAAATCCATCCATCTGATATCTTTACACGTTTGTCTTGATGTTGTACGCTTTCGATTCCAATTTTTATACGAGACGAAACAAACACTCGTAGCTGCTTTTGTTTTTCAGCAAACTATTTGGCAACTCTGAGTCACACTGCTTTTATTACGCGACGCACTAAAAAGTACTCACTGAAACTGCTCGCAATGTCCTTTACAGTGGGAAGGTGTTTGGTGTTGTACAATGCTGTCCGAAGACGCGTAGCCCAGGGTGTGAGTACTGGCTAAGGCTCTTGGCCTATAGTCTGAAAAGCGGTTTTTCAAAGCTTGTTTTGCACTGTGGCTGCCTTAACACAAGCAATGAGATTGTCCAGATTTGTGTAAAAACCACTGACTTTTTCTGTAGTTGTGAAACAAGTGTGCCACGCAAGTTACTTCGAGCAATCACTGATGAAGTACTTCGAGTTTGTTTCCAGCCGCAGTCATATAATAAGTAGAATCGCAAATTCCTTTCACTCAACATTCAGAGATTTTAGAACATTTACAAGGCGAACTACATATTGATAATCGACACTCACATCGCAAACTATGCAGTTGATTATGCAAGTTTCCTCTGGATTATCAAGAATGCCAACCAATGTGTTAAAGTACTTCTTGCCATTTATGTCACTTTCGTCTGTTAGGACGCACTCCTTCTTTCCATGAACTTGTTTGATTCGCAATACTTTGGCGTTCGCATGATCAGACACATGATAAAAGGGTTGATTATGAGGGAAAAAAATGAAATATTAATTTTATATTAGTTAATTTTAAGCTAAATTTTAAAAAGTTGCAAATGGTTGCATTTATGCAAAAAGTTGCATTTATGCAGAAAATTGCATTTATGTTGCAGTTATAACTTATACTTACAATACATCCCATGAAGGTGGAATTTTTGTTTTTTTACTTTACATGCAGCGGAGAACGTGTCAAAAAAAGTTGCATTTGTTGCAAAAAGTTGCCCGAATAATCATATCTCTATACTTATAAAATCAATCAATGATAAATTGAAAACTTGTGCTCTGAGAGTCACGAGATTTCCGAGTTATTCAGTATTGCTTTTATACATAATTGTTTTTGTTCGGCTACTGCGGGAAGGCAGACGAGTTACGTAGTTTTGAATGAGTATTCATAACATTATATGACATGTTGAAGTGTAAACAAAGTTCTTCCACAATTAGCGTCATTAGCGCTGATTCTCTTTCTATGTTTATCGTTCAGGCCGAAAGCGACAGCGGTGATGACGAGTTGACGCGGAAAAAATAATCCATGGCTATCGCCATTCATTATTTAGTTATGACAGCTCTTCTGAAGCAATGAACTGAAACTGGCTTTAAGTATTGTTTCCTTAGGGTCAAAAACCAGATGGGTGACCCTTTCCACGTCTGGCGTGAGCGGACCTGCCAATGACCCAAACACATCAGGGGTATGAAAGGGAACGGTGTGTTAGAAGGGAATTGGCCTTTGAAAATGAAATCTTAGCTTGGCTTTAAGATAGGAACATCAACGATGTATTGGCGATGTTAAGTAGTATTGTTTTGTATTTGAAGCATGTGCTCTACAACTTTTAGCATTTTTCGGTTATCTTGACGTATATAAGACAGCTGCTAATATATTGCGGCGAAAAAAAAAACACCTCTTGTGCTATTTGGGTCATCACCTTGAGCCCCTTTACAGGTTAGTTGGCGATTATGAAAGATAAATACAGTAGAACTCCAATTATCCGAATCATTGGGACCGGACTCCATTCGGATAATCAAAAATTCGGATAATTGGATTGTTTCCGAAAAAAGGGTCTGTTTGTATTTTAATTAATTTCTGTATGTGTGGTTGAAAATGGGAGAAAAAATAACTATTTTTAAAGAAAAAGAGGAAGGGAAAAAGGGAACACTTTTACATGTTAAGCGTACTTACAAGTGCTGTACATTAGTACAGTATGTACATACCGTACTGTAAATGAAAGTCATTGCTTGCTAAACATCTCCGTCAAAGTAAGCTGTTTGACTGTCTTTATCCGTTTTCGGGCAACCAAGCCGCGCATCCGCTTGACAATGACAAGTTGCATGTGGTCACACTCGGGCTGTCGCTCCATCCACTTCAACGCAGTTTCAAAGCCGGCAAATGCTTCACTAGCAGATGGTCCCTTGTCTGCTTCAACTTTGACAATAAGGTCATCTTCTTCAACTACACTTTCTTCTCTCAAACTTTCAATAAGTTCATCATCATTTAGAATTTTAAACCCAGAATCATTATTTTGCGAATCGCAATACGTTTCCGTCTTAATTTTTGTTCTGAAATTTTGAAAGCGATTCGGATAATCAGCGATTCGGATAGTCGGAGTTCGGATAGTTGGAGTTCTACTGTATAATCCAAATACCGTAGAATCGAGTAAATCGAAGCAGTTTTGCGAAAAAATAAATGTGTTGTGGCTTTTTTAACATCACCCTGTTGAACGTAAAATTATGTATATAAATACTATTTAATCTCTCTTATACGAAGATCAAAATCAATTCACCATTGGACTTAAAATGGCGCAAACAGTGACGTCAGAGGTAGTTTATATACACAGATGTTAAATTATCTTCCCGACATCCCTGATTAGAGCGCCCCATCTACAAGATATTGTTGTAATATACGTTTCTGGAGTTTTGACTCGACCTCACCCAAACTCATACCTCTTAGAATCTGTAATTATATCTTTTTTATCATTTTCCGTTAATTTATTGTGAATTTTTAAGGTTATTTTATTCTTTTAGGTAAATATAGAAATATTGCTGACGACCTACTTGAGGTTTAAAAATACAGAATGAATTTGAAGGTTTCGCCTACGATTTGCCTCAAGATCCTGACACCAGTATCGTTACTGGAGAACAGCTTTTGGGGAAGCTCCCTACACCGATAGAACTTCGTCGAGGACAGAAAAAATTTTTATATGAACACAGAAATTTTGTAAACTTTTTTATTTTGTTTCGTTGCTTTGAAGAAATTGTGCAATCATGACTTGTCGTTAGGTATTTTTATTGTTACCAACTTTATAATATTTTGTAGTTACCTACTCTTCATCATTTTCTTCTTTTTTTATAATTAAAAATATATATAATTGAAAACTCCTACTTTCCTTTTTTTTATTTCTAGAATTTGTGCAATCGTGCCGTAAAACGCTGCGTGTCCAGCACGGAGTTGCCCGGGACAATTCCAAAAAGGTCGAAAACGTTGGTTCAAGGGTCAAAAATGAATAAATTCATTTTAAAATGTTCTACATTAAATTTAAAAATTCGGACTGGACACAAAATTCACAAAAAATTAAGACTACCTGTGTGCCAAATTTCAAAGAAAAAATTTCAAAGCAAAAATACCACAACGCTCTCCAACCCTCGGGGATTGCTTTGCAATTCCAAAAACGATCGCAATAGCCCATTGTGTTCGTCCGGTTCTACGTTAATTAAATAACTATCAAAAATAATCGCGAAGACGATTCCAAAGAATGTAAAACTAATGCGCCCATATTCGTATCGCAAAAATAAAAAGTTAAAATTGAAAAATTATTTAATTAAAGAAAATTAAATGTAAGGTAATTTTTGTTGCAAAATCCGGTGTAAGATTTTCCGCAGATATCAAATTTGTAGAAATATTCAATTTCTCATTAACGATCCCAATTTTACAAAAAGAACCAAACAATGCAAGTCAAAAAAATTGAATTTGTTTTGCTTCCCTTCGCGCGAATTGTTTGAGCGGAGGAAATGGAATCTGTGATTTCTCTATCGCAAAGGTCAAATTCGTATGGGAAAAAATACAAAAGTTCCAATTTAAAAATTTTTTATTTAAAGAAAATCATATTTTTAGGTATCGATCTAATGTAACATTTTCTGCACGTATCAAATCCGCTGAAATTTTTACTCTGTCTTTAATAATCTAGGAGATGATAGAAAAAAGAACAACCTAACTCAAGTTAAAAATTTGTTTTAATCGTTCGCTGAAATCGTTGCTCGGAAAATGAAACGGAAACGGAAATAATATATATAGAATCTGTGATCTCTTTTTATTGTTGTCTTTCTAAAGAAAACCATAATAATTAAATTCCAATAAATTAATTTTTAAATGTTCTGGATAAAATTTTAAAATTCGGGCGCGATATAGAACAATTGCAAAAACTTCGGACTTCCTGTGTGCCAAATTTCATTATTGTAAGTGACATAGATTCGTCAGGACACCGCGTACAGGACACAGACTCAAGGACAAACACTTCCTTTTATAATAGTAGAGACTATCAACTGCGTTGCCAGCACGGCGTTGCCCGTGACAGTTCTTTTCGTGGGGACAGGTGTTACCACTATTCGCTAACCCCCGGTGATTGCTACGCATTCCCATTTGGTTTGCTGCAAACCAACACCACGGGCAACGCCGTAATGGTATCGTCACTGTCAAATACGGCCAAATTAGAATTGCGAAGAGATCCAATCGGCGTGACGTCGCAATCTCTTGCGAAATTATAAATATTCAATTGAAAAATATTTATTTTAAAAAAAATCAAATGTATAAGGTATCAATCTAATGTAAAATTTTCCTTGGCCATGAAAGTCCTTTTCGTGTGGTCAGGTGTGACCACTGTTCCCTAAAGCTCGCCAACCCCGGTGATTGTTACGCATTCCCATTTAATTGCAAAGAGATTCACTTTCCGAGGTCAACCGAGGTACGGGTGACGTCACATTCTGGAGAGAAAGACGGAAGGTGAAAAACTTGGCATGGTTCCAAAGGCTGACGTCAGTGGGTGAAAATCGCAAAATCTGCTTGCTTCCTTTTTCCGCGGTCAACCAAGATACGGATGAGGTCACTCCGGAACAAAAGAATGAAAAATGAAAAAAACTAAAAATTCATTTTAAAATGTTCTAGATTAAATTGTAAAATTCGTACTCGCTCAAAATTTGCAAAAAACACGGAATACCTGTGTGCCAAATTTGATTACTGTTAGTGCCATAGATTCGTCAATACACTGCTTACAGGAAGACAGACTTACATACAAACACTTCCTTTTATAATAGTAGAGATGGTTTACCCTTTTAAATAGTAGGTCCGACTTTAAAATGTAGGTCTTTGTGATGTTGAAATAAAAATAAAATAAAAACAATTTTGTTGTTGCTAATTTTCCCTTTTTTCTAAATAAACTCTTTATTTTATGGTGTTTTGTGGTTTTGTTTTGGAAACCATAAAAAGGTTTTTTTTTAAACAAGACAATAACTGGTGTTTGATCACCTAGCGTGAAATCAGAATTGAAACAGAATCAAAAATAGGTGACTGCTTTTATTCGTTTGGACTTAATAACAAATAGTAGCAGTGCCTAAAACAAAAATTGTTTTTGCTCTCACAGTCAAAAATGAAAGTTTTGAAATTAATAACGGTTTCTATTCACTCGATTCTACTCTTGCACCAGTGGTATAGCTAATCGTCAACGTTAAAAAATACCTGTTTTTAATTTGCTTTCTCCTTGGAATTTATTGTCATTTCTGGAGACATTAAAGAACAGCTAATTTATATCAAAAATAATTTAATAAAAGAAACGTACATATATGACTCCCCACTTACCATGATTGCCCACATACCTCTTTATTCTAATATCGTATGGATTTCCAATGTGAATAAATAAACCAGACAGAAAGTGAATATTTCATTTCCAATACCCAAATGTTCTTGTATTATACCTATCGGAGTATGTAGTTTATCACCATTTTGACGACGTTTGGTACATACACGGAAGAGCAATTGAATTAAGGATATCTGGCATTATTCAAATTTGGAGCTGTACGCAGGTCTGGAAGCGGCTTGTCAATGACGTAGGCAACTGTTTGACAAGATAAGGAGTGCTGATCACGGTATCAGTAATAGTCAAAAGTAGTATGGGTAAAAATGTGGATCAAAGCGCATTTCATCTTGGACAAATAGTCGGGGCCCGACGAATGGGTTACTCCATCTCGAAAGTAGTGCAGCCACTCGTATTTTCATGCAAATCTGTGTCAAGGGTGCGATTCCGGTAATACCAGGCCCTGCCAGGATCAACTGCCGCGGACAACAGCATGTGGATTAGCGATGCCGTCGGCAACTAGCCAGCATTGTTACAGCGGATAGACTGGCCATAGTGTAACAGATCACCCGTCGATTTAACGCTGGTGCACAGCAACTGTAAGCTGCCATACCAGCCAAAACCATCTCCTCTCTATGGGGTACAGAAGCCATAGTCCCACGAGAGTCCCTCTGTTGACTGCACAACATAGTGTGCAATGATTAGCATGGGCAGGAAACATCGCCAATGGAGAAATGTGGAAAATGTTGCCTGGAGTGATGAGTCAAGATCCACTTTGGTACATGCCGATGGCAAAATATGTGTACGGCGTAAAACAAATGAATCTTCCTGACAGCAGAGGACTCATCAAGCTGGTGGAGGTGGCATTCTCGACTGGGGGCTATTCACATGGACTGAAATGGGACCCATGGTATGTGGGAAATTGTCTCTCACAGGTGAACGTTACGGAATATTATTGATGACCATCTACTCCCGTATGTTCGTTTTCGAGAGCCCATTACAGAGATTCTCTTTCAGCAAGACAATGCACCATGCTATCGCTCACGAATTGTATCCGAATGGTTGGATGAACATTTCACAGACATGTACATGCTTTCCTGTTATCAAGGTCACCTAACCTCCAAATCCAATCGTGCACATCTGGGATGCAATTGATAGAGATGTCCAAGCTTCAGAACACCTTCCATTTAATCGTCGTGAATTGTGGAAGATTGTTCAGGAGTTGCGGATATGTATGGCTCCCCATCGCTTCCAATGCCTTGTCGAGTCCATGCTAAGACGAATCACCGCCGCCATCAGATCCGAAAGGAGTGCATATAGGTAGTTGAATCAACATCTCACTGCAGCAACAGCGCACTATTGGCGACTGTACGGCGTCGATTCTAAAGGTAGGTCGATATTTAATAAACGTCACACTGGAGCGAAACAATGGACTAGTGACGATGGTTCAGGTAAGGTAAGGCAATTTTAATTAACGTCATACAAGAGCAACACAGCGGACTTTTGACGACGGTTTGGGATCAATACCCTATAAGGGAAAGATCCGAGGACAATACGACGTCGTTTAGAACCACGGTCAGATGACGAGGCAACACCTGAGCTGGCACCCCACTCTCCAAACTTCCACATCAACCCAACGTGAAGAATTTCGTCCACGACAGATTTAAGGTGAACTAGCCGCCTCTACACCATACGTTTACAAACATCCATGCACTGACCCGAATTAGAACCAGGAACATTCCGATTTAGAGGCTAACACCTTAACCACCAGACCTGTTGATCCGCTGGTGACAATCTGGATTCAAACCCGAATGGAAAGATCGAGGACAACACCACGTAATTTTCAACCACGGTCAGATGACGAAGACACATATGAGCTGGTACCCAACTCATCAAAACTTCCACAGTGCGCCAGCGTGAGGATATTTTATGACAAGACAGATTTAACGTGCACCAGTCCCCCTCCTTGTACACGACGGTCTTTGGTTGGATTAGAACTCGCAACCCTCAGGTTGATAATCCGTTGTTCTTCTAACCGGGTTACCGAGGTTTCAATTCTAAGGGGAAAGATCGGTAAGTATATTTAATTAACGTCGTATTGGAGCAACACACCGGGCTATTGCAGATAGGTGGGCAACACCTCGTCATTTTGAACCATGGTCATATGACGGGGTCAACACCTGATCTGGCATTCCATTCTTCCAACTTTGAGGACATGTGTGGCCAAAGGAGATTTTACAGTCACCAACACGTACACGAAGATATTTGGTTGGATCTAGTTTCAAACTTGCAACCCTCTGGTTACCAGTTTGCGCTTCTCACTGGGCTACCACAGTCCACGAGTATTAATGGACATTCAAGATTTAAAAAAATTACAAATCTTATTCTTTTTAAAACATTCTCAAAGGTCTATATCTTCGTCTTTTCCTTTCCTTCAACGAAGAACTGCAAAGGTATTGATGAGGTCATGGAGAACCTGGCCTCCAAGGGGCCTCCATCTCCAGTATTGACAGTATAACACTTGATAAATGGGCCTGCCTTGGTAATTGATAATTCTATTAAATTGGTAAATAAGAAAAATACTGAATAAAAAATAAATTTTTTAAATATTGACAGTTTTTTTCTTTAATTATTTTGGAGAGTGGGGTGCCAGCTCAGGTGTAGCCTTGTCATCTGACCATCGTTCAGAATTACGTGGTGTTGGTGCTCAAATGTGGTGGTGTTCTCACCCATAGACTTGCAATACTCCTATAAGTAGACTGAGCATCGCTATTGAGAAGAGCTTCAAAAAGCGTCCACGGCATGTTTTCAGTAGTCACGTGACTGCTCCGGGAAAATTCAGCTTGGTTGCTTGATTTGGCTTTTCATCGCCTCTCTTGGTGTCATTTTCTTGTTAAAAGTTAGCGATTAGATACGCATAATACTGAGTATTTCTGGAATTTTTATTACATTTTAACATTATTGGGCAATGCAAATGAATATTTACTACAACACTACTGAATATTTTTTGAATTCGTATTACTTTTTAATGTTTTTAGTTATTTGAGCTATTATATAATTAACTAAAGTTCTCATTGGGATTAAGGTTAACCAGCACATATACAAACAAAACAGTACGCTCTTAAGATGGATAAATTGTAGTCAATAGATCAACTCTCAGGTCCAGAGTTCAAAATTTGGTATTAGATAGCTGTGTTGTAAACCTGACATTCTTTAATTAATTCAATATTTTATATATATATTTCTTCAAAAACTGCATTAGGTGTGAAGAAATTATCTCATAGATTAAATTTCAAAAAATAATTTATAACTTCTTTTTTTTTTTTTAATGTAATGAGGTTAGCATGATCTGGTTCAGTAACAATCTTGGTTCAGGATTTTCTTATGTAGGATTGATCAGATTTTTCGGTAAATTGAAAACTGAACGCACTGCTTCTGCTGAAAGCCAAGAACCCCCAAATTTTTCAACTTTATAACATTTTGTTTCGAAATGCTTGAAACATATTTTGGTGTATTTAGAAAAAAATTTTAGAAAATTATTGCTTTATTATTGCTCTTAGAAAATTATCATAGTATTTAGAAAATTTACAATTTTCTTCTTTCTTCATCTTTGGGGAAACTAATAAATGGGACAAAATAAATATTTTAAATATATAAGAACTAAATAAAAGAATTTTCAACGTGTGCATATCTTTACAAGTTCTTATTACAAGTAAGTATGAATTGTTTTATTTATAGTTCTAACAATCATAAATACAAAATTATTTTTGTTTTAAGGAACGGAACCTTAAAAGTACAGAGAACAGTAATTTATTTTCGCCTTTCCAGTAGAAAGTTCCTCTTTTGTCAAATGCAATTTTGTAATAAAAAATTTTACAAGTATAAAAAATATGAACAGAAAAAGTCCCCTAAAGCGCATAAATGTGGTTCAAAATTATAATACGGCTTAAGAAATACTTTAATCCTATTTTTAACAAGCCGATTTTTGTTAGTATGTAATTAAAAGTTTCAAATCTTTTAGTTATCTTTTGATTTAAATATCATTCTTATGTAATTACAGAGATGGGTGGATACAAAACAATTTTTCTCAGCGAGAAATAACAATTTTAAATTAATGTTACCAATTCATAACATTTTAATAGTGTAAGACACGAAAGAATATAGTACTCCTAGTTAGCGCCAAAGCATAATCGCCAAGACAGAAAATAAATTGAGGATAATGCCAGCTCCTGCAAATAAAGGTTCAGAAACAAAACAAACGGAACTTATTCATAAAGCCCATTTATTATACAAAAGATAAAGAACAAAAAAGATGGTGTATGTATGATACCATTCATAAAAACTACGATTTTTGTTCACTCTGGAGCAATTACAAAAAATATCAACCTTACAAAAACGTAACATGACATGGTTGGTATGATGGTTAATACATTGTATGTCTTCCAGACCATGACATACAGTCCGTACAACACCTAGGCATGCTGAGGATCAAATTGTCGAGCTGATCTTGGGGAAGATCACTCCACTCAGCAAGCAATGCTCTCCGAAGTTTCGGTACAAATGTAGGAGATGGTTGACGAGCTACAACTCGTCGACCAAGCATGACCCACACATGCTCTATCAGATTCAAGTCAGGTGAGAATGCTGGCCATTCCATACGGGTGATATCCTCAGATTCAAGGCATTCGTTTGCAATGTTTGCACGGTGAGGACGGGCGTTGTCATACATAAAGACAAATTTTGCGCTCGTGGCACCCCTAAACAAACGTACATGTTGTTCCAGAATGATGTCCTGATAAATTAGGCCTCTCATTGTTCCGATTTGAAGATGTAGATCTGTTCTGGAGCCCAGTATAATTCCGCCCCAAACGAGCAATCCTACACCACCGTATTGCTGTCGTTCAATGATGTTTTTTTGGTGGTAGCGGGTACCTGGCGTTCTCCATATGAACGTCCGCCGTGAATCAGACTGCAAGCTAAAGCTGGACTCGTCGGAAAACATGACACAAGGCCACTGTGACGATGTCCACATTGCATGTTCTCTACTCCAGGTTAACCGCTGGCGACAGCGAGTTGCCGTGAGCGGAACAAATCTGACAGGCCTGTGAACATATAGACCAACATGTCCCAAACGTCTGTAAACGATTAGCCTTGAAACTGTCGTACCCGTGGCTGAAGAGAAAGCTGACGAGAAAGGTCGGATGCTGTGCTCCGTCTGCTTCTTTTTGCAGTTACTGCCAAATACCGGTCTTCATTCGACGTTGTAACTCGGGTAACCTGTACTGTAACGTCTACTGACAATTCCATCATTTTGAAATCGTTGCCAAAGCCTAGAGATGACACTTTGGGCGATTCCAAGTTCCACTTAAACTTCCGTCTGAGTACACCCACATTCCAAGAGACCGATAATTCTACCACATAAAAAATCTTCGATATGCGTCCTCTGTGCCATAACTATTCGGTTGTGGCACTGAGCGGCTTACAGATCGCTTGTGAACAATTTTTCTTCTTTGCTACCATTCCTTATATACACCTCTCTTACACTCTCGTCACTGTGACGTACTATCGGTGTCATCTGATGGCTTCCTGTAATTTGGACATTATTCTTGAAGATGTGTTCGATAATTCTACAGGTGAAATTTTTCCTTTAGAGTTCGATTTCCGTATGATTCTGAATGATCCTTAATTTATGGTAATTAGTAATTTTTTTTAGTTAACGTCGTACTAGAGCAACACAACGGGCTATTGACGACGGTCCGGGATCTGTCCCTTAGGGGAAAGATCCGAGGAAAACACCTCGTAATTTTGAACCACGGTCAGATGACGAAGCAACACCTGAGTTGGCACCCCACTCTCCAAACTTCCACGCCAACCCAAAGTGAGAAATTTCGGCCACGACAGATTTAAGGTGCACCAGCCGCCTCTACACCATACGTTTACAAACATCCATGCCCGGGCCCGGATTCGAACCAGGAACCTTCCTATCTAGAGGCTAACACCTTAACCACTATACCGGTTGGTCGGCCTCTTAATTTATGGACATGAGTGTATTTTAAGATGGTATAAGTGTTCAATTTACAATAGCAATCACACGTCACCCGTTATTTTATATCAAACATCATTTTAGATAAATACTGATTGCAAATCTATGAAATCTTTTTATAGAACGGGAAATATCCGCAGGTTGTATTTATTAATTCCAAAGTTAGAACATCCAATTTTATCATACTAGAAAATATTGAAAAATACAAATAAAAGACATGTTTTTCGCTCAGTTGTGAAATGTAATGTTTCCACCTTACATAAAATTGGAATTGCATTCATATACACAGCACCGTAGACCCATGGTATCGTAAACTTTCAATGCATTTGCTGGGAAAGAAGGAATACGCAAACGATATGTGCGTTGGAGAAGAAGCGGCTCAATCCCATGATAGTACTTTACGCAAGTCCAACTTGATTGGCTAGTTTCACGTGCTTGGCTTCACTTGGATATCTCGCCAATCTGATTGTTGCAGTAACCATTTGATTTTGAATATGCGCGTTGTTTCGTAGAAATACAATACATACACTAGCGCCTCAGCGTAAGTGTCCGACAAGTTGACTCTGATTTGCTCCTCATATATATGTTGTATGGTTATTGTTAGTAGTATTTCTTGCCAACTTATATTAAGGGTACTTATATTTTAAAGAGCTTCGTTTCGTTAAGCAACGAAGGCCTAATGGCTAAAGTCACCCACCTTCAGATTAGCGTCGTCAGCGGAGGATGACGTCAAGAGTTCCAACCCAGCTGGCGGAAAAATTGTTAGATTCTCCAAATTAATTTTAAAAAATTCCAATTTAATTCCTTTTCATTCTAATTTACTTTTCCTAATTTTTAATACCCTTTTCATATTTTTCCAAGCTTCCGTTGATTTTACATAAATAATCTAAGAACCACTCCTGAACTCACTACCAGCTGATATTTTTGCGTCCCTCTGCCGTCCTCTTTGCTTTAGGATGATGGTGTCGTATCCACCGCTGGCTTAGGACCATTCTGATGTAACAAAAAGCATACATAAAACACTAACTTATATAATTATTAACTTATATAATAAAAGGATACAATTTTCGGCTCCCACCTCTACCCACCCATAGCCATGGATCTGAAAAGAAAAGAAGAAAGCAAAAAGGAAGAGATAAATCGCCAACTACTATAAACCTTGATGACATACGTATCTAGGTCATGTGATTCGATTAGCCAATCAAGTTGGACTTGCGTAAAGTACTATCATGGGATTGAGGCGCCTGTGTTGGAGAGATGAGTCCGATGATCACGTGACTACTGATTTGATCATTCGGATATAAAAAGGTTGCCATTGGTCACTGTACTTTATATCTACTCCACGTAGCATAACTCTACGTTCTCACCCCTTTACATTAGGGAGTTGATCACTGAACGTTGTCAATAGCCCATTGTGTTGCTCTAGTACGATTTTAATTAAAAATTGCTATTAACATTACATTTTTCATATTTTAGGCATTGAGATTTTTTTTATTTTTCAGAAGCGAAAACAAAACAAGCTGTTAAAATCAAAATATTTTAATTATACCCAGACTCGCAAATACATAAACGAACTGAACTGAACAACCAAAATAAATATTATGTTTTTGTTGCAGTGCTGCTGATATGACACGAAATGCAAATGTGTAAATATCTAAATCTGCGATGTGTAATTAATTCTTGAAAGCTTTCAATCTCAGTTTGTAAGACAGAAAAAGAAAGTGCATTCATTTGTACTTAATTTTGAGTGAATAAACATACAATTTACCCATTTAATGCGAGGTTATTGCTTTAAAAATTAAAATTGACAGTTTGATTCCTGATTATCTAGAAACAAAATGAACCAAGAAATATGGTTATCGGCTACCTTGAGAGCGTGACAAGAAAACCACGCATCAGACCCTTCATACTTTTCAAGATGATGCTAGAGAACCTCCAGTATGCTTCCTAAAACTTCGAAAACGATTGCTCTCTGTTCTTTTGCCAATTTCATAAATGCGGCTGATAGAATTGTTATGCCTATTGCCATAATTCCCATGACAGATCAATACAAATGGAATTTGTATTGGCAGGGATGGATTCTCAGTGCTTTTGCATTTGGCTTCATAACTAGTCAAGTTAGTGTTTATTCCATTTATTTTTAGAAGTATCTATTTTTCTTTTAAAAAGTGTAACTTAAGTAACTCAAGTCAGTGAAATTCATGATATAAATTTTAAATCGAAATTTGCGCTAAAAAAATTAATTTTTACCTAACCTAAGTGACAATTTGGTGAAATGAGGTATGTCCATGATTTCATTTTGCACTAAAAATAATTCTTACCTCACCTAAGTGACAATTCATGGAAATGAGATATACTATCCCTTTTTAAAAGAATATTTTTATGGAATTTTGCATTAAAAATAATTAATGGTTTTGTTTGAACTGTACTATCAACAGTATAGTAATATTGATAAACATGTTCAATCAATTTAAACTGAACCATTGGATTGAAATAAAGTACATGATATTTCTAAAGGAACTATCGACTTCTATAAAGAGGTGTTTTATTACATAAACATTTAAAAACAACTGGCAACAAACGATTTATTATTTGTAATGTATAGGAAGGGAATTAAAAATTTTACTAAGTTGTATTATCAATTTTCTAGCTGAGTAAAAGCAAGATAATTTTTCTGCCAGAATGCTGTCCTGGGACCTCTTCTCCGAAAGACAAACGTGATGGTGTACTAGAACCTCCTTTCAACAAAGTTTCAATGTCTTTTAAAAACTTACTTAAATAAATGCGATACAATCAGTGCATAGATGAGAAAGCAAAGCAAGATGTGATGGCCATTCCTTCTTTTCATTTCAGTCCTTTTTCTTTAATAATAGCCCATCGTGTTGCTTCAGTGTGATGTTAATTCAACTACTTACCCTTCCCTTAGCAAGATTAATGCTTTTTGTACATTCTTGTGATCCAAAACCTTTTTTCAAGAGCAGACCTTAGAGTATAAGTAAATACCCAATATTCAGAAAATTTTCTATTGATGTGGTTAACCTCAGGATTCTTATGGGATTTAGAAACCCTCAAGGACCAGATTTTTCAGTTTTGTTCTTAGTTGTATTTAAAAAGCCTAAACCTTCCTAGCAGTACACTCAAGTACAGTTTGGTGAGATTTCATCAGAGTGGGGTGGCATACTTGAAATATATCAAGGAGTTTGATGTCTGGGGATTCATACATTATGTACAAATATTTCGTGTCTGCTGCTTTGCCATGTGGGAACTTTTTCAAGTTGTATTTTAACTTAATTTTCTAGGAGTTTTAAGATGTGCTGCTGAAAATCCTTGGGAAAATTTTTTTTAATCCTTAATTTTTACAAGAACATTGCATATTTTATTTTACCAGCATTCAAAAATCAAGATCAATGCAATAATACTCATCCAAACTCAAGTGTACTCAAAAATCGATTTCATAGTCAGCCAAGCATTAATGCTTTTAAAACTACGTCTGATTCATATACATAGGATTCTAGGAAGTTTCTTCACATGTGCACTCACTTGCGGGTTAATTGATTACAATCTATGTGAAATGCAGTCCTAAAAAATGAAAAGGCTTTAATTTTTCTTTTGCTTGAAGAATGGGAACCCTGTACTTATAGTAATTTATGTGATTACAAGACTAAATGTTTTCCTGATCAAGTAACTTCTCCAATTATGTAGAATTTCCTCATACTATAGACATATCATTACAATACAAATTAAAAATACTTAATTTGTACTTACCATTATATTCAAAATTCCAAATTAGCTATTCATTTATTCTTTTTAACAATTTGTACTTTAATCTATGCAAATGCATCTATCTGTACTGTAAATGCAATTCAATGACCTAAAAGAAATTTCTTAAAGATAAGTAAAGGTCCCAAATACAGGCATTCAAGTTCAAGCCCTAATCATTAATTACACTGTGTCATTCTATTTTCTGCTTATTACTTTTATATATCCCTGTTTATATTTTATTTAAATTAATACATTTTCATTTCAGATCATAGGTGCAAGTGCTGCA